>CM045926.1:13449563-13937063 GCA_025177825.1 Aechmea fasciata | reverse complement strand
GATCTTTCAACCATAGACTGAGAGTAAGACCGAGGGCTAGAGAGATAAAAAATATTTGGCTATTTCTTTTATAATGGTATATAGTGTCAGTCAAAAACTCAACCAAATTGAAAAATAAATAAGAAATAGTAGAAATTTAGAATTAGCTTTGATAATGCCTTATACTATTATAAAGATGGATCAGATAGTAAATTAAGCTAGCTAGCCCTTTACTCAAAAGTATATTTACATAGTATAGTCTCAATTGAAAAGGCATGCATGTATGTAAATGGATAACTTCATAGAGGTACAAATCTATTTCTAACCTTAGTGAAGGAAAATACTTAATAAACTTTGTAACTATTAGATATGGATCTACTATTCCATTGTGTTAAGACAGTGTTGAGTACAAGGAGAAGTGCATTAGCTAGCAACATTTATTATAAGAACACCCACTTGTTGACTTTGATTAATCATACATTACAGGCTTATATATAGGGTTTTTAGTACAAGCAAGTTATAAAGTCGAATTCTAACATTCTAGTTGATTTTTTTAGTAGGTTTATTTAAATGAAATAAACGAAGTTTAGTGATACCTTTATCTCTCTCTCTCTCAAAAAAAAAAAAAAAAGAAAAAAAAAAGAAAAAGAAAAAAAGAAGCAAGGTATAAAGTTTGAGAGAGAGCTTGACTTGGGTAATGTCATGCACTACTTTGATTGGTTACTCTACATGCCACCCAAACCAAAACAACCCAACCACATTATTGTATTTGGTTTGATATGATGAGCACCAAAAATAGTAAAATACTAAATGTCCATTGGTTTCATGGCTTCTATTCATTGGATGGTTTGGACAAAATGGTCTCAAATTAAGAGATTTTTTTTTTAATCTTTTTTTTTTTAGGGTTTGTGAGTATTGTGGCCTATGTCAAGTCAATGGCATGGTAGAGGATGAAGAGTGGGACTAATTAAGAAGGGGTTGATTCCCTCTTCCTTTTTTTCCCTTTGTATTTCTTTTTTTCTTTTTTTGTAGACGTGCATGAGTTGAGACTCCCTCAACTATAGGTTATTTTGATATAGCTAGGCTAGGCTTACAACTTTTTAAACTCTAATTTTCCAATTTTAGTTAATCTATATAGTATTAATCAGTCAAGTTAAGCATTTTGATAGACAATTATTCTAATTTTATTTGCTACAAAATAGTTAACATTATTAAATTTGATATAGTAATTATTGATTAATGAACCCAAAAAATCTTCTATTTGATTGACTAACAAAAACCAATGATTTAAAAATCGAGTTCAGCCTAACGGTTCAACCAATATGACTGTGACTAAGTTTATAAAATGGTTCGGTTTAACTCTTTGAACTTGATAAATCAAAAAATCACTTTAAACCGATCGAATTGGTGGTTCAACCATTAAACTAGTGTACCAATTTGATTTTAATCAAATAGGCCGAGTTTTATTCATCAAGTCATATTAAAATCCAACTGCTTAAAATCGGCTTAGCTAATTTTATTTTCTGTTAACATAGAGTAGTCATCATATTATAAAAAGTGAAACTTGATAATTAACAAAAACTTAATTAATTTGGACTAGAAATTAGTATTTTATAATTAAATATTATACTAGAATAATATATATAATAATAATAAAATTAAAATAATAATTAAACATTTATAATATCATTCTTACGTTGCTGATTCAACCAGTAGTTGACAGACTGGGTTGAACTAGTGACCTTTAACCTAGTAATATTTACGAGCCGCAATCATACCCGGTTTATAAAACATGGCCAATTTGCATAAAAAATTCACTTATTTTGGACTTTTGCAAAACCGGACCACATTTTTCGTTTTTGTAGATTCGGTCTGCTTTTTTAGCAAACTAACCACAATACCCTTATACATTTTTCTCTCTTCTCTTTTTTTTTTCTCGTTCTTTTTTCTTTCTCTTCCCATAGAGTGGCGAAGACAGAAGCGGAGGCGGAGGTTGAGGCGAAGGCGGCTTGCTTCGATTTTGTCCGGCGCATCCTTACTCTCGCCCCCTATTCCTCATCTCTGACACTGCCGAGGCCACGTTGTGACTTTTTTTTTCCGCGCTGACCCTCCTCCTCCGCCTCCAACGACTATCTTACAATCTCTCACCTTTCTCACCCTTTCCATCTCCCTTATCCTTCGCCTCTTCCGCCGCCTCCGACGACGACACTTCTCCGCCGATATCGGCGTCGCGGAGGATTTTTTTTTCCTCTCCGACTCTGCTCCACTGTCTCCGACAACGACGTCTCTCTCGCCCTTCCCCGCCCTTCTCGTCCTTCTCCTTTCCCTCCTCCTCTGTCGTCTCCGACGATGACGCATCTTCGTCGACGCCGACACCGTGGAGATCACTGCGGTACTGCAGCCTCGGAGCGGGGGGTCCTTAATTAGCGGTGGCGTCACGGGCGCCGTGGCTGTTGGCAGAGAGAGGTGACAAAAAAAAACTACAGAAGAAACAAGAAAAAAAATATAAAGATAAAAAATTAGAGAAAAAGAAGGATGAAGACGAAATTGCATTGTTAACTGCAAAAGAAATTATAAGTTGCATTACTTAAGATGTAAATTGTAGCTTTTTGATGAAAATTACACTCTTTAAATAAAAATTATACTCTTTGGAAGATATTTACACTATTTCTCCTCTTATTGCACTTTTTTGAGATGTAAACTGCACTCCTTTAAGAGTTATTTATACTGTTTCTGCTCTTGTTGCATTGTTTCTTCTCTTGTTGCACTATTTCTCCTTAAAAGGTGCAGTTTAAAATAAAAGTAATATAACAAGAAGAGAAATAGTGTAACAAGAGGAAAAACAATGCAACAAGAGGAGAAACAGTATAAATACCTCTTGAAAATGTACAGTTTACATCTCAAAGAGTGTAAGAAGAGGAGAAACAGTGTAAATATCTCTCAAATAGTGCAATTTTTATTTAAAGAGTGTAATTTTCATCTTAATGAATGCTCTTTACATCTGAAAGAGTGCAATATAAGAAAAAATAGTGTAAATATCTCCCAAAGAGTGTAATTTTTATTTTAAATCTACAATTTATATCTTAAATAGTGCAATTTATAATTTTTTTTGCAGTTAACAATGCAACTTCACATTCATCCTTTTTTTTCTATAATTTTTTTTCTTCATTTTTTTTCTTACTTCTTCTATAATTTTTTTTTGTCACCCCTTTTTTCCAACGGCCACAGCGCCGGCGACGACGCCGTTAAGAACCCCCCTCCGAGGCTGCAGCGCCGTAGTGACCTCTACGGTGTCGGCGTCGGCGTCGGCATCGATGCCGGCGAAGATGCGTTGTCGTCGGAGGCGACAGAGGAGGAGGGAGAGGGAGAGGACGAGAAGGACGGGGAAGGGCAAGAGAGGCGTCGTCGTCAGAGACGGTGGAGGAGAGTCGGAGAGGGACAAAAAAAAAAAATGAGTCGCGGCGCCGCCTCGGCAGGGTCGGAGGCGAGGAAGGTTGGGGATGTGCGGGCGAGGCCTCCGCTTCTGTCTTCGTCGCTCTCTGGGAAGAGAAAGAAAAAAGAACAAGAGAAAAAAAAAAGAAGAAGAGAGAGAAAAAGGTATAAGGATATTTTGGTCAGTTTGCTGAAAAAGCGGACCGAATCTGCAAAAACGAAAAATGTGGCCCGATTTTGTAAAAGCTCAAATAAGTGGATTTTTTATGCAAATTGGCCATAAAACATAGACTAAAACAACGTCACGCAAAAATGTCAAAAGTGTACATGTGAAGTTTTAATCAAAAAAATAAAGTTGATTGGATCATTACATAATGGCCTAGCCAGTTGGAATGGTTCTTCATACTTTTTCCTCTCTTTTTTTTTTCAGTAATTAGGAGAGATTCTTGAATTAATGAGGCCTTTGTTGTTATTGTTGTTGTTGTTGTTGTTGTAGTTGTGTGAAGCACGAAACGTTGACAAATAGTACGTGGTGATCGAAGCAACTAGAGGTATCCAGTTGGTGATGAGTATAAAGGCATCTTAAATCTCTACTTCACTCACCACCTTATTTATCTTATAATCTCTTCTTGACTATTTCCCTTCTCAAATAAAACTAACTAATTAGCTCATCTTTCTTTCTTATTTAATATTAATTACCACATTATATATTCACGACGAACAATGCACGAATATTTGTTGACAATTTTGTTGCTATTGTTGGAAATTCGGTACTCATCTGATACCGGAATCCGCAACCCATTCTGATACCGACTGCTGTCGATCGGATACCAGTTGGCGAGATTCCGCAAAGGAAGCATTAAATCAAATTTTTATCACAAACCCGTCTTCTCAGCAAAAACTAATACAATTATAAAAGAAAAAAAATCCAAACAAAAAATATACGATTAAAATAAGATTTACTAATTAAGAGAAGAGTACACTTAGACTTCTCTTCTACAATAGAATAGCTTCAACCCGAGTCCACTTTCTGAATCTCTTTACCCTCTCTATTCTTCTATCAATTTAAAAGAAGACTTCTCTCTCAACCTATGCACTCATGCATAAAGTATATATACTAATGACCCACAGTCACGATAGCGGCACACGTTCTCTTGCACCCAAAGACTAGGTACATTCAAAATTGTGATCATCTTGCCCATGCCATACGAGAGCGACTGAGTCGTACCACCACCATCAAAATAACAGCACATATGCTATATTTAAAGCTTACATAAAAAAACTATCCAAATTCTAATCCAATTAAATTTTTACTATAATTAATATTTAAATTTTTATTTATCTCCAACAAATTTAAATATCAATTCTAATCCAACTAGAAATTCAAGTATAAATCTAACCAAATTACCGACCGTTCCTAATGCAAGTGCATATATATCAAAGGGTGTCACGCCCCGAAACCGCTACCCATTTGGCTCGGTCCGGGCGTGTCGAACAGTCGCCAGACGGACAGCATCTCCCCTGCTCGCCTCATGAGGCTAACCAACCAGAATGTATACAACAAGTTCCCAGGAAACAACTTGAATGCATACACAATTCATAGACGACGAGAGCACAAACAGTGCTAAACAAACAAGAGCAAGCATCACGAGTAATATACAAGTGAATAAAAGAGAGAAACTAACTGTTACCTTCGTATAATTCTTTAGTTTACATCCTCCAAAATATAATATAAGATGTACAATCATTCAAAATGTCTCACCACCTATACATCATCTACTCTCAAAGGTAAGTACAAGGTAACTCTAATGCACGTAGGAAAGTAATCTACTACTCCCGCTAGGGCGCCAGGCCCTTGCCGCGATCCTCGGTTGGCGCACTCGTGCTTGGACCTGTAATAAAGTGGGGTGAGAATTATCTTCCATAGTTCCCAGTGGATTCGGCTGCCGACTCCGCCGATCTCCCCATTAGGTCCAAGGAGGCATAAAAAGACAGATAGATAGGTAGATATGTATGAAATCAACAGCTATACTGTAAAGGAAACTGCAAATATCCTACTATGCCTCGATCCAATATAATGAATGCATGAACTCATAGTAAAGGCTAGCTATCATGCTACTATGTTCAACAACAAGTTTGGTTATTAAGTTACCCAATCTTTCTGTGAGCCCAAGGGCCCGTTTTTCGTCTCACGATCCGTGGTCTCATAAGGGAGGAGTCACATTGCTCGACTACCCCTGTGATCGCCTGCGTGACAAGCCCAGACAAAGACATAGTGATCGCCCTCACGTGTCTAAACTCCGGAGTGCACTACTTGTGTGAAGCTACCACCACAAGCGCAAACAGGCTAAGTGAGCACGATCCAATCCTGGTAAACCGGGAATGCCCTACCAACTAGGGTTAATATCATCATGGAATCCATATGTTCCTATACTCAACCTCCTAGTGTTTGAACTACACTGAGGTTTTCATATGCCACTCGTCATAGTTAACGGTTAACTAGAGGCCACTCGTTATTATTTAAGGGTTTTCAACACATTAGTTGTACGCAATCACTAGGTTACCACTTACCTAGGTTCCAATCCATATATATATATATATATATATATATATATATATATATATATATATATATATATCATCACATATAGGGTTCAAGCCATGTGTGAGACCCCAGATAGTCCTATATATGAGATATAATAGGGCTAAAACTCTTAACCCGGCTTAAGCATTTTGGGTGGTGGCAAGGCCCAAGAGGTTAAGAGAGTTAAGCGTGCTAGGACGAGTAGTCCTAGGATGGGTGACCCCCGGGAAGTTGGGCGCGTCACGGATGGTATCGAGCCAATTACCATAGGAAGTGTGAGATGAGTCTCGCCGAGCTGTGTCCGGATGACGGGCTAGCGAGACGAGTCTCACATCGCCTGGTACTTGTGAGTCTGAGCCTGACGAGGGCGTCAGGGCTTAAAGGTGGGGAGATTGTGAGACCCCAGATAGTCCTATATATGAGATATAATAGGGCTAAAACTCTTAACCCGGCTTAAGCATTTTGGGTGGTGGCAAGGCCCAAGAGGTTAAGAGAGTTAAGCGTGCTAGGACAGGAGTAGTCCTAGGATGGGTGACCCCCTGGGAAGTTGGGGCGTCACACCATGTCTTATTATCCTCATGCATACTAGGTTCCAGTAGTATATCAATAAGCTACACTAGCTATCACAAGCATGCAAGTTTAGACATCAACATCTAACACCCTATATGCATCATGCTCAATATGCAAATTGATCGACAACTTTATACTCAAACATAGGGAGTAGTTCAACTGCTTCGGGATAGCACCACCCACCTCTTTGGCGATGCAACGTAGCAGAAAATACAACTTCTCGATCACTCGTTGCCGCTTTGACCTCTCGAGCGGAAACGAAGCCGAAAAGACCCCTCGCTTGGCGATACCTCTGCACCGACTCAACGAATCGCCGAACCGTCGCCGCCAAAGCGTTTAAACACCTATCAAATGATATCAAACCAATCAATTTACAAAAATCCCATTTTGGAGCCCTAGGGTTCCAACACATGGAAATACTATAATGAAAACCCTAGATTCATGCCTTTGATATCTATTAGCACCTCTAAGCTCCATAAAAACCATTTCTAGGGTATCTAAACCCAAACTTGCTCCAACTAGAGGAAGAAGATGGAGAAGATGATGATGCTTTTCTTCTTGATCTTCTTCTTCTTCAACTCCTCTTCTTCTTCTTCTCCTTCTTCTTCTCTTTCTTTTCTAGAGAGAGAGAGAGAGAGAGACAAAATTAGGGTTAGGTTGAGGAAAAGTGAGAAGAGAGGAAGAGGGACCCTCATCTTAACCCCACATAGGCAACAATTGTAAGAAACCCCCTCAACTCAGATTCTATGAGACAGCCCCTCTCTGGGCATTTTCAGGTACGGGGATCGGTCCCCGTCAATGCAGAAGTGCAGATTTTGCACTTTGCTCTCGCAGACTCCAATTCCAATGCACTTTTTGGGTTTTAGATGCCTTCGGCCTTTCCGAAGCATACCCACTCGACAACTAGTCGATTCTGGGTGAAGTACAACTCTCGAATTTCGAGAATTCACTTCCTTACATCCTCCCCACCTTAAAAGAGTTTCGTCCTCGAAACAAACTCAACCTTATTAACTCGAACAAAACATAACCTTAAATCCAACCTTACTCAGTCCTCAAATAGGTGAGGATGGTGCGTTCTCATCTCATCCTCAAGATCCCAAGTGGCTTCGCGATCACTCTTATTGCTCCACCGAACTCTAACGTAAGGAATCTCGCGGTTTCTCAATTTACGCACTTCTCGAGCCAAAATCATCATCGAAAATTCTTCATAGCTTAAATATTCTTGGAGCTCCAGCGGCTCATACATCATAGCATGCTCGGGGTCGTAAATGTACTTACGAAGATTGGAAACGTGGAATACGTTATGCGTACATCCTCCATTTTCGGAGGTAATGCAAGCCGGTACGCCACCGTTCCGATCCGCCCAAGTACTTCATAAGGTCCGCTATATCGGGGACTTAGTTTTCCCCGCACCCCGAACCTCTTAACACCTCTCATGGGCGACACCTTCAAAAAGACACGGTCGCCCACAGCAAACTCTAAATCTCTCCGACGCTTATCTGATTAGCTTTTCTGTCGAGATTGCGCCGTGAGCAGCTTTTTACGAGCAATACGGACCTTCTCTTCCGTTTCTCGCAAAACGTCGGGGCCGAATTCTGCACGCTCGCCCACATCACTCCAATGAATGAGAGATTGGCACTTCCGCCCATAAAGAGCTTCAAACGATGCCATTCCCACACTAGCATGATAATTATTGTTGTAGGCGAACTAGGCCATTGGTAGGTGCTTAAACCAGGTTCCCTTATAATCTATGACACACGCCCGCAGCATGTCCTCCAACGTCTGAATGGTCCTCTCTGTTTGCCTATCTGACTGAGGATGAAAAGCGGTGCTAAAATCGAGCCGTGTGCCCAATGCTTCATGCATGCTTTTCCAAAAATGTGAAGTGAACTGGGGGTCTCGATCCGACACTATTGACTTTGGCACCTCGTGTAGCCTCACTATCTCATCGAGGTATACCTGCGCTAGCTTATCACCCGTCCAAGTAATGTGGATCGGCAGAAAATGAGCCGATTTCGTCAGGCGATCCACAATTACCCAAATCGCATCGTGGCCACCTGTCGAGCAAGGCAAGCTGACCACGAAATCCATCGACACGTCTTCCCACTTCCAGATGGAAATAGGCAGGCTTCAAAGTTTTCCCACTGAAAATCGACGCTCCGCTTTTACCTGTTGGCATACTAGGCATTTCGACACGAAGGGCCCAATATCCGCTTTCATTCTCGGCCACCAATAAAGTAACCTTAAGTCGTGATACATTTTGGTGCCTCCGAGGTGGTCACTGTAAGGAGACCAATGCGCTTCTTGCAAAATCAGCTTGCGAAGCTCCTCGTCCCCTAGCACACACCAACGGTTTCGAAACCGAAGTGCACCATTGGCGTCAATACTAAAATCTCCGCCACGTCCCTCCTCGACGTTACGCCGTACCTTTTGGAGACTCAGGTCCGTAGATTGTAGATCCTTGACCCTCTCCAATAAGGTTGGTTGAACAACAAGCATCATTAGCTTAGTTGGAACCTCCGGAGCTACTACCTCGAGATCCATTCGCCCTATTTCCTTTCATAAGGGCGTCTGATTTGTAACCCACGAGGTTCTCCACCAACTTCCTACTGAGTGCATCGGCGACTACGTTCGCTTTGCCGGGGTGGTAAAGAATGTCAACATCGTAGTCCTTTAACAGCTCTAACCACCGTCGTTGCCGCATGTTCAGCTCCTTCTGGGTAAATAAGTATTTCAAACTTTTATGGCCGATGTAGATCTCACAATGTGCACCATATAGATAATGCCTCCATAATTTCAAAGCAAAGATCACCGCCGCCAACTCCAAGTCATGTATGGGGTAATTTTTCTCATAACTCTTTAACTGGCGGGACGCGTATGCGATCACTTTCCCGCCTTGCATCAAGACACACCCCAAACCTAGATAGGACGCATCGTTGTATACTACATAGTCCTCACCTTGCACCGGTAAGGCGAGTACCGGAGTCGAAGTCAATCTCTCTTTCAACTCTTTGAAACTCCGGTCGCACTCGTCACTCCAAACGAATTTGGTGCCTTTCTGTGTCAGACGGGTAAGTGTGATTACGATCTTTGAAAATCCTTCCACGAACCGTCGATAATAGCCCGCTAGACCGACGAAGCTACGAACCTCCGTTACATTGGTCGGGCGCGACCAATCACTGATCGCCTCTACCTTCGGGTCAACCGAAACACCGCCTCCGAAAATTACGTGCCCGAGAAACACAACTTCTCGGAGCTAGAAGTCGCATTTCTTTAGTTTTGCGTATAGCTTCTCCTCCTGAAGGATTTGAAGTATTACCCGCAAAAGCTCCGCATGATCCTCGTCACTGCGCGAGTAGATCAAGATGTCGTCTATGAAGACCACGACAAATCGGTCTAAACACGCCCTAAAGACACGGTTCATCAGATCCATGAATGCTGCCGGGGCATTTGTAAGCCCGAACGACATAACCGTGAATTCGTAATGTCCATACCGCGTGCGGAACGCGGTCTTCTGTACATCTTTCGGCTGAAAATAAATATCCTTGAATGAATATGATACAATTTTTGCATTTAAGATTTAGAGTCTAGATCTTATTTTATATAGTTTTAAAAAATTTCTAATAAAATTTCGGTTGATTTGAACTCTTTTATACCGTTTAAGAAGCAAACACACTATACTACCATTAAAATTTTAAATTTTTTGACTCTTTGATCGCTCGGTTAGTGATATCGAAAAAAATATTAAGTTTGATTTTCATATAGCTTACATGGGCTGAGATCATACTCAGCGAAACTGATTGTCAATTTAAAAGCTAGCTCTATCATCGAAAATAAATCAGCAGTTAACCGAGTAGTTCACTATTGATAGTAGCTCAGCAAACCTCTCTCTCTCTCTCTCTCTCTCTCTATATATATATATATATATATATATATATATATATATATATATATATATATATATATATATATATATAGAATTAGGCTATTATACTACGTACCTATAGTACGGGAGCTCCCGTACTATAGTGTTGTTTTCGATCTTAGGGCGTTCAAATCAACGATCCACACCGTTAAATATGATCTAGGGTATATGGAGTTTTTAGGAATAAAATTTTAGTTCTTTTCGATATCATTTACTTAGTAAACAAATTATGTCAAAATAGACGGTGGGAATTTAATACTTTTTAAAATTTGAGCATAGGACTTTTAAATTCAAGATCAAGAATGTTAACCTTAATCTATATAGTTTAAAGTATTTTCTATCAAAATTTGAAGAAATTTAGATTCTTCTACACCGTTAAACTCCAAACTCGCCATAATAGCTATTGAAAATTGACATTTTTGAAATCTTTTGATAATAAAGTAAACTATGTCGAAAAAATATAAAATTTTATTTCTAAAAACTTCAAATATACCCTAGATCAGTTTTAACGGTGTGGATCGTTGATTTGAACGTCCAAAGATCGAAAACTACACTATAGTACGGAAGCTCCCGTACTATATATAGTATAGTAGCGACTATATATATATATATATATATATATATATATATATATATATAGAGAGAGAGAGAGAGAGAGAGAGAGAGAGAGAGAGAGAGAGAGAGAGAGAGAGAGAGAGAGAGAGAGAGAGAAAGAGAGAGAGAGATAGAGTCCGGCTATGGTGTTTGTGAAAGCACCAAGCACTTGGTGCTTGTGAATTTTTTACCGTTAGATCTACGACCTTGATCATTTTCACCCGTTAAATTATACTATTCAACCAACCACCGACTCAACTCAAGGGGGTCCACATCATCCTAACCACACATCTATTAATTCAATGGCCAAAAATTTACAGGCACCAATGACTTGATACTTTTAAAAGCATAGGAGCTCAATTCTATATATATAGAGAGAGAGAGTTGAGCTAGAATACTATCAATAGCACCATTAGAGTGGCGCTATTGAGTTTTTAGCCATTGGATGTGGAGATGTGAGGTTGAGATGATGGTGGTAGGTGGTGATAGGTGGTGGTAGATAGAATAGTGTTTAATCCAAGGGCTATTAATAATCAAGGAATAAATCCAATGGCTAAAAACCTAATAGCACCATGAGGGAAATACTTCTAAAAGTATTCTAGCTCAATTTTATATATATATATATATATATATATATATATATATATATATATATATATATATATATATATATATATATATATATATATATATATATAATAGATCGTGGCTACTATACTATTATTAGTATTGGAGCCCTCGTACTCATAAGTTGTTTTCGATGATGGAGCTTCCGAATCGACGATCCACTCCGTTAAATATGATCTAGAGTATTTGAAACTTCTAGAAAATAAATTTCGTAAATTTTTTAAATTATAATAAAGCCCATCAAGCGGGCATAAAATAAACGGTCAAAATCGACCGACGTCCTAAAAAAGGATGATCGGATCTTTCAATTCAAGATCAGAGTTATTGATCTTTATCTAGGTAGTGAATAGAATTTTCTGTCAAAAATTCAACAAATTTCGATTCTTTTACACCGTTAAACTAGCAAGTATCTCATACTGCCATTAAAAATTGTTAACTTTGTGACCTCTTGATCGTAAGTTAATGATGTCGAAAAATTATAAAATTTGATTTCTAGCAGTTTTAAATACTGTAAATAACGTTTAACGGTATGGATAGTCGATTCCAAAGCTCTATCATCTAAAACAATTTATGAGTATGAGATCGATCGTACTCATAGTAGTATAGTAGGACCCATATATATATATATATATATATATATATATATATATAGAGAGAGAGAGAGAGAGAGAGAGAGAGAGAGAGAGAGAGAGAGAGAGAGAGAGAGGCTATGGTCTTGTAAAAGCACCAAGTACTTGGTGCTTGTAAATTTTTTAGTTAGATCTCTGCCTTTGATCATTTTTATCGGTTAGATTATACTATTCAACCAAACCACCCACTCAACCCTAGGGAGCCCACATCATACTATATAGAGTTGTCTTTGGTATGCTTTTATAAGCACGGAGGCTTAGTGCTTCCACTTTGTTTTCGATGTTCGGACTTTCGAATCGACAATCGGCTCCGTTAGACTTGATCTAGAGTATTTGAAGTACCTAGAAAATAAATTTTGAGATTTTTCGATATCATTTGCCTAGTGATCGAAGGGGCTAAAAATCACTAATTTTAATGGTCGTGGTGAGCCGGTTGCAAGTTTAACGCTGTAGAAATATCCACATCACATGAAATTTTGATAGAAAATTCTTTATACCATATAAAACAAGATCAATATTTTTGATCTAAAATTTTAATTTCCTATCATCATATTTTGTAAGATTTTTATTTTCTAGTTGATTTTGAGCCACTTCGATCACTAGGCAAATGATATCGAAAAATCACGAAAACTATTTTCTAGATACTTCAAATACTCTAGATCAACTCTAGCGGAGCCGATCGTTGATTCAAAAGTCCGAACATCGAAAACAAAGTGGAAGCACGGAGGCCTCCGTCTTCCATCACCCAGACGCACTCTATATATATATATATATATATATATATATATATATATATATATATATATATATATATATATATATATATATATATATATAGGATAATTGCCTATATACCCCTCGTAAATGCGCGGATATATCCGATCTACCCCCGCTTTTTTTTTTTTCTTAAATGCCCCTCATGGGTTCCACCGTTTATCCAAAATACCCTCGCGGTTACCCCCTGTTAGTTTAACTCAGGTTAAACATGGGTTAAATGAATACTTGAGTTAAAACTATCTAAAATACCTATTTTGCCCCTATCTTATTATCCTAATCCCTTAAGTTATCCTTTCTCTATCTCCTCCCATCTTTCTTCTCATTCGCACGACCGCCCCCATCCGCAACCACCTTCAACCTAGGCGAAGCTCTGTTGGAGGCAAACACTTCATACCTCTGTTTCCTCATGCTTGACGCAAAAAGATACTTCCTCCTTCTCTCTTCTCCATTGTTTCCTCCTTCTTATTTGTCTACGATGTCTCAGTCGAGCTTCACCTTCACCATCTTTTCTATTTTTAGGGTTTTGTAATCCGGAAAACATACTCTGTTTGAAGGATATCAGGATCTACATTGTGTTCTTACAACTTTCTAGGTAAAGTAAAAAGTCATTTTTGTAATTTTTTACATCTAGGATTTTAATCTGTTATATATAAAAATTAACTTCTTTTCATTTTATTCTATGAATGAATTAGGGTTTTGGAATATCCGAAACTTTTAGCTCTGTTTGAAGGAGATCAGGGTCTACGAAAGGTAAGATTCATGAAATTTTGTAATTATTTACATCTATGATTTTTTAATCTTCTATATAAATTAAGCTCATTGTCATTTTATAATTAACTTATTGCATCAAAATTCATTTAAATATAGCTGTTGATTTGCAATTAAATCTAGTTGTTGATTTGCAATTTCAGCATGGCACCAGATTTTAGATTGAAAGTTATGTATGGGGGGGTGTTTAAACCAGTAAAGACAAAGTTAGGCAGAAAATATGTGTATGGAATGCAAACTTGCTACACAGTGCTTAGTGATACATATACGTTAAAAGAGTTCTTTGAAGATATCAAAAAAATGTGGGATTGGGGAGAAACGAATATGTGAGAGTAGCTTATAAATCAAAGAAGACAAAAGGAGAAGCTCAAAAATTTATCGATATTAAAGATGAAAGTGATTTTCATGATATGTTAGAGCAATTCACAGATGGTACAGAGATAGAAATATTTGTTACTATTAGTTCCGATGGCATTCCTTTTAATTTCAATATTGAGGATTTTGTTGAGGGTGTAGTTGAGGGTGAAGTTGAAGTTCAAGATGATGTTAGAAATGAGGATCTAGCTGAGGAAGAAGATCCTCATAGAAATGAGAAAGTAGCTGTGGAAGAAGATAATATTGGAGATGAAGATGAAGATGAAGATGAAGATGCTGATTATAATGGTGTAGAAGATATTGTTGGAGATGAAGGTGTAGTTGAGGAAGATTATGGTGTGGAAGAAGATGAAGGTGGAGCTCATATAGAGGCTGATTATGATGCTGTAGATGAACGTGTTGGAGATGAAGGTGTGGCTGAGGGAGTAGATAAAGGTGTAGCCGAGGGAGTAGAGGAAGATGTAGCTGAAGGAGTAAATGAAGGTGCATCTGAGGGAGTGGAGGAATCTGAAGTATCCTTTACTGAAAATGTTGAACAAAATTTAGTATTTAGTTCCATGGCCCATTCGGATGAGGATGAGTTAGTTTATGACATTGAAAATCCCATTGTGGACTATGGTGTGAAGTATCTGATGTAAATTCATTTAGAAGTGCCCTTAATCAATTATTTGTCCAAAATCAATTCCAATTCAAGATTATTAAAAGTGATCAATCTAGAGTTAGTGCAAGATGTACTCAACAAGGTTGTGGGTGGAGAATACATGCAGCAAGGATTCGAGGAGAAGCTACCTTTCAGGTAAATAAGTAAATTGTATTTGCTACTATGTCTAATAGTATTTTACTCTAATTATTCCTTTCAATCTATTGTGTTGATGGATCAAAACTCTCCAATCAGAGCATTCGTGTGAAGTTGTCAATAGGTATGGAAACAAGAATGCTACAAAAGGATGGGTTGCAGAAAGAATACTTAATTGGCTAAAAAATGGAGGTGATATACCTGTGAGTGATTTATCTAGAAGACTTAAAGAGCAATATGGAAGGTTGGAGTTGCCCTATTTAAGGGTATGGAAGGGTAAGGAGCTCGCAATGACCCAATTACATGGAAAGTGGGATCTATCATTCTTAAGAGTTTTTGATTTTTGTGATGAGATTAGAAGAAGAAATGAAGGAAGTCTTACACAGATTAAATTGATAGAGTTGGAAGGTAAACAACATTTTCAGCGAATGCTCATTGCTTTTGGGGCTAGTATTCAAGGTTTTATAAGAGGGTGTAGGCCATATATCGGTTTAGATGGAGCTCATCTAAAGGGTAAATTCAAAGGGATTATTGTTTCCGCAATTGCATTGGATGGAAACAACTCAATGTTTCCGATTGCATATGGTGTGGTTGAGTCGAGAAAATGCGAGAGAGTTGGGAATGGTTCCTCGTAGCTCTCAAGGAAGCTATAGGTTGTCCTAATGGGCTGGTTCTATCCAGTGATAGGCAAAAAGGCTTAGATAAGGCCCTTCTAGCTGTCTATCCTACTGCTGAACATCGTGAATGCATGCGTCACTTATATAGTAACTTTAAGAAACGATTTCGAGGAGATATTTTGAAGAGACATCTATGGGGAGCAGCTAGAGCATATACAAGTTCAACATTTCAATACCATATGGAAAGGGTGCGGCAAGAGGCGAGTGATTGATTACTTAAGGGAAAATCATGGTCATGTATGGAGTCGCTCTTTATTTGGAACAGATGCTAAGTGCGAACAAGAAACCAATAATATATCTGAGACTTTTAATTCTTGGATCAATAAAGAAAGGAATAGACCAGTGATAGATATGATGGATGTCATAAGGCAGAAAATAATGATTATGATGAACAAAAGAAGAATGGATGCAGCAAATTGGTCAACAAAGCTTGTACCCGGGGCAACTAAGCATATCAACAATTTGACCAAGGTAAATATAAAAATCTGCTTGTTGTTTCTTACTATTAATTATTTCTAAAGTAAAGATGTAAACTTACAAACTGGTCTTGTGCTATAGGAACTTGGAAATTATAAAGTCTTAAGGTGTAGTGATGAGCAAGCGGAGATAGAAGGGCCTAATGCAAGATGTGATGTAAGGTTGGATGAGAGGACATGCACATGTAGAAGATGGCAAGTCTCGGATTGCCCTGTGTACATGCAATTGCTTTTATAGCTAAGATGAAACTCAATGTTGAAGATTATGCATCATCATACTTCACTGTGGAGAGGTATCGAGATGCCTATTCATTAAACATTAAGCCGTGGCCCGCCCAAGAGGAATGGAAAAAGAGTGATAGAGGTTCTAGTGTATTGCCACCTATATTAGCAAGACCTTTGGCAGGCCACGAAAAAAGAGAATAAGGGGATCGGGAGAGTTGATTAAGAGAAAACACAAATGTGCTAGATGTGGTGGTTTTGGCCATCATGCAAGAACTTGTAAGAATACTGTTCCAGCAGTAGGTTCCAGCAGTAGGTATATCTCATCTTTCAATCTAAAATCTTAGCCTTCAGATCCTTCAGTAGTTTGAATATCTAGATATAGTAATTGTGAACTTTTTTTCAGCAAAAAAAGAAGAACAACTAGTGGATCGCAACAACAAGAGCACAGTTCTAAACATACGGCAGCATCGATATCACAGCAGCAAAAAGGATTATTTCCTGCTGCTACATCTTTCCATCTAAGCTATTATCTTCTCTTTCATTCTTATCTTTGTTGTTTTATATAAGTAATGCCTTTAAACTTTGATTTCAGTAAGAAAAGGAAGAGAAGTAGTGGATCGCAACGAGAGCTAGCTCAAGATGTAGCAAACGAGGACGATCTGCAAACAAAGGGGCAATACTGCATCTTCAAGGTAATCTATTTACTCACTTTAAGTACAATATTTTCAAAGTAATATATCTTCTTAGTCTTAAGTGCTAAATTTACTCACTTTAAACTTCATGTTTAGGAACAAAAGAAGGAAAATTAGCGGATCGCGACGGTGGGAGGTAGATTCTCAAGTCAGCAGAAACATCACAAGAAGGAGTATTTCATGATAGATTGCGACATTCTCAACGAGGTTCAACTATTTCTAGCATTGATGCAAGTAGATTGCTAGGTTGAGAGTCGATTGATGTAAAGAATGCTTAATCTTTGTGTTATGTTTTGGATGATGATGATCCTATTTATTTTTGGATGATGGTGGATGATGATGGATGATGATGGCTGTAAATTTTTGGATGATGATGGCACGTAATTTTGGATGATGATGGCCTGTAATTTTTTGGATGTGGTGACTTATATTTTTGAGCTTGAATGTTGTGAAGTATTCATGATGACTTTCCTTTATTTTTGGATGTTGATGGAATTGTTGGTATATGAGTAATTGTATCTGCTATGATGTAATCCAAGTAATTGCAAATCTGTTTAGAGCTTAAATAAGACAGACTATATAAATACTTCTTTAACAGAGATACAGTGTTTGTAATTGCATCCTGTAAACAAACACAATTACATACAAACACAATTACATGATAATTATATAGTACTCCTGTACTATAGCCCATTCATCATATCTAAAATACTCCCCTTATCAGTATATCAAGAATTACAATACGAGAAAAGTAATTTAAGCCAAAATAGAACTTTCACTTCCATTCTTTGAATTTTTTGCTCGATGGCTTCTCCAATTGCTTTTAACTGATATTTTAGATCTAAAGTGTTGTGTTGCACGTCGTCAGTCCATAAAAAGTAATTGCAATGTCCAATCCTTCAACCTGCAAAGAGAAAAATAAAATTTTTATAACATACAATAGCTTATTCTACAAGATCTGTATACAATAGCTTATCTTACCCCCCAATTTGGGCAACGGTAGAATCGACGTCCTTGGCTTGTTGGCTGCTTCGATACCCATATTCTACAAGATCTTCCGCAGTCGCACACAGAAATTTGCGCGTTAGGAGTTGATGCAGATCTCTCACTTAGATGGCTCATTATGGCTAGAAGTGAGACAAATAAGAGGAAAAAAAAGGCTAATAGATGGAGAAGTGAGTTTGACTTGTTTTTGAGCCATGTATGTGCTTTTATAATGTTAGAAAAGAAGGTTACTGTTAAAATGACCGTTGGAGGGTAAATAGGAAACGAATTTGATATATTAAGGGCAAATAAGAATATTATTGGCTGCATGGAGGGCATATAAGAAAAGTAAGCTACGGTACGAGGGTATATTGGAATGGGCAAAATGGTAATTTTGCAGGGATAACGGCAACTGTTAGCACCTCACTAACGGAATTTAACCAGGTAAATTAGAAAGAACATGGAACATAAGAAGGGTATTTTCAATATTAGCCTTCTAGGAGGGGTAAATCAGAAAACCGGAAACTTTTCAGGGGTATATAGGCAATTGCCCCTATATATATATATATATATATATATATGAATTGAGCTAGAATACTCTTAAGAGTACCGAGCCCATTTTACTCTCGAGTTGTTTTCGATGATAGAGCTTCCAAATTGATGATCGGCTCCGTTGAACATGATCTATACCACTTAAAGTGTTTAGAAATCAAATTTCAAATATTTTCGACATCATTTGCCTAATGATCAAAGGGTTTCAAAATTTGTAATTTTAATGGTGGATAAGAGACGTTTTCTCGTTTAACGGTGTAAAGATATCCAAATCAATTGAATTTTTGTTAGAAAATTCTTTAAACTATTTAAAACAAGATCTATATTCTTGATCTTGATTACAAGACTCCTATCATCATTTTTTAAAGAATATTCATTTTCAACCATTCATTTTCTGTTCACTAGATGGATACAAGAATAAGATCGAAAGTGCGTGAAATTTGATTTCTAGGTAGTTTAAATGGTTTAGATCATATTTAACGGAGCCGATCGTCAATTTGAAAGCTCTATCATCGAAAACAACTTGAGAGTAAAATGGGCTCGGTACTCTTAAGAGTATTCTAGCTCAACTCTCTCTCTCTCTCTCTCTCTCTCTCTCTCTATATATATATATATATATATATATATATATATATATATATATATATATATATATATATATATATATATAACTAGGCTACTATGCTATTAATAGCACCAAGTCATTGGTGCTACCAAGTTTTTGGCCATTAGATTGAGAGATGTGTTGTTAGGATGATGTGGGCCCCCTAGGGTTAAGTGGGTGGTTGGTTGAATAGTATGATCTAACGGATGAAATTCATCAAAGGGGTGGATCTAACGGCGAAAAACTTGGTAGCACCAAATGCATAGTGCTATCGATAGTATCCTAGCCGGACTCACTCATATTGTGTTTGTTATGTGTTTTCTAAGCTTTTTTCCAAGTTAATTTCTTGCACTGTGATTAAATGTAGAACTTTTCCCGGGTTCAAATTCATTTTGTTTCACACTGACTGGACAATTTTTTTTTTTTTTGAGAAATAAATAGCACGCTATCCGCTTCGTTTTATTTCATTTAGAAATAAAATTAGCTAGAAATGTGAATATATCCATTAGAATTGACTGGTCTTAGTCTGTGTATTTATTCTTTGCTAGAGCCTCAGGAGGCAGTCGGGTCGACTATACAATTGAGTCCCAGAATTTGTCTCAATTTGAAAAGAAAAAAAAGAAACCCAACAGTAAAGACTTGTTTGGCAGTGCTTATGTTTTTGCACGAAATAAATTTTGCACAAAGCAGAGGACTAAATTGATGGCCCTCTTGTTTTTCCCAACTTTGGTTTTGTAAAAGTTGGGTCCCCAAGTTTGTCCAAATATGAAAGATCCTAAATAATGAGGACTTGTTCCGGCAGCAGTTTTGTTTTGTCCCAGATGGCTTTTGCACGAAGCAGAGGGGAAGCCGCAAAGCCTGCAGCAGGAGTGTTCTGAGTTGCTTATTGAAAGAGTGTTCTGAGTAAGCACTTTTGTAGGCATCCAATCCAAATTAGCCCTAATTAATTAGGTTCATCAGAAGCTGGGGAGAGAGTATACATATCTGAAAGATTATGTTTTCTCATGCAACACCAAAATTCATGCATTAACCAAACCTACGTATTAAGATACTTTTTATCCTACATTTTAATTGCACATAAAGTAGCCAACAGATTATACTCTATGGCTTCGTTTGGATCGAAAATTAATAGGAACTAAATATACCGGGGATAGGTACACATATAGATTTTTATAAGAACAAGATTTTTTTTTTGTTTGAATGAAAATATAAGTATAAGCTGGAAGTAGAAAAATTGTATTTAGATGGTTATTAAGAATAAGAGAAATATTTTATGGTTATAAATAGAAAATAATGATATTACCCCTAAAATTAAATTTAAATTTTTAAATTTTAAACTTTTAATTTTAAATTGAAAATTTTAACTTTTAAATTTTAAAATTTAAAATTTTAATTTTTAAAATTTTAATTTTAAATAATAAATTTTAAATTTAAGACCAAATTTAAATATGAAAGATATAAAATATCAAATTAAAATTTCAAAATTAGAAATTTCAAAATTAAAATTTACACTTTAAAATTTAGAATTTTAAATTATAAATTTTAATTTTGAGATTATAAATTTTAAATTTTAAAAATTTAAATTCTAATTTAAAATAAATCTCTCGGACTAGGAACAACTTCCCGGAACAAGTTGTTCCCACCCATATACTTGGGTAGGAACGGGAACAACTTGTTCCCACCCCCTCCAATCTTGTTTTAAGTGGATGATCGTGGCGTGACTATTTTTCGGTTGTTTTTATTTTTGAGCGAGATGGACAGGAACTGAGACAAGTGTTTTTTTTTTTTTTTTTTTTTTAAATAGAGAGATAGGTAGCGCGCTATTCGTTTCGTTTATTTCATTTAAAAATAAACTTAGCTGAAAATATGAATAAACTAGAATTCGAACTTGAAACATCGGATACCAACCACCAAACCCTTTGCCACTTACTCTAGGAACTGCCGGTAAACATAGTTGAAAGATGTGTAAGAAGAGAGAGAGAGAGAGAGAGAGAGAGAGAGAGAGAGAGAGAGAGAGAGAGAGAGAGAGAGAGAGAGAGTTAAAATAGGCAGAATATATCTGAGTTAGTTATCTAATTTTTCAAAAATTTTATATTGTTATCTAATTTTTCAACTTATTTGATTTGATTCAGTCAACGACTCTTTGACTTCAGGATTTGAACTAATTACTATCTTACTGAACTTATGATTGTGAATATTGTATAAAATATGCTAACTAAATGTGTAAAGTTATACGCGTTTTCAATTTTTAAAGTTAAAGTACAGTTGACTAACTCAAATTAAATAAATTTAAATATTAGATATTAATATCAAAATTTTGAAATATTCAATAGTCAAATCAAAATGATCCGAGGTTCAGATAAGTTCTATGTATTTTTACCAAAAAAAAAAAGAAGATAATATGCAGATAATACTGGGATATTCTTCTAATTTAGTGCTAACGAGGCTCTTTCGTTAATTTCTAGATGCTATAATTAATTGAAAACCACTAAATGTCAAGAACTTGGGAGACTTGGTATTTATTACAAATGTTGTATTAGTTTGGATCATAGTTAGTTAATTCGGATTCGGCAAAAATTCGGTACGGATATAATAAGCATAAAATTTGTTTTCTAATTTTTAAATTCGTTGAAAAATTCGGCTTAAAAAACGGATTCGGTATAAAATATAAAATATAAGATAATTTATATTTAAAAATAAAAATTATAAGTTTTTTATTCATATTTTCAATAATTTGGGAATAATTCGCGAATAATTCGGCCGGCCCAAAAATTCACGAATAATTCGGATTCTTTGTGAAAAATTCGTAAATAGACCGTTTAATTCGGATTTTCAATAATTCGCGAATAATTCACGAATTAACTAACTATAGTTTGGATTGGATAAATAATATGAACCCGGTATTCTATGCGTATTATGGAGTATATACGCATGAAAAATCATATGGAGATCATCAAACTACAGTCCATTTTGATATAGACTTTAGTTGTTTTGTGATTGATTCTATTTGGTTGAAATTTGATATTTTCTTAAATTTAATTGTTCTTACCATGTAGATGGCAAAATTATAAGAGCATGTTTGGTTCATACTTCGAATGAGAATGAAAATTGACTTAAAATCCCATTAAAAATCAAAATCTTTATTTGGCTTCTTCTTCGCAAACAGCTGCCAAACGCGGACAGATTGCTCAGCAGGGGCATGCCAGTAGACCAACACTGTGTCTTCTGTGTCGTATACTCCGAAAGCTACGACCATCTCTTTGTTACCTGCATTTTCGTCCGGTACCTACTTCTCCATGGGGCATGCCTGGAAACGGCCGGTAACTCTACTGATGCCGGAGCCCTGTGGATCACAACTACTAATATTTTCTGACATCGCGAAGCGAGCCAAAGAGCTAACTCTCCTGGCTGCAATCTGGTGGGTCGCATGGACGTTAAGAAACAACATTATCTTCCGATCGAAACCGCCCAACACCACACCAGCTCTCGAACGAGCCAAAGCTCTCATCTCCTCTTGGACTGAGTTGTTCTAAATTGTTGTTGTCGCTTTTCTCTCCCCCCCTCCCCGCTCCTTTCTGCTAACCATATATGCTTAATTCATTTGTCTTAATGAATGAAGCCTCTTTCTCAAAAAAAAAAAAAAAAAAAAAAGAAAAAAAAGAAAATTGAAACTAGGGTTAGTTGCATACAGCTCTCTGTAAACATATCGAATAACAAATATACTCCTACAAAGTTCAACTTTTCATATATAACCCTGCAAAAGTCTTAATGTTTTCAAATATACCCATATTGTTTTGATCCGTTAGAAAAATATTGTTAATTATAGATAAAATACTTATTCCTAGTTAGTGAATAAAAAAATTTAACATTTTTACCCTTGTTATATTATTTTCTATGGTAGGACGGAAAAGATGACCATTAGGAATTTTGGGAGGACATTTCTGTATAATTCTAACAGTTGAGAATTTTGAAGTGACATATATGTGATGGAAAAAAATAATTTCACTTATTCTCTGTTAAAAAATAAAGTGTGCTCTAATAGCTAGTAACAAATCGGAGGGGCAAATATAAATATCACTGAACTTTTACAGGAATAAATATGAAAAGTTACACTTTATAAAAATATATTTTCTATTCGATATGTTTATAAAGAATTGTATGAAATTAACCCTTGAAATTAAATTGCATTGGAATGAAAAATAAAATAATAAATCGTCCAAAAAGTATTTGATTCATTTTTTAAATCAAAATCAAAATGGATCATTAGAATACCTGGAATTTTGAGAGAGAGGTTTTGGTAAAGAAATAGAAGAGTGATCAAGGGAGAGGAGGGAGAGGTGTTTGTGAATGAGGACTCTTAAATAGTGATTTACTCTAAAAAAAGCCAATTCAAAATTCAAAGTCGAGTTGGACCACAAATGAAGTGGATCATTCCTACCTCAGAATGAAAAGATAATCGAAATTCCAATCCTGTAAAATAAACAATAACTATAGAAATCTGTGAATCTCATTTTGATTTTATAATCTAAAATAAATAATCCAAACAAGGCCTAAGTTTCATTAATAATTAACGAGACAGTACGTTAACTAACAAATTTGCTCACTTTTACAAGCTCCTCAATTCATGTGATGAATATAATTGAAATAAAAAATATAAAGGACTAATGTATTCAAGCCAATTACTGATTCATAAAAGAGATGTCAATCAGAAAAGGATTTCAAATTGGACAACAGATGAAGGATTTTTCAATATAAGGGCATGTTTGGTTCACCTATTTTAGACTATGGAATCAGAATGGAATTCATTGATTTCGATAGTTGTCGTTTGTTTTATAGGAATCGGATTTCGATTTCCATTCCATTCCGGAATTGAAATGACCAAATCTATTTATGATCCAATTCAGCTTTGAATTCCGGATTTGCTCATTCCAAAGTAAACTATTCAAAATTCTCTTTCATCAATACCTACCTTCTTTCACTTCATCACTTTCCTCTCTCTTAATTAAAACCCTCTGTCAAAAATTTTAAATTTACATTCCGATTTTCACTCCAATAATGAACCAATTACATTTTGGATAACTCGTCATTTCATTTTCCATTCCAAAGAAATCCATTTTTTTTTTTCATTTCTATTCCAATCATGAACAAAACATGCCATAATTTTACGACGCTATGTTTTGATGATCAAAGCTGTGTAAATTATAATATGTTATGCGTACCAACATGCATATATGATCGTACTTAATTAATTTCACTATAACAAAAATGGTATACAGCGACACTTTCAAATATCGGTACAAATCAAAAAAAAAAAATACTGCTGGCTAAATTACTGATACTTTTTAAAAGTGTTTCTATATATGGGGTCGCTATATATAGGGCCGGCTCGATATTTGGCACCCACGTACTCCTTCAGTGGCCTGTGGCAGAGAGACACATGGCGATCGTAGCTCTCTACGGTCCATGCGAGATTCTCGCGGCCGAACACCAGCCGCTGGAACCCTATCTCGTCGGTTGCAGCAGAGGAGGGAAGGGGCGATGGTGATCAATTTTGTTTTTACCTCTTTTATTTGTAATCGGGCTGATGAGCCGAGTGGGATTGGTTGAGAATAGGAACTTTTTAATTTTTATTGAATTAAGTTTTAAATTTAGGCCTCAGTAGATTTTAAAAAAAAATTTTGATATACATAATATACTTACACGAAAGTGTTTCAAAAATGTGTTCCTATATCATAATTTTATTGTAGTGTTTGGCAAGAAGGCAATAATCATAAAATGATAGGCATAATTCATAATATCAAAAAAAGAAAAAAAAAATGGAACAACTAAATTTATATTAGTTAAAAAAGTTATTTTGATAGGCATCAACACACTGCTTATTTCTTATTTCCTTTTTTTTTTATTTTTTTTTTTGATCAAGAAAGCTAGCATATCATCCATTTCGTTTATTTTTTTTTCACAAATGAATTTAGAGCACTACAACAAAATATATTTTAGACGACACTTTTTAAACGACGCTTGCTTCTAGCGCCTTTAATATTTAGCATTTGCCGCCGACACTATGATTAAGCGTCGCCAATAAACATATTTTTATCAAATATTTATATAAATTTTCCGACGCTATATTAAAACGTCGGTATATTTATCCCGACATGTTTATTTAACGACTCTTTACACGACGCTTTTACAAGCGTCGGGGTTATTTTTGCCGACGCTTTAAAGCGTCGCTAAATATCATTTAAAGTGTTCTTAAATGCAAGATTTTTTATAGTGGAGGCTACCTCGTTTCTAGGAAAAGTATAACAGAAATTTTCTGAAAGAATAGTTTAGCTTGAAAATTATTTTTTTCTAATTTTCTGCCGGTTTGATTCTAAGACAATTAAGCTAGTTTTTTAAAAAACTATTTTTTTTTTCCGGATTTCATGAAAAATTATTGTTTTAATTTGCAATTTTTTTTTGGAAATTAAAAATAGTAGTTATTTACAAAATCTGAAAAAAAAAAAAAAAAAGTTTTTCAAAAATAATTTCTTAGAACCAAAATGCGAAAACTTAAAAAGATTTTCATGATTTTCCATAAAAATCTTCTTTTCCAAAAGAGTATTTTTTCATACATTTTCTAGAAACCAAACGGTCTCCTAAGTAGAAATGTGAAATAATTAGATTTCAAACTCAACATCTTATATATCAGCCGTCAAATCCTTCCCCGCTGCTAGGGATGTCAATGGGTATGGATACCCGAAAAATTACCCGAACCCGAATCCGAACGGGGCGGGTATACCCGAGCTAAATGGATATGGATTTGGTTATGGATATAAAAAATAAAAACCCGACGGATATGGGTACGGATATGAATTTTGTGTATACCCGACCCGAACCCAAACCCGAATCCGAACCGAAAAATTATATATATATTATTTATTTATTTATGTAAAATCTAAAATATATAAAATCTTATAGTAAAATATTTAATTATGTTTATTTATATAACATGAATGTAATTTGATTGTATTTTATTGTGTTTTAAAATTTTGATTTTACTATAATATATTTTAAAATATGATAAAAAAATTTATTATTTTGGGTTTGGGTTTTCGGGTTCGGGTTTTCGGGGGTTTTTGGTCGGGTCCGGATATGGGTATGGATTTTTAAAACCTGTCGGATTCGGGTTCGGGTTCGGATATTAACTTCGGGTTCGGGTTCAGGTTCGGGTTCGGGTTCGGGTTTTTGAAAACCCGACCCAAACCCGACCCGTTGACATCCCTACCCGCTGCCTGTAATAGTAAATATATTTCTAATTATAACTTTTCTATATATCTAAACAGAAAATTAGATTTTTTTTATATATATTTCTAAATAGATTTTCCAGGTAATTGGAATGTCTAATCATTCTTATCGAAAGCGCAAGCTAACTGCCAACACGTCATTTACGGCTGCCGTTTAAACGATGAATGAGCGAGGTAGGCTTGTCTGTTCTTTCTTAAAAGACAAAAATCTAAAGATGAAGTAGTTTAAACAAAAGTTTTTAAGCAAAATTGAATAAATCAACTGAATTGACCGACCGAAACCGACCGATGCTCAACCATACTAAAGTAGAGAGTGGAACAAGTAGCAGTAGATGTTAAGTGAAGAGTAGATCTGAATTTCTGGGTTGGAGTAGCTACGAGGTCATTGTCATTAGGAAGGATTTGTATACCAAAAAGCCCCCCTTTTTTGTGGTTGCATCACCAACACCAAACAAAAAGTATTAGTTCCAACTCCCATGTAGTAGTACACTAATCAATGAAGTAGAATCAAATGATCAAGTTCCCTGTTGTCACACTCCCCAACTTAGTTCTCTTGCCACTCTCATAGGAAGCTCAAAACTTTTATGAAGGGCTTAATTGTGTAATTAAGTAGTTGCATGTGTGTCCATTTGACCATCACAGGCTTTTTATTTTATTTTATTTTTTCTTTTCTCTTTTGGGTTGATGTGTAAGCTTATCCACTTTTTATTACTGGTGAATAAAAATTAAACATGTAGTATAATGGGTATTCGATTTGGACTATGTGGAATCTGCATCAGCACTTAGGGCATGTACATCACCTATTTTAGACTATAAATTTGGAATGGGATTCGTTGATTTTAATAGTTGTTATTTGTTTTATAGAAATCGGTTTTTGATTTCTATTCTATTTTGGATTGAGAATGACTAAATTCATTTATAATCCAATCCGGCTGATTGATGAGCTGAATTCCAAAGTAACCTACGCAAAATCTTCTTTCATAAACACCTAAAGTAACCTACTCAAAATCTTCTTTTATAAACACCTAACGGCCCCTCCACTTCATTCATCACTCTCCACTCTCTTAATCAAATCCTTTCTCAAAATTATAGATTCTTATTTCGATTTTCATTCTAATAACAAATTAAATATTTTTGGATGATCTGATATTCTATTTTTCATTCCAAAGCAATATTCCAACTCTATTTCTCATTTTTATTCTAATCATGAATCAAACATGCCCCGGAGATCAAGTGGCCTCATGCTATGCACAAGATATGTAAACCCGGCCCCCTTGGTCCAATGCACCATTTGTCGGTCGATTCATCATTACCATAATCGCGGATCCTCTCTCAAACCATGATACATATTACAAGTTTTTTTTTTGAGAAAAGGTAGACCAGCTACCTGCTTCATTCATTGAAAAAATGAACTAGGCGGACAGTATGGAAGCAGCTAGGGCTTCCGGGGTACATATTACAAGTTTTGAACTTTTGATTCGTTGAGGGTACCGGTTCTCCAGTCTAAATAATAGTGGTGAATCGGATGTATCGAAATAGCTTGATTAATTTTCTAGATACAATTTGTTAGCTAACCCTGAGCAAACGTGTTTTAAAATAGAATAATATAGAAGAGACCTCATACTCATATAAGAAAAATTAAGAAAACTAGTATTTACGTAGAAGAGAATATATATCTAATCCCATCTTAATAAAAATAAATCATACAGTAACAGAGATATATATATGATTAATTTTTATATTGCCGTTCTGAATGAAACGTATTTTGAAATAACATTCATTTAATATAAGCCAAGTAACATTAGAAAGAAAGAAACATAAACTCGTTTCATTAATATTGGAAGAGACCAGATGGAACACTATTGGTATATATATATAGTACGTAGATGACTACTATTTGTTGGGCAAATGGTAGACATCCTGCCTTTGGCGGGAGGCCATGTAAAGGGTCGTATTCGAAATGACGTGAGTCACAATCGAGACCCATGGGCGCTGTTTTACATCTTAGTGAATTGGTTGCGTATTTCTAACAGCTCGAGCTTTTGGGATTAATGGTTAGCGCCAACGATCCGACACTATTTACTATCAACTTTTCAATTCTTGGATCTATAATAGTGTCACCACGAAATAACAAAACTTATGCACCTTTATAAGGGGAGTGATAACCCCTTATCTCTCCTTTTTATATTCAAATGTAAATTTTTTACCCGAATATAATAATTCTCGGATATCTAAAATAAGTTGGTATAACTATTCCCACCAATTAACACCTCTATTTTTTATATATAACTACTCACTATTTTTCTTATCATATATTATCTATTCAAATATTATTTTTTTTATCTCCAAGAATAAGACAATTTTCATTCAAACTCTATTTTTTTTATCCTCATGATACTTGTATATATCTTTGTAATAGTTAGTTCTTGCTTATATCCAAACCAAATTGAGGGATAAAAACTTTAGCAAACACTAATTTTCTAATATCAATAATGATCTACCTTTCCGTTTCCGTTAAAGGTAAAAGTGTTCGGTTGGTTGGTCCTCAAGAAAAGAACTCCTACGAGAGACAAACTCGCCAAGAGAGGGCGGATTCAAGACTCATCCTGTGTTCTGTGCGGATCGGAAGTTGAATCGGTGGACCACTTGTTTTCCCAGTGCGTCTTTATCAAGTTCTTATTAGTACTGGGGGTCGATGGCGTACAAACACAAGACCTGGGGGACGAGGTGACCTCACTATGGGACAGATGGCTAGGAGGAACCCCCATATTAAGAGGAACTGTCTAATCGACCTAGTGTGTTGTTGGTGGATTGCCTGGAAAGCCAGAAACGACTTCATCTTTAGAAACACTGGGCCGAACCCTGGCGGGGCGATCAGAAACCTAAGCCTGCTGGTGGAGGAGTGGGACTCAGTTCTCTCAGCTAGGGCGCCGTAAATGTTCTCGTTTTTTTTGTGTTTTTTTTTTTTTTTTTTTTTTTTTTTTTTTTTTTCGGTTCGGGCCCGGCTGTCTCTAATTGTAGTTTTCGTATTTCCAATGAATGAAGCGGGTAGCGTGCTACCTTTTTCTCAAAAAAATAATGATCTACCTTTCTTATGTCCATATATATTTTTATTTTAATCAAAAATTAGATTATTGGAAATATATAATGCTTTACCACCGCAGCAGCGCCGGTAACAACACGGAAACGTGACTCTCCTTTCCCGGCTCACAGTCTAAGCAATTGTGAGAAGTGAAGTTAAAGCCAGGAGAGTGGGAACAAAAGAAGAGAGCTGGAAGATGAGTGTTGGGCTTCTTGTGGACGAACAAAAAAGTGTTAGCTGGCCTTTTATAAGCGCGTTTAATTGCCGTTAATTATTATGTCGTTGTTGTACCTGGTACGCATGTCACACCAACAAATACAAAAAAGAAAAAAGAAAAAAACACTTTCTCGTGGATTGGCGCACTCAACTCGTAATCTGATCGAATTTCAATAGAGTGAATTTATTCGATACTAGACAGATTTTAATTTGGATTTGAATATTGGGTTTCTTTATACCCGATTCAAATCTGAGCTGATTATATATATATATATATATAGAGTTCGATTCTTATCTGATTATGAGTACGATCATCATCGTACTCATAAGTTGTTTTCGATGATAGAGCTTTCAGATCGACGATCCACACCGTTAAACGTTATCTAGAACATTTAAAACTTCTAAAAATCAAATTTCATAATTTTTCGACATCATTTACCTTATGATCAAAAGCTCACAAAATTGACAATTTTTAACGGCCGGTATGGAATACTTGCTAGTTTAACGGTGCAAAAGAATCCAAATAGGTTGAATTTTTGATAAAAAATTCTATTCATTACCTAGATAAAGATCGATAATTCCGATCTTAAATTGAAGGATCCGATCATCCATTTTTAAGACATCGTTCGATTTTGACCGTTCATTTTATGCTCGCTTGATGGACTCTATTATGATTTCGAAAAATTACGAAATTTATTTTCTAGAAGTTTCAAATACCCTAGATCATGTTTAACGGGTGGATCGTCGATTCGGAAGCTCCATCATCGAAAACAACTTATGAGTACGAAGGGGCCCTACTCATAATAGTATAGTAGCCCTACTCTCTCTCTCTCTCTCTCTCTATATATATATATATATATATATATATATATATATATATCGGGATGGAATACTATTAATAGTAAAATGCTCTTTTTCTTTATCGAGTTTTTAACCTTTGGATAAAAAATTGTAGGATTAGGATGATACTAGTCGGTTAGAGTTGAGTGGACCCCCTAGAGTTGAGTGGTCCCCACTGGGTTATAGTATTTAATCCAATGGTTAGAAATGATGAAAAGAGTTGATCCAAAGACTAAAAAATTGGTAGCAACAATAGAATTTTGCTACTAATAGTATCCAACTCTCTCTCTCTCTCTCTCTCTCTCTCTCTCTCTCTCTCTCTCTCTCTCTCTCTATATATATATATATATATATATATATATATATATATATATATGAGTACGATCGCCTCGTACTCATAAGTTGTTTTCGATGATAGAGTTTAGGATCGACGATCCACAGTTAAACATTATCTAGAGCATTTAAAACTTCTAGAAATAAAATTTTATAATTTTTCGATATCATTTACCTTACGATCAAGAGGTCACAAATTTGACAATTTTTAACGGCCGGTATGGGATACTTGCTAGTTTAACGGTGTAAAAGAATCGAAATTTGTTGAATTTTTGATAGAAAATTCTATTCACTACATAGATAAAGATCAATAACTCCGATCTTGAATTGAAGGATCCGATCATCCTTTTTAGGACGTCGTTCGATTTTGACCGTTCATTTTATGCCCGCTTGATGGACTTTATAATAATTTCGAAAAATTACGAAATTTATTTTTAGAAGTTTCAAATACTCTAGATCATGTTTAACGGTGTGGATCGCCGATTCGAAAATCCCAACATTGAAAACAACTTATGAGTAGTAAGGGCTCTATACTCATAATAGTATAGTAGCCTCTATACTATATATATATATATATATATATATATATATATATATATATATATATATATATATATATATATATATATATATATAATTGAGCTCCTATGTTTTTAAAAGTACCAAGTCATTGGTACTTATAAGTTTTAGCCTTTGGATTAATAGATGTGCGGTTAGGATGATGTGGGCCCCCTTGGGTTAAGTAAGTGGTTGGTTGAATAGGATAATCTCACGGATAAAAATGATTTAAAATATAGGACTAACGGTAAAAAAATCACAAGCACCAAATGCTTGGTGCTTTTACAAGCACCATAGCGAGACTATATATATATATATATATATATATATATATATATATATATATATATATATATATATATATATATATATATATATATAACTAAATTTGGAATACTATTAATAGCACCAATGACTTGGTGCTAGTAAGTTTTCTACCCTTCGATTAAAAGATGTGCGGCTAGGATGGTGTGGGCCCCCTAGGGATGAGTGGGTGGTTGGTTGAATAGTATAATCTAACGGGTAAAATTAATCAAAGGGGTTAATCCAAAGGTAGAAAACTTACTAGCACCAAGTTCGTCGTCTTATTAATAGCATACCGGTACTATACTTTTATGAGTATTAGCCTCCTTATACTCATAAGTTTTTAGCCTCGATTTATTCCATTGATCATTTTCATCCGTTAGATCATACTATTCAACCAACTACCCACTCAACCCTAGGGACCACTATCATTCTAAGTGGGGATCACCATCATCCTAACCACACATCTCATCAATCAACGATTAAAAATGTATGAGTATAAAGGGGTCTATACTCATAAGAGTATAGTAGCCCTAGCCTTTATATATATATATATATATATATATATATATATATATATATATATATATATATATATATATATATATATATATGATGCTATATTTAAATTTGTATTTTAAAAATTTAGATTTAGTGTAATATGTTCAAAAATATGGTAAAAAGAAATAATTATTTTGGATTCGAATTTACAGATTGAGTTAGAATTTCAAATTATAGTCAGGTTCAGATTTAAATATGGATTTTTTAAATCCATCGGATTCGGATTTTAGATTTGGTAGTCGGATTCGGGTTCGAATTTTTAGAAAACCCACCCCGAATCCGACTCAGTTGACATCCTCAAATAATATTGACTAGTGTAGAGACCCGCGCGATGCCGTGGATAGATAATAGAAGCAAAATTTTTAAAATTTTAATAAAATTCATATTTACAGCTTATAGGAAACTATACCATGTTAAGCACAATAAATTTGTATGACTAAATTCAATTGTTAAAAAAATAAAATTATAGCTAGAAGCATATGAAATATATAAATAATAACTTAACGTACGTATTTGGCTTAAGAAAATTTTGGGTAGCATCTTAGTGTATGGAAGTGAATTTTCGAAATTCGAGAGTTGCAATTCGTCCAGAATCAACTACTTGTCGAGTGGGTATGCTTCGGAAAGGCCGATGCATCTAAAACCCAAAAAGTGCATTGGAATTGGAGTCCACGAAAGCAAAGTGCGAAATCTGCACTTTTGCAGATTCTGCTTTCGGGGACCGGTCTCTGGTAAGAGGGACCGGTTCCCGTAAGCTTGGTGTGTAGGGAAAACCCTCTGCGCACCAATGTTGCTCTCGGGGACCGGTCCTTGGTGGAGGGAGACCGGTTCCCGTAAGCGAGGAGGTCCCTATGGGGACCGGTCTCATGAGAGCAAGTTCTTGGGGACCAGTCACAAATGGAGGGACCGGTCTCCGAGGGACCTGTCCTTGGGGGAGGAACTGGTTCCCATACGCGAAAAGTGGCTGACAGAGAGCTCAACCGCCGGGGGGTGCTCTTGGGGACCGGTCCTCCTATAGAGGGACCGGTCCCTCTGTCTGAAAACTGCCCAGTCTGGGCAAGTTGAGAGGAGTAAAGTTGAGGGGCCCCATAGCAATTGTTGCATAAGTGGGAGATGAAAGAGGGCTGTGAACCCCTCTCCCTCTCTCATTTCCCTCACTCTCTCTCTCACATTCCCCCTTTCTCTCTAGAGGGAAAAGAGAAGGAAGAAATGAAGGAGAAGAAGAAAAGAAAAGGAAGAAAGGAAGGAGATGAAGAAGAAGAAGAAGGAGGTCAAGCTAGAGAAAGTTTGGAGCATCTTCCTCTTCCTCTCCTCACCATTGGAGCTAACCTAGAGGTAAGCTCTTGAACCCTAGCCTAGTAAAACTTAGGGTTTTAGGTTTTTAGCTTTTGAGATGAGGTCAAAGAGACCTCTAGCACCATTAATGGTGGATTAAAGCTAGAATCTAGGATTGGATGGAGTGGTTTACTATAGGTGCAAACCTAGGGCCCAATTTTGGAAATTTCCTAAATAATGAGGTTTGATCTTAATTGAGGGGGTATAAACCTATTTGCTAGGTGCCTAAACGCATTGGCGGAGACGGAATTGCGTTTCGTCGAACGGATAAAAAGCTAGAGGCAAAACAAGTTCGTCGAGGCTTCATTTCGACCTAAGTTGCCGAGAAAACATCGAAGTGAGTGCCGAGGAGTCTTCTTAGGACCTCCACAACTTAGAACAACTTCGAAAGGTGGGGGGTGTCGATCCGAAATCACTAAACTTTTTTTTATGTCTTAGAAATAAATAATTTTCATCGGGTAAATTGCACTGTTGCCCCATGAACTTTTGGCGGAGTTTCACTTTACCCCCCAAACTCTTAAAACGGTCATTTACCCCCTTATACTTTAATATTGCATCTTGTTGCCCCTTCCGTCAGTTAAAGTTAACGGAGCTGAACGGTAGTTGACAGAAGGGTTAGGTTTTGGCGGTTTTTGGGATGCAAAAACTATGAGAAGAAGAGTTGGAGGGCATAGAAATGGAGAAAAAAGAGTTTTTAAGGAATAAAAGTGAGTTGGTTGGAACAAGGGATAGTTTAGACGGTAGATTTTCCACCAAAACCTAACCCTTCCGTTAACTCCCGTTCAACTCCGTTAACTTTAACTGACGGAAGGGGCAACAAGATGCAATATTAAAGTATATGGGGGTAAATGACCGTTTTAAGAATTTGGGGGGTAAAGTGAAACTCCGCCAAAAGTTCAGGGGGCAACAGTGTAATTTACCCAATTTTCATCTATTGCATGTTTCATTGTAGGATTTCGTGTTTAGATATTTCCTTATGCTTTCTAATGTTAACCTAGTGTACACGGAATGCTAGGTGAATAGATAGGTGATGAGGATTGGGTCAAGACATCGGATCCTATAGTGCTAAAAGAAATGGATGAACTCGATAGTTATTTAGTGATTAGATCGAGTGGCATATAATGTAAAGAACTTGACGAGTGGCAATAATATAGTGTATTTGACACTAAAAGTCTATGAACTTAGGGATAGGTGAAATCCCTAGAAAAATGACTCGTGAACAAAGAACTTAGTAAAGCTAAGCATATGTGTATGGTTGTCGGAATAGAGGAGTTCCAAGAGAAATGTTGGCCCTAATTCGTAGAGTATCCTCACGTGGAGAGGATAGGTCAAGCTCACGGTCTGTATCTGGAATAGTATAGCCATCCATGTCCTTAAGTACTCCGGAGTGTCGCACGATCGGGACCACATGGAGGTCCACAGACAATCCTGGGTTTGAGTGCACATGGAGCCTCCTACCCAAAAAGGGATTCTTATGTGAGGCGTAGGCAAACCCAAGGATTTGGCCACAGATTGGGTAAATGGATAAATAACAATGTCATTGAACACTTTGTTATTGAACATAGAGAGAACTTGTTAGCATGATAGTAAACTCTTACTATATGATGCATGCATTCATTTTACATGATTATGGGCATAGTAGCATAGTTTTCCTATTATGCAGTTATAGTTTTCAGATATCTATCTACATATCTGGTTGTTGTTGCTTTTGCCCACTTGGACCTAGTGGGGAGATCGACGGAGTCGGCGGCCGAGCCCACTAGAAACTATGGAAGATAGTTCTCACCCCACTCTATTTTCAGTGCTAGGTACAGGTTCGCCGGGTGAGGACCGCGGCAAGGGCATCGCGCCCGTCCAGTGAGGATCTGGTAGAGTAGTAGCTTTCCTTTTTGCATTAGCACACCTATGTATTTAAGAGAGATTCATGTAGGTGAGGACTTGGAGAGCTATATATTTTGGATGATCATATATCCATTTTGAGAAAAAGATGTAAATGTAAAAGATTACAAAAGATGTAATAGCTAGTAGTTCTCTCTTTATTTCACTTGTATTATACTTGTGTTACTTGCTCTTAGTTGTTGGCACTGTTTGTGCCCCATTGGATGTGTATGTTCAGAGTTTAGTTTTCCTGGATAAATTCTTATACACATTCCTATTGTTGAGCCATGGGCGGACAGGGGAGGTGCTGTCCGTCTTACGTCCGCTCGACGCCCCCGAACCAGACCAAATCGGCAGCGATTTTTTAGGCGGGGGCGTGACACTTAGGCTCCAGTCTCCACATCTGTTACGCCCCGGGTCATTTTAGAGTATAAAAACAGCGATTTTTTTTTTTTTTAAACCCTGACCCCCAAGAACATGCCAGACCTGCCACAAATACAGGGAGACCACTGTTCACATGGACAGAGTCTCCCCTGTATTTGCACGGCATCGCACAAGTACAGGGAGTGTTCTTACAATCATACAACCACAACCACGTGTATAGATAATAATTACAATCAACATACACATCCAAACACCATTCACCACAGGTTATCCACAATTATTCATTCATAAATCCACATCTATCAGTTGAAATGTTTCCGACTCGAAAACTGGTTTTGAAATACTAAGTTACCAAAATCCACGATAAAACTTTTTAAAACTGTTTCTCACACAGAAACCTTCTCTTTTTAAAACGCTACCACGAGGGGTAGAAAACCATTTTATATCATAAATCCCAATTCAAATCTAAACCATACGATAATTTAAACATCCAATTCAAAATAGAGAACATGAACCATAGATAGTCTAAGTCGTAAATAAATAATGCAAGCTAAAGAGTAAACTGAAGGTACTAAGTAAAAGCAAATCGCGGATCGGAGCTAGATCACGATCTAGGGACGCTCCTCTCCTGCTGTCCCGCTGTGACCTGCAACGTCACCAGAAAAAGAAGGCGAGGGGTGAGAACATGTAAACATATCTCCCCCTCTCAGTGGATACCTCGCGGAGATAAACACAAGTGGAGATGATAGTAGTACAGTAGCTATGATAAACAAGTAAACGAGAGAGATATATAGATATGAAACAACAGCTACTGTAAGTATGCGTCAACAGGTATAGAAGCTCAAGAGTACCCAATCTGAACCAATGCTCTCTTGGCCAGTACCACAGACCTCATGCAGAAGCCCTCTTGGTCAGTAGTACCGCAGACCTCAAGCCAATGCCCCCACTACTCTACCATGCATCCAACCCCAGCATAAAGCTCCCGGGCTCACGGGTCGAACCTCTGCAACCACTTTTAGGAAAGAACACCCCACTTGCGGTGGATCGGACCGTGTTCGTGTTCGTGACGTGCGACAAGTATCGAGCGATCAAATGCAAATATGCTCAATTATTAACCATCGGCAATCAGCCGACAATTCTGCCTCCAGGGCCCAGCGACCTCGTGGGTCGTCAAGTAACCAGAAGAACCAACCAGGTACCGAGTACTGAGTGTGACTGGCCAAATAGGTCCCAAGTATGCAAAGTAACTGACCAACTAGGTCCCGAGTAGAGAAAGAAAACTGACCAACCAGGTCCCAAGTAAGAATGTAACTGATGGAAGCTACTCTACTCCTACAGGTAGTGCAAAACCAGGAAGCTACTGAGCAGAGTAAGAATAAAAGTAATACGATGCACGAGTATGAAATAAGCAAAGTAAAGGCAAGGGGTGAAGGAATCGTCACCAAGCTTGCACCACTGAACGGACGTCGAGTCGAGATACCCACCGTATAAAGCGGCGATGCGCCATTGCGGAACACAGACCTATGAGAGGTCCACCGGGTTAGAATCTAACCCCCGAACACAAGTATCACAACTCACAAGGCCCCACGGAAATCGGTTTCCCAAAATCGATTGCCAAAATATCCGGAAGTCCCGAAAAGCATCGGAATCCGTCGTCGCTCACCGTCGTTTCCGACCCATCGAAGCAGACGCGGGTGACTGACCAACAAGGCTCAGCGATGTCGCAAATGATCACTAAGTGTCGTCGGAAGAATTCCGAACCGAAATAACATTCCGCAAGCGAATTTCGCCACAAAACGCTCCAAAAATCACTTCTGATTTTCTGTAATTATTTGTGGCCTTGGACAATCAGTCCAAAGGTTACCCACAGCACGTATACGCTGTCTACAGCGACCATAAAATCCACAATTGCATAAAAGCCCCCATAGTTGCATGTAATCGCATTATTTCATGCGATTTAGGGCTTTTATGGGCCGTGCACGCAAACCAGTGCACCATAAATCCTGAAATCGCACCCGCTGTAAGTTTTCAACGTGCCGAAGACCGTGCTCACCTTTCGGAGCACTTTCAGGCTTCGTAGCACACGCACGAGCGTCACGAAATCTGTAAACTATCGCGCACAGCGCGTAAAGTGCGACTATCCCGCTAAACGGGGCATCGAAATTCGAAACGGAGGTGAGCATCGCGTTCAGCACGAAAAATCGTTGAACGTGCTCACCTCACAAGGTCAAAAAGACCTCACAGATCCCCAGACAAAAACCCTAAACCTCTAAACAGTGCACTGCAAATAAAATACATGACCTACCTGAACCCGAGGCTAGGTCAAGTCGTCGGCGGCCCGGCGGTAGGCGGTCCGGCCGGTGACGGGTTCGGCCGTTCGGGGAGGTCCGAGCAAGCTACGGCCGGCGGCGGGCGGTGGCGGTGGCGCGGTGGAAGAGATCAAGGCGAGCTTTGTTCTCGGCTTAGGGTTCTCCGGCGGCACGGCGGCGGAGGAAGTAGGGGCGGCCACAAGTCGTCGTCGGAGGTCTAGAGGAGTGCCGTGCTCCTCCGTTGGGCGACGGCGGCGCCAGAAGCCGAGGAGCACCAACCTCGGTCGACCGAACGGCGGCGGGGGCTTCCGGCGCGGCCGGCGGTGAACGGGAAGGCCGGGGAAGGCGCGCACGAGGTGGCCTGAGGTCGTGGAAGGAGGATGCAAGTCTTAAAACTCGACGGAAGTGCGCGGTTCAAGCTCCTACCCGATCTCAGTCTAGGTGAGCCAACGATGGCCGCAGCCTCTTCTCGCGGCTCCGGTGGCACTCGGCGACGGCGGGGATGGCCGGAGATGCAAGCCCTGGACTGGATCTGGTCCAGGGAACCCTTCTCCCCGCCAAGCTTGCCTTCCCGAGTGCAGTTGGTCCAAGATGAAGGTGGTGCGGGCTGTGGGGAGGAAGAAGAAGATGGAGGAATGGCTTTTCCGGCGACGACGGCGGCCCGGCTGGGAGGACGACGTTTGGGTGGCTGGGGGAGATAGAGGGACACTAGGGTTAGGGTTAGGTTCATGGAAACCCTAATGCATAAATTATATACTATGGGCCACTTTGCATCTAAGCCCTCCACAGCCCATAATTCTCAATATAGTCCCTGTCATTAGTGGAATTACGCGCATAGGACCCTCTACGTTCAAAACCTCGCAAATCGACGCATAAAATATTAGGTTTTCTCGCGTTTCGCCGTTTTGCGATTTTGACCCCTCTGCGTTCTTTTCGCGATTCCCGATGATCCGTCCGTTGGATTTCCGATCGGATCGCGCCAGCGCGTTCAGTACGTCGCGAACATCGAATCTAGCATTTTACTTCGTTCTATTAGGTCTCGGATTCGCGAAGTACCAATCTTCCTCACTTTCTCCTTAATTCCCCATTTACTTAAATATTTATGTCAAATCGTTCAAAACCCTTTTTCTCAATACCTGTGGATCAGAATCTCATTCTGTCAGTGCCATTGGATTCAGAATAGTCGAGTCGTTCGAAACGAGCTATTGAAGTGCTATATTCGGAGTTCGGTACGCTTCTGGACCCATCTCTACTCCGCGATTCGTCGAAAATCCGAAGTTACTATTCACTTTAAGTTGTTTTTCCGGGTCGCGTAACTTTTCCGTTTTAGCTCATTTTGACCTGAAATTTGACGAGTGCATTTGTAATTTAATTACACACAATAACATCGTCAACAAAAGGGTTTCTTTATTATGACAAAAATGTCGATTATTACAACATCATACTTTTTAATCTACAAAATTTTTTTTGCCTACAACAGTGTCTATTCAAAAAAATGGTCATAAGATGAAAATAAAATAAAAAACATCAATCTTAAAAAAACTAATTTTTTTGGGAGCACTTCTTTTACTCATCCAAACCTTATATATCTTCTTAATCTTCAGCTGGTAGTTGCTCCCCGCACCGAGTCACTTATGGATTTCCATTGTAACTTATGAACAAACATCTCATCTGCATCACCAACCTGCGATATCTAAACCGACACGGCCTTGCCATCACATCAACCACAGAAACTCTAATTATTAAACAATTTGATTTACCAAGAAGTTTCAGCGATTCTTGAGAAGCGACTCCCGCGCAACGTCCCCGCAAAGAGAAGGCTAGGACGCCGCTCCCCTCGGCCCAGTTGCGGGCACACACGAGCCACGAGGAAGCAGCTGAGGCGGCGACGGCGATTCACGGCTAGTGAGGGCTCCGGTGGAGACCGGCCCAGCGAGCACTTATACGGGCCGCTGCTGGCACTACAAGAAGATGATTCATAAGTGACAGTAAAATATTGTCACTAAAACTAAAAAATCTGTCACTAATAGTTTTAGTGACGACAAATACGGTCACTATAAGTTGTCACGGTAGGTCCCGTGGCAAATAGATTTTGTGACGACAAATACGGTCACTAAGCCGGAGATCTCGGCAGGAACAGGAACTCGATACGAATGGGAGGAGTTCGGGAGAAAAAAAATGTCGGGTATGCTAATTGAATTAGGCCAGGGTTTGAAACTTAAAATATAACGTACAGTTACGAATAAATAAACGAGGTATTCAAATTTAAAGTAATATTAGATGTGGTATAGTGGTTAAGAGGGATTGAAGTAGTATTAAGGTTGCGGGTTCAAGTCTTGGTGTCTTATTTTTTGTGACATTTTTTTTTTTATTTTGTAACTAAAAGTTTTTTTGGTGACATACAAAATTCAAATCCGTAGCTAATGCATTACTTTTTTGTAGTGTGGACTTTACAGGACGATACTTCTTAAAGGAGACAACGTTCTTCGCATGCTTTTCTTCTTCATCATCCTCATAATCTTTGTTAACACAATGAGATAGAGAGAAGGAGATGAGTGTGGGGTGAGAAATTAGATGATAACGTTTCTTTTTGCATGGAAATAATATGTCATGCAAAAAGGAGAGGGTGGGCGGATTAATGGTGGAGGGAAGTGGATTGAAGTTACAAAGCTCACTAATTAGTGAAATGTCATGCCTGTAATTAAATATGGAGAGGCGAAGGGTTGAGCATTTAGAAGCGGAGAAAAAACTTAAATTAAAAAAAATGATGGAGGGGAGTGGAATGGAGTTACAAAGCTCATTAATTGGTGGAATGTGATGCATGTAATTAAATGTGGAGAGGTGAAGGGTTGAGCATTTAGAACTGGAGAAGAAACGTAAATTAAAAAAAAATGAGAGCTTGCCACGTCATCATTTTATATTGGGGATCCTTACAAATACATAATTTGACAATTTTTGGAGGCATACGTGGCGATTTTTTGTGCTTCCACATATTGCACCAACGGGAAGGATCCAAATGGCTCCTTGACTCCTTCCCAAAGTTTGACCAGGTCAAGAGAGCTCCTTGGCTATTTCCCAAGTTGAAACAGATTGAACCAAAAAAATTTTGTCCTTCCCAACATTTGACCAAGACAGCTTCCTCTCTTATTTTCCCGAGATTTTCTTTCTATCTCTCTCTTCTTCTACAGATAACCCCTCCCTCTCCCCTCTTTTTTCTTTCCCTTCCTTAAGATGGCCCATCTCTCTCTCTCTCTCTCTCTCTCTCTCTCTCTATCTCTCTCTCTCTCTCTCTCTCTAATCCTCTTTCTTTCCTCTCTATCAAGTGGGCTACCATCGCCGGCCTCCTCTCCGGCCGCACCAACAACGCCATCAAGAACCACTGGAACTCCACCTTCAAGCGCAAGTACCTGACCCCCGCCACCGTCGGGATCAACTCCGCCGCCGCCGCGCCAGATTTTGGAGAGGACGAGGCGCTGCCGCCGCGGTCGCCAAAGCGGGCCCGACGGCGTCGGGCCCGCCGTGTCGGCGGGGCTCGCCTCGGCCCGGCGGCCCCTCCGGCTTAGATCTCAACGACTCCACCCACCACACCCACCCTTCGCCGCTTCGCCACCGAGAACGGCGGCGGCGGCACACGTGTCTGGCCGGTGCCAAGAACGGGGGAAAAAAAAAAGAAAAAAAAAGAGGTTAGGAACCCACCTCTTTGAAGCTTAGGTGCCCCAAGGATGAGCTCTTCGTATTATTAATGTTGGATTATATAAATTGAAGATAAATATAGATTATTGAATACAATCTAAGATAGTTTCTTTTTAATAGAACAAGTATTTGGATAAGGCTTTAGATATGCAATTTTATGATAGTCATGATTTTCTTAACAAATAATATTTTTTTCGTAAGATATATTTAGTTTAGGTTATTTCGACAAAATGGTATGGTGAGTTGATGGTAGATATTATTGTATATAATAATTTAAATTCAATTTCTTTTTATATATATAGTGCAAACAAGTTAGAATGCAATGTTATATATGATCATCATGATTTTCTTAAATAATAAATTTTATTCATAAGATAATTTATTTTATTTTAAAAAGATAGTATAGGCCAATTAATTGTACTGTTCACAATTTCTTATCTATTTTTTTCTGATATTATATTTTTTCTCAACAAAAAAGCTCAAAATATCTTTTTTTTTATAATAAATAGGAATGATCACATGCACTACAATTTTTTTTGGGCAAGTATATTCTTCTTCTTAAACCTTAATATAATTAATTTTTTTTAACTATAAATTTTTTTATTTTATTTTTTTAATTAACTTTTTTATTATAATATTAAATTAATCATTAACCTTGTTGGCCGGCAGGGGTTTATCTAGTTCGTATAAGAGTATAGATAAGCTAACGGGCTCTAACTTTACATTTCTAATTCAATTTATCATTTCTATTGAAAAAATAAATAAAGTAGATAGCTTGCTATTTTTTCTCTCTAAAAGAAACTAAAAATGTACAGAACTTATCTGAATTATAAATCATTTTGAATCGATTATCCAATCTTGAAAGATTGAATAGTCAATTCAAAGTAGTTTATAGTTTAGTTAAGTTATGTATGCAGTTAGAAAAAAAAAAAGAAAAAAAAAAAAAGAAAAGAAAGCAAAAAATGACAAATAGTGCAACCCTAATAAATAAAATGACCTAAAGCAAGTGGCAAAGGGCTTGGTGGTTGGTACCCGAGACCCAAGTCCGAATCCTAGTTGATTCACATTTCTAGCTAAGTTTATTTTTAAATGAAATAAATGAAGCGGGTAGCGTGTTACCTATCTCTCAAAAAAAAAAAAAGGTCTAGAATGTAGTACCCCTGGATTTCAGCATTTGAGGCTTGTCGACAGCTCTGGAGAGTGTCGACACAAGTCCGAGTCAAGGTGGTGCAAAATAGACGCAAACTGGACTCAGCGGGACGCGAGAGCAAGAAGTTAGCATTGGAATTTGCAAATTGCAGATTTTCTGCATATTGTACCGGTAACAAAAGGGTGTACCGGTACCCTATATATTTCCCTGCGCAGACTGCTCTCGAGTTGGCCATCCAGTTGTGGGGTACAATGATGTTGTACCGGTACACCACGGTAGGTGAGGGGTTGTTTGGTCTTTGGCCAACTCGTTGTTTTCACCCTATCTACTCTCTCTATATACATGTAGAGAGGGAAAGAGGCAGGTTTTTTGCTAGGTTCTTCTCCTCCTTCACTGTGGAGCTGGATTTTAGCACTTTGGTCCATCCAATTTCTCCATTTTATCAATTCCAAGCTTGAGGACTGCAGTTTAGCAGATTTTCAGCAGCGACCTTCGGCGTTTCGGCTCGTGTGCGATGTAGGAGGGTCGGATTGCGGTGAAACTTGGTTTGTTGGATTCTAGACTTCAAGAGAAATTTGTGGAGCCCAATTTAACAGAATTTGATTGAGCTTAGTCTGATCAATTTTGTACTTCTCTTTGCTACTGGTGGTTTGGACCTGATTTTGAGTTTTCTTGGACTTTCATGATGCAAATTTTGGAGGCAGTGGGATTTTGGACTGTTAAGGATTTTGTGTTGGCAAGTTTCGTGAATTGAGTCGGAGTCTTGAAGGATCGGAGCGGATCGAAGATGGTCGAAGAATCCTAGACTTCGAAGAAAAGAGACAAGTTGAATCACGACGTCTAGGTAAGTGTTTAATTCATGTTATGGTGATTCATACTTAGTTATAGGCATTAGAATCATAAAATCATTGTATAACGGATTAGAAATTGTATCGGAACTTTGTAGTTTTCGAAAAGTGAAATTTCAGCAAAAATACAAAGTTATACCGGTATAAAATTGGTTTTGTACCGGTACAAAAAAGTTGCTATACCGGTATAGCCATCAATCCATTACCGGTAATGGTCCTTCGCAGAAAAATCTTCCGTCATTGCATTACCGGTAATGGCCCTATTTTTGTACCGGTACAAGGTGTAAAAATCTGATTTTTCTCTAATCCGAATCTAATTGATTCTAAAGTCTATAAATAGGTTCTTAGGGTTCTCTAACTTCGTGTACTTCATGAAAATACATGTTTGAGAAACCCTAGAGGCTAGGAATTCCTTCAAAACTTATTTTCTACTAAATAGCCTCTTCTAGGTCAAATCGAGATATCGTAATTTCATATCTATATGTCGATTTGATCTACGCTTCGCTTGGAGTTTTCTTCTCTGGTTTTCTACGATACTCCTAAGCGAAGGATCACCATATTCATGATTCTATTCATGGTGGCGTCGTGGATTCGGCGTGTTCGTGGCGTCGTGGATTCGGCGTGATAGAAGCTTCGTGGATTCGAAGTGGTGGCGTTTCGTGGATTCGGGACGTGGCGTTCGTGGACTCGGACGTGAGGGCGTGGACAACCCGAAGGAGGATTGCGCGGAGATCCATAAGAGAGTTAGAGAGGTTAAGTCCGTGGAGTCGGTAATCACCTTGTAATCTTTTCTTTTAGTGGATTGTTATTCGCGTGTTGGTCCCGTGGGTTTTTTACTCCGAGTTGGAGTTTTCCCACGTAAATCTCGGTGTGTTTTTTAAATTTCCGCATTTACTTTTTTAACACATCGAGAATTGTGGTTTTTGGCCTTTACACCTATTCACCCCCCTCTAGGTGATTAGATACGGTCTAAATAGATCCTTGGGGCTTCCCCGTAACTCACATGGACCTGAGATTGATACTTCATTATTGTTCACTGGATTTGGGACTTACCTTACCTAAATTGGAGAGTATTAGGTGAGTTATGGCATTGGAGTTGAGTCAAATTAAGCTTAAGTGCTGAAATTAAGTGAATTGATGGTTTTAATGGATTTTGGTGTTTAGATCCTTCGAGTAGTACGGTTGCTGGTTGTGAGGGTGTTCGGCTGAAACTCCCAGTATTTTCGAGACTTCGTGTTGCAGTGAATCTGCGCTTGAGGTGGGTTAATCATTGGATTTTACTCCTAAGTGTACAGTAGTCAACATGTGTAAAATTCAGCCTTTGTATAGCATTTTTTGGCTCGAATTCATTGATCGTCATGTTAATTGAAATCTGAATTTGGAGCTTATTGTAGTAAGTTAGATAAATTTAACATATTGGACTTGGACTTTGACTTAAGAGAAAATCAGCGACTTTAACCCGTCATATGCTTAAACTATCAGATTTAGCTCCAGGAGCCGTAGGTTGTGTGTATCCTTGCAGTTTCAGAGTGGTGGATACCCGGGCTAGTTTAAAATACAATTACACTCGTGCTGAGATGCCAAGCTTATTTTTACAGTATGGTTCAGACTGTTCCGGACTGTTGGGTGCCGTTGAGGTTGTCGGTGAACCCGGATTACTGTTTTTGCATCAGATTATGCCGAGGGCACGTGTGTTTGGTAGTAAACCCTATTTACTTGACTTTAGCCTGTGAGAGCCTTATTGAGCTTGGCAGAGACACGCTTTCATACTCGGTTGGGTAGCGCCCATTAGTACCACTCTGGAGTCGGGTTATGTGCGTTTGCGTTAGTGTCGTTATGTTCTGGTTGGACTTGCTCTCCACGGACTATTTCGCGATGGAAGTAGCTTTAGCTTTGGCAGGCGGGACGGGTGTGTTCACAGTCCCTAGTGAGATTATATCAGGATTTACATTTTTCTACAGATGGTCAGGGTTATAGCATGTTAGTATAGAGGCATTTAGCTGTAGATTTGTTCCAGCTTTTCTTACTATCCCTACTTACTTCTGTAGACTCGGTTGTTGACCCGAGGAGTTTGAGGGTGGTACCCACTGAGGACTACTCCTTTTTGTAGTAGTTCTCACGCCCAGTTGTTACCCCTGTTTTTGTAGAGTCCTCGTCTTCGGCTGCTGCTGTGGCTGATTCGGATTGTGGCAAGGGCGTCGCGAGTTAGAGCCCTCCTAGACGAGCCAGAGCTAGAGGAGTATCAGCTACAGGTAGTTGTAGTTTTTGGTTCTTTACATACATATGTTATACTTCGCCAGAGCGAGTATTTTGTACCCGGATGATATGTATGTATTGAACCACTGTTATTATATGCGGTTTATTTTCCTAGTAGCTCTACACTACTTTCTGTAGTGCTGTATGATTACGGATACTGTTACTGTTTCGCTTCGTATATTGGAGAAATTTCTGTGTATACGGTGGGTCTGTTTGCGTGCCCAAGGAAATGAGTAATCCGAGGAGTGACAGATTAAGTTGGTATCAGAGCTTAGCATTAGGTCGTTGGGACCTAGGAACATTAAGTTTGGCAAACCTTAGGAAAGCAAGGCTCGAGAGGCGTAACATATCACAAAAGTCAATGATTGATTGTTCTAACTCCTCCTAGAGCGGAGGAGTGAGTGAAAGAGTGCCTGTTTTGGCCAGAAAAAATTATGTTGGCTGTAAACGACATAATTTTGAGGAGAAACAAGAGTCGCCTTCTCGACTTTCGTTTTATTGGGTCGAGAGTGTTTGCTTTTTGTATCTGACCTTTATTTTCTTTTCATGCAGTCATGTATCATGGCCGAGGCCGACCGCCGACGCGGGATCGTGTCGCACCACAACAGAGGCTTGAGCAGGCAGAGCCGAGTGTACAACCTGAGACGAGCACACCCCCTGACCTGAGGGAGCAGCCGGCTGCCCTGACTGAGGTGACACGATAGCACGGGGCATTGTTACAGAGAGGTTAGCTCCGCCATAGAGTACAGCACCGAGAGCACCAGAGCAGTCAACTCCACCCCCGACTACTCCAGTGGCCGCACCAGCCGCAGCTGTACCCTCACTAGCGACAGGCCCCACGGCGCCTGTTACATCTTTCGGAGAGGTGTCACAGATGACTGAGGCCTAGCAGGAGCGGATGACAGAGAGGCTAGCTCGTTTTCGCCGTTTTGATCCGCCAATTTATAATGCCAGTTAGACTGAGCCCTGGGTTGTTGAGGGCTGGGTCAGTGCGATGGAGAAGCTATTCGATGATCTGTTCATTGCTGAGAGGGAGCAGGTACAGTTGGGAGTACATTGCTTGGCAGGCGATGCACACGCCTGGTGGAGGAGGGTGAGGCGAGACCAGGGGCTGGTGGCGTTGCAGCTGAAGTGGAATGAGTTCTGTGGAATGTTGTATGGGATGTATTTTTCCAACAGCGTGAAACAGAAACTCAAGGAAGACCTAAAGAGGATCCAGCAGGGGGAGCGGACAGTTCAGGAGTACATCCGGGAGTTTACTCAACTCTTGAACTGTGTTCCGTTTGTGGCTCGCAACGAGGCGCACAAGATTTATTTATTTGGGCAGGGCCTGAGACCCGAGATCTTCAGGTTGGTACAGGCACAGAGGTCGAGGACTCTAGATGCGTCTATAGAGCAGGTTTAATGGGTGGAGATAGGTGAGGTGTCGATTCGAGAGCAGACCTAGGTGCCGGGCAGAGCCAGGACAGTAATCGCCCTTTTCCAGATGACGTGGGACAGTCGAGCAATAGGCGTCCACCGATGCCTCCACGATCATGTTCTCAGGGTCGTGGGTCTTCGAGGCACCAACGTCCCAGAGGATCCCGTCGGCGAGGACGATCCACGAGAGGACTCCGCGATGTGTGATACGTAGGGGACCCCCAGCCCCAACAGTGCGAGCAGAGAGAGGGTCGGTGCTATGAATGTGGACAGCCCGAACATATGAGGTTAGCTTGTCCCAGAGCAGTATCACCAGCACCCATGACAACATCAGCTCAGCTAGCGCCCCAGCAGTCTTTTGGAGCGGCACCGAGTTACCGTCAGGAGGATAGGGCGTCCATTCCGCGACAGGGTGAGCGACGACAGCAGGCTCCGAGTGGCCGGGTGTATGCACCCCAGATAGAGGACTCAACAACAGCCGATCGAGTAGTGGCAGGTATCATTTTGATTTCTGGCATTAGAGCTCGTACTTTATTTGATACCGATGCATTACATTCTTTCATTAGCCGAGCATTTGTATCGTTGCATGGTCTAGAGATAGGGCCGTTATTGCATGCACGAGAGGTGCAGATTCCCGACCACGTTTTACAGGTGGTCGAGTGCTGTTGGTCGTGTCCGGTGCAGTTGGACTCTTGGATCATGCCTGCCGACCTATTGGACTTAGAGCAGTTGTAGGATTTCGACGTGGTGCTCAGCATGGATTGGCTGGTGCGGTACTATGCTACTATCGACTATGGAGCGAGAACTGTGATGTTCCGCGAGCCATATCAGGAGGAGTTTACTTTTAAAGGCTGTGAGAGTACATTGTTCGCCACTTGGATTTCGTTGGCGAGGGCTCGACAGCTGATAAGCAGAGGATGTGTTGCTTTTCTGGCGACGGTTGTAGAGGTGCCTACGATGGCGCCGGGTGTGACGCCCCAACTTCCGGGTGTGACGCCCCAACTTCCCAGTGTGACGCACTGGACTTTGCAAATTGCAAGGTTCGAGTATTAGATGTGAGATCTGGGCTTTTCCAGATTTTCTGGAGGGTCGTTGACTGTGTTCCGACCCATGGCACGAGTACCGAGGTTAGTGAATGATTTTCAAGCACTAAAGTCCAAAAAGCTGGATTTTAGGTTGCTCTCGGGTTGAAATTTTATGCCTTTGTACCGGTACAAAATGGTGTCTATACCGGTACAAAATGATGGCTATCTTAGGTACAAGCCAAGATTTATCTTAGGGATAGATGAGGTTTGAGCAAACCCGAGGCTCGGGTTTCTTTGTTTGAGGTTTATCTGGGTACAAACTAGATTTGTCTGTACAAACGATTTCGAAAAACCGAAAGCTGGGGCTTATTGGCATTTTGTTGCTTCTAATATAGCACCCCAGCCCTTAGGGCTCCTCTCTTGTGCTGAGAACAAGGGAGAGAAAGGTAAGAGAGCTTCTCTCTCTATCCCCTTACATCTCCTTGGGTTTTTGGTTGATTTCTTGAGGATTGATCTCCCTCTTCTCTCTCTTTTGCTTTTTGGTGCTTCATTCACCATGAGGGAAGGTTGGAAGCTTGATTTGGGAGCTTGTTGAAGGAAGATCTTCAACTTTTGTGACTCTAGAGTCTTGATTAGAGCTTCTAAGAGGTAAGCAACTTCTCCATTTCCTTTAGATTCGAGTTTGGTTGCTTCTTTATAGTTGAAACCCTAGATTTTGGGAATTAGGGTTTTAATTGGGGCTTTTTGATTTGGGGCTTTTAGATTCCTTTTGAATGGTTTAGAACCTTTGTTTAGGTTGCCTTGGGAGGGATCTAGCTTCCTTTTGAAATTTCTAAGAGGATTGTTGCACATTTAGGTGAGTATTTCTTGACTTTGACCTAGATGTTTAAAGTTTGAACTCAAGACTTATCTCTTGAGGTTGTAACTCCTAGGATCTACTTTGTAGGGTACTAGGAGTAGGAATCGAAGCTTCGTTAGCGGTTCGGAGCGACGCTTGGAGCGACGGTGGGTTTGGCCTCACCTAGCACAATGGGAAATTCTCATTGGTGCTTATTTGCTTATGGTTAAATGAAAATTAGTACATTTTCATGCTATTTGATTTATTTGTGAATTTTAGAATGCTTAAGATACATATGTTATGTGTAATACAATTTTTACTCTATATAGTAGAGACGTATGCATGTGAGAGCTGAAGCCTTGTAGCATTCTATTTGGAAACTTGAAACTATGTGTTTAAGAGGAATTTGACATGTGTTTGAGAACATAGAACTATACATGACATAGGAGAAAAGCCCTTGTCATTAAGCGGCATTGGCTTGGCATCAAAAGTGTAGAATAGTGAGCTAATGTCATCAAGCGGCATTAGGCTCGTGAATGAACTTGACATAGAGAATCTAGTGTCGTGAGAATAATTGAACTAGACCTTAGGGTTACTAGTTACTATTTCCATGTTAAGACATGAGGTTTGGACTTGAGACTTGACTTTACTTGTTGCCATTTGTGCTCTTTCGCACATGCTTGTGAGGGTCGCTCCCTACAAGCCGGTACTCCGGAGTTGGCCTTCAAGATTCGTTCGCGCGTGCGGTGTTGAGAAACCTACGGGACCGTTGGGACAGACTCATTCCTTGCGGGGGATGTTGGGCTACCACGGTACTTAGGTGGCACAAGTTGGATTACTATGGTAAATCCTGTTACGGATTTTATGTTGGCATATTTCGTGAAGTGAGTCCGGAGTCTTGAAGGTTTAAAGAAGAAGGGATAAATCGAAGAATCGAAGACTCTAAATATGAATCCACAATGCTCGGTAAGTTCAAATATTATTGATGATGATTTATAAATATTTAAAAGTGTTTGGAAAATTTAGGATGTTTTTAAATTGAATATATGGACAAAATTGATTTTAAATAGGTTTTCAAATCCTAGTCTATCTCTATGTTTTCAAATTGACTTTAAACAGGTTTTCAAATCCTAGTCTATCACTATGTTTTCTAATTGATTTTAAACAGGTTTTCAAATCCTAGTCTATCTCTAATTTATTTCCAAAATTAGATTTTCACAATCCTAGTCTACTTCTAAGTCTTCTAAATCTATAAATAAGCGATGGGGGTTCCATTAATTCATGTACTTCATGAAAATACATGTTTGAGAAACCCTAGAGGCTAGGAATTCATCTAAAACCTATTTTCTACAAAATAGCCTCTTTAGGTCAAATCGAGACATAGTAATTCCTACTTTATATGTCGATTTGATCTACGCTTCGCTTGGAGTTTTCTTCTTCGGTTTTCTACGATACTCCTAAGCGAAGGATCACCATACTCATGATGCTTCTCATGAACGGCGTCGTGGATTCGGCGTGAGGCGTCGTGGATTCGGCGCGTTTGAAGGCGATTCGTGGATTCGGATCGTTGGCTCGTGGATTCGAGTGGCATCGTGGATTCGGCGTGTTGAAGACTTCGTGGATTCGAAGCGGAGGCGTTTCGTGGATTCGGAACGTGGCGTTCGTGGATTCGGACGTGATCGTGGACAACTCGGTGGAGTGCGCGGAGATTCATAGGAGGTTAAGAGAGGTTAAGTCGTGGAGTCGGTAATCACCTTGTAATCTTTTCTCTTAGTGGATTGTTATTCGCGTGTTGGTCCCGTGGGTTTTTTACTCCGAGTTTGGAGTTTTCCCACGTAAATCTCGGTGTGTTTTTAATTTTCGCATTTACTTTTAACGCATCGATTATTTGTGATTTTTGGCCGGTACACCTATTCACCCCCCTCTAGGTGTCGGATACAATCTAGATAGATCCTTGGGGCTTCCCCGTAACTCACAATTGGTATCAGAGCGGGATCTAGATATATTGCTATCTAATGGCGAAGAGTTAGTAGGTGTGTTGCAAACTTACGATATGACTTTTCCTACTAACCAATCTTCTTCCAAGTCTTTTTCTCAAAGTAGAGGGATTGCGTTGAAAACATCAAAGGAAGAAGACGTGGACTCGGATTCCGGCGATGAGGAATCAAACGACGAGGATTTAGCGGAAGCGTATCATCAACTCCTCGTCGAATCTAAAAAGATGGTGAAACTCAATAAAAAGTTGAGGCGTCGTTTATTCGATCTTGAAGAAGAGAACAAGAATTTGAAGACCACAAATAATGCTCTTGAGGAGGAACGAGAATCAATCTTGAATAATAATTCGGTCCTCCAAAAGAAGCTAGAAGAATCGGATTTAATTATCAAATCTACTACGGATAAAGTGGGATCTTTGGAGCATCAATTTGAGGCAACATACAAATCCAACAACGCATTGCCCGAGCAAGTCCATCAACTCAAGTCCGATATTCAAAAGTTTTCTTCGGGATCGAAGAAATTGGATAACATGCTCGGATTGGGTCAAACGAGCAAGTTAGGTCTTGGATACGAACGGACATATATTGAGAAGGATCAAAAGATGACATCGAAAGTCTCAACAAGTTTGAAGGAGAAGGTGTGTCATAGATGTGGCATTAAAGGACACATCAAAAAGAGTTGCCCGAACAAAAATTTCAAGTCTCAATCGGCAACTTCGAAACGACAATTGGTATCATCTACAACCCGGCATCCCCCACGGAATCAAAGGAAAAATCAAGTTAGTCAAGTACCACAACCGAACCGGATTTCTAAATCAAAGCCACAAGCGGTTTGGGTTTTTAAGTCTCAACGACAATATCAACCGAAGTTTCAACCATCGCGACCATCAACGGTTGATCCAAAATCAAAGCAACTCAAACCTAACGTCGACAAGCAAAGACAACGAAACATCCGACAAGTTTGGATCCGGAAAGGTGATATCTTTCCTTGCTCTTCGTCTTAGGTTGTTTTTATTGTTTATGTAATGTTTTGATTGGTGCATATTGCATATTTTTCTTTCATTGCATTACATGATTAGACGAAGTTTGATGTTTAAAATTTGTTTTCAAAATCGTTTTGAGGAAAGGTATTTGGGGAGTTTTTAAATTTGATTAAAAATTCGTGAGAAAGGAGATGCTTGAAAATCATTAATTTGGAGAGAGTGAAGGTTTTTCAAAGAGCTTTAATCGGTAGTTAAAGTCAATTCAAATTGAACTAAATTCATATTAATTATCGATTTTACTCTATTTTTTATTATTTTGACGATAATTTAATATGTGATTTCTTCTTACATACATTCATCAAAATTTTGAAATTAATTTTAATCTCTTAGTATTTAATTCATCTTGGTTGTGAATGTTGATTATAATTGATGGATATTTACTAATTGACTATGATTCGTCAAAATTATTTTCAATTGTGAGATTGTCTAATTTAGGGGGAGTTTGAATATTTAAAAAAAAAAGGAGTAACTCTATGATTATAAAGATGTGGAAAGAGTTACATCAGAAAGGAGTGTGAAAACTACCACCACATGTAGGAAAGAGCTACCACCTCGTACGAGTACGTGTGTGAAGCTACCTCATGGGTAATTATATGAAAAACCGAAAAGGTTGAAAAAAATATATGTGAATATTTTAGAATTTTCGGCGTTATAAGGTGGTAGATTGAAAAAGATGCTCAAAGAGCCACCCCCGGTGTCATATTGGTTAAATCTCTATTTCGAACGTGTTGCGACAAATTGGTGTCAATTTTGCCAAATTTTTAAAAATTATTTTTCATCAATTTGCATCTTAATGACTTTAAAACATTAGATTATTTTTAATATCAAATTTTGATGAATTGATGTCGTTTGAAATCGAATAATATTTTATTTTCATTATAGTAATTTTTGAAGTGAAATCATTAATTTTATGAAATTAATCTAATTTTGAAGAATTTTTGAGGAAATAAGGCAAAATTTTTTTATGAGGAGGACACGGAGTGATTTTTTCTTTTTGAGCTTCATTATCTATATTTTATCTTTTCTCTCCTAGTACTATATCTAGTTTGTTTACTTTTGGTATCTAGATTTTTAACTATGACACGACTACTTTCTTTTTGCTAGTTTGTTTTTCTCTCTAGTTGTGTTTCTGTTTGGCAATTTTTGACAAAAAGGGGGAGAAGAATTGGAAACTTGAATTGAATTTCAAAAGGGAGAGCTTTTCATGAACAAAGAGGGAGAGATTTTCATTTTCATATTTTTTCTACTAACTTTGTTTGTGAGCTTTGTTCGTGGAGAAAGTAATCTAATTGCAGATCATTGAAGACTTCAAAACTCCTAGTTGTGTCTAAGTCATAGAGTTTGTTTAGGAGTTGCAAAATTGTAATTTTGTATTTCTTTGGATCTTTCACGCGAGAAGTTCATTGTTTTGGTGATGGCAATGAATTTCATTTTTTTGTGAGTTGAGCGTTGTGATGCAATTTTGGGTTTTGTCACGAAATTGCCAAAGGGGGAGATTGTTACGGATTTTATGTTGGCATATTTCGTGAAGTGAGTCCGGAGTCTTGAAGGTTTAAAGAAGAAGGGATAAATCGAAGAATCGAAGACTCTAAATATGAATCCACAATGCTCGGTAAGTTCAAATATTATTGATGATGATTTATAAATATTTAAAAGTGTTTGGAAAATTTAGGATGTTTTTAAATTGAATATATGGACAAAATTGATTTTAAATAGGTTTTCAAATCCTAGTCTATCTCTATGTTTTCAAATTGACTTTAAACAGGTTTTCAAATCCTAGTCTATCACTATGTTTTCTAATTGATTTTAAACAGGTTTTCAAATCCTAGTCTATCTCTAATTTATTTCCAAAATTAGATTTTCACAATCCTAGTCTACTTCTAAGTCTTCTAAATCTATAAATAAGCGATGGGGGTTCCATTAATTCATGTACTTCATGAAAATACATGTTTGAGAAACCCTAGAGGCTAGGAATTCATCTAAAACCTATTTTCTACAAAATAGCCTCTTTAGGTCAAATCGAGACATAGTAATTCCTACTTTATATGTCGATTTGATCTACGCTTCGCTTGGAGTTTTCTTCTTCGGTTTTCTACGATACTCCTAAGCGAAGGATCACCATACTCATGATGCTTCTCATGAACGGCGTCGTGGATTCGGCGTGAGGCGTCGTGGATTCGGCGCGTTTGAAGGCGATTCGTGGATTCGGATCGTTGGCTCGTGGATTCGAGTGGCATCGTGGATTCGGCGTGTTGAAGACTTCGTGGATTCGAAGCGGAGGCGTTTCGTGGATTCGGAACGTGGCGTTCGTGGATTCGGACGTGATCGTGGACAACTCGGTGGAGTGCGCGGAGATTCATAGGAGGTTAAGAGAGGTTAAGTCCGTGGAGTCGGTAATCACCTTGTAATCTTTTCTCTTAGTGGATTGTTATTCGCGTGTTGGTCCCGTGGGTTTTTTACTCCGAGTTTGGAGTTTTCCCACGTAAATCTCGGTGTGTTTTTAATTTTCGCATTTACTTTTAACGCATCGATTATTTGTGATTTTTGGCCGGTACACCTATTCACCCCCCTCTAGGTGTCGGATACAATCTAGATAGATCCTTGGGGCTTCCCCGTAACTCACAAATCCTAGTGAAAGAGAATTGAACTTGGACATTCAACTTTACTAAATGACAATCACTACTAGATAGGACTTAGTAGTTGGATTATGTGGACTTCACTTGGAGTTATAGTATACTTGATAATGCTTTAATTACATTTTAGTATACTTGTTGGTTATAGTAAAACATCTCATTTTATATGTTGGAACGGGAATTTATGACATCTAATTTTGGAACATAGATATGGTAGCATTTCTTTATGCTTTAATTGCAAGCTTAATTATATCGCGCTCTTACTCTCTTTTTCTTTTGGGCCTAGTGGTGCAATGGTGCAGGTCAGTAATTGCCCACTGGGAACTATAAATTATAGTTCTCACGCCCCTGTTTCTGTTTCCTTTTCAGTGCCTTCCGCATCGGGGGAGGTTAGGGATCGCGGCAAGGGTGTTGCTTCGGGTTAGCGGCACTCGGCGAGGTTGATCGATAGGTGGTTACTTCTCTATTTCTGTTGTTTAGAGAGGTTGTGAGTTGTTCCTGTATTTAGAGAGACCACCACTTTTTGTGACAGTGTTGTATTAACCTTATGTTCTTTTGGTTATGTTGTTAGTCTCTTTATGTTTTAGTCTACCTACTCTCTACTTGTTGATAGGGCTAGCTGTATGTTGCTCTGATATCTATAGTTTTAGCCTATTGTATGTTTTTATTTCCGCTGTTTTTAGTAGACGCCTTGTATGTGTTGACATATGGCGGTTAGGCACGCTTTGGGGAAGGTCCTGCCGACCCCGGGGCGTGACAGATTAATTTGGTATCAGAGCCTAGGGTGACGTCTTAGAGGACCTAGCAAACCTTAGGCTGGTTGGACAATAAGAAATAGGCTCGCGAGAGACGAGGTCTATTTAACTTGTGAGCGAAAGTACTTGATTGGGTTTTATGATAACTCTAAAAAGTTGGAGTTTAATCGAAGTGTATAACTTCTAGCTTCGCGGAGGGTTACGTTGGCGGCCGACAATGTAACATCGGGAGTTAGTTGTGAAGCACACTTCTTTACTTTCGCATGATTTGGGTTCTTGAGTGGGGTTGCGATAGCGTGGGTTTTACTAACTTGCGCTTTATGTTGTTGCAGTGTGGATGCCTATTACTCGTTCCCAATCCGTCGGGGCCGATAACATGGCACGCATTGAGGAGGTCGAGGCCTCAGCTACTTCCGAGTCCCGGCGAGGTCGCGAGTTGAGGACCGGTGGCGGTCCTCACGGACCTTGTGGCTCGGCCAGACGGCGACGGCCCGGCGACGAGGCGAGCGGCGCGCCGACAGACGAGAGAATGAACGGCGGAGGACATGCACGGCGAGCGCCGCCGGGAGGCCAGAGACAACTGTACCACCGGCTCCGGTAGTGGTAGCAGAGGCGCCGACTCCGGCGCCGGATCCTTACATTACGTGCCGTACGCAGCACGGCGGAGAAGAGTGGCGACGGCACCGCCGGTCGGATGCCCCGGGAGGAAGCGGTGTTCCGACGATGGTTGAGGGACTTGGCGTGATCGACTTATGAGCCGCCTCAACGAGTTCAGGAGGTGCAATCCACGAGTATTCGACGGCGAGAACGTGGATCACTGGATAGTGGAGAAATGGCTGATGCACATGGAGAAGCTGTTTCGAGACACTTTTGTTGAGGAGAGGGACAGAGTTTGGCTCGCCACTCACCACTTGGACGGCGAGGCCTATCAGTGGTGGCGGGACATTCAGGAGAACCCGAGCACCGACTTAGCAGCGATGACTTGGACCAGGTTCAAGGGACTGTTACTTGAGCACTACTTCCCCGATAGTGTTCGGCTGCAGTTGGAGACAGATTTGGGCAGCTTGCGCCAAGGAGAGCGGACAAAGGGCGCGAGTATGAGCGGAGTTCACTGTGCTTCTACATGTGTACCTTTCGTCGTGCGGGACGACGAGGACAAGGCCAGGGATCTTCGAGGTGGACTAATGCCTTCTATCTATAGGCATCCGCTAACCCGTGCACTTACCGTGAGGTGGTAAATCGCGCTCATTGTGGAGCGGGGCGCGATAGTTATGAAGGAGCGACAAGAAGGCTTGGATCGGGGCAAGGGCAAAAGGCCCTCAGGCGAGGGTGCGAGTCAGACGCACTCAAGGAAGCCGCCGAAATACCCCAGGAGCCAGTCTTGAGGATGAGGTGCCCCACAGCAGCGCCGAGGACCTGATCGACGGCAGATACCGCGCTGTGTGATTTGCAGCGGCCCCCACCACCCCCGACAGTGCCCGCAGGGTCGGGGCCGGTGCTACTCTTGTGGTCAGGAGGGCCACTTCAGCCGATTGCCCGAGGGATCCGCGCCGACACCGTCGTCGCCTTCAAAGACCAACATCGCTGTGTCCCACCTCGGGGACACCTACCGCACCCTACTGTGCCGGAGGTCTTCTGCGCAGAGGCCGAGCGAGGGGTCTCGACAGGGCCCGAGTGGGCGTTCGTATGCCGCCCAGACTGAGGCAGCGGCAGCAGCTGAGGATGTCGTTGCAGGTATCATTTTGATTTCCAGCATTCGAGTTCGTGCTTTATTTGATACCGGTGCATCTTGCTCTTTTATTGATCGGCTGTTTGCCGAGTTGCATGACATCCCTAGGACACCTTTGTTACATTCGGGACTAGTGGTTATACCTGGACATTCTATAGATGTTCGAGAGTGTTGTATTAGTTGCCCAGTTCAGATTGGGGATTGGATCATGCCCGTGGACCTATTTGTGGTGCACAAACCTGGGAGTTTGATTTAGTTTTGGGCATGGATTGGTTGACTCGGTACTTTGCTACGATCGATTGTGTGAGTCGTACTGTGACTTTTAGAGAGCCTGGTCACGAGGAGGTTGTGTTTCAGGGTTGCCAGAGTTCGCTGTTTGCGATGACTATTAGCTCCTCTCGAGCTAGGCAGTTGATTAGTAGCGGGTGCATAGCCTATTTGGCTAGTATTGCACTCCGAGATGTTGAGGACTCTCCTAGGATTGAGGATATTCCTGTGGTGAGGGAGTTCCAGGATGTGTTTCCAGCTGAGCTACCAGGAATGCCACCTGATAGGGAGATTGAGTTTGTAGTAGATCTCGTCCCCGGGACTACTCCAATCTCAAAGGCACCCTATAGGATGGCACCAAAGCAGAGTTGAAAGAGTCGAAGGCACTTGCAGGACCTTTTGGATAAAGGTTATGTGAGACCGAGCGTGTCACCTTGGGGAGCGCCGGTTCTTTTTGTGAAGAAGAAAGACGGATCACTTCGTTTGTGTATGGACTATCGTGAACTCAATAAAGTCACGATTAAGAATAAGTATCTGTTGCCGAGGATCGATGATCTGTTTGATCAGCTTCAGGGATCGAGAGTGTATTCCAAGATCGACTTACAGTCGGGATATCATCAGTTGAAGATCAAGCCTGAGGATGTATCGAAGACGGCTTTCAGGACACGGTATGGACACTATGAGTTCACCGTTATGCCGTTTGGGCTTACTAATGTCCCGGCAGCTTTTATGGATTTGATGAACCGTGTCTTCAGGCCATATCTGGATAGATTTGTCGTAGTGTTTATCGACGACATATTGGTTTATTCCCGGAGTGCTGCTGATCACGAGGAACATTTGAGGCTGGTACTTCAGGTGCTTCGGAAAAAGAAACTCTACGCCAAGTTGAAGAAATGTGAGTTTTGGCTTAGAGAGGTGGCGTTTTTGGGCCATGTGATTTCAGGATCAGGTATAGCCGTGGATCCCAAGAAAATTAAAGCCGTCAAGGATTGGCCAAGACCGACGAGTGTGACCGAGATTCGGAGTTTTATCGGTTTGGCCGGCTACTACAGGAGGTTTGTTGAGGGATTTGCTAAGTTATCCACTCCCCTCACGAGGCTCACGCATAAGGGCACCAAATTTATTTGGAATGATGCGTGTGAAAGAAGCTTTCAAGAGTTGAAGCAACGGTTGACTGCGCCAATCCTAACCTTGCAATTGCTGGAGCAAGGTATGTGATCTATAGTGATGCTTCCTTTAATGGATTGGGTTGCGTGTTGATACAGGATGGAAAAGTGATCGCGTATGCTTCACGCCAACTGAAGGAGTATGAAAGGAATTATCCTACTCACGATTTGGAGTTGGCGGCTGTAGTGTTCGCACTGAAGCTATGGCGCCACTATCTTTATGGCGAGCAGTGTGAAGTGTATACGGATCACAAGAGTTTAAAGTATCTATTCACTCAGAAGGAATTGAACTTGAGGCAGCGCAGATGGTTGGAGCTCCTCAAGGATTATGATTTGACGATACTCTACCACCCAAGCAAGGCTAACGTGGTGGCCGATGCGCTAAGTAGGAAATCGACGGAAAACTTAGCGATGATGATTGCTACTCAACCGCCGTTGATCGAGCAGATGAAGCGGTTAGAGCTGGAGGTGGTGGCTCCTGACACACCTATGAGATTGATGACTTTGGTGGTGCAACCTACCTTATTGGAAAGGATAAAGGAAAAGCAAGCTCACGATGTAGAGTTGCAGAAAGTTCGAGCGAAAATGGTTGATGGTTGCACCGGTGATTTTAGTGTTGACGGTGGTGACTTGATGAGGTTCCGTGGGCGGATTTGTGTACCGGCGGAACCAACACTTAAAGATGAGATACTTCTGGAGGCACACCGTGCACCTTATGCTATACATCCGGGAGGCACCAAAATGTATAAGGATTTGAAGTTACACTATTGGTGGCCCGGGATGAAAAAGGACGTTGGCGAGTTTGTGGCTAGATGTTTAACTTGCCAACAAGTAAAGGCTGAGCACCGAGTTCCCGCGGGAAAATTACTGAGCCTACCGATTCCAGGGTGGAAGTGGGAGAAGATCACCATGGACTTTGTGATGGGATTGCCTCGCTCCCAGGCCGGGCATGACGCTATTTGGGTGATCGTGGATAGGTTGACGAAATTGGCACATTTCATACCTATCCATACTACTTGGACTGGAGAAAGACTCTCACAGGTTTACTTGGATGAGATTGTGCGACTTCACGGAGTACCTACCTCGATTGTATCGAACAGGGACACACGTTTTGTGTCACACTTTTGGAGGAGTCTGCAGGACGCCTTGGGTACTCGATCGGACTTCAAGATCGCTTTCCACCCTCGAGTGACGGCAATGAGCGTACTATACAGACACTCGAGGATATGCTTCGAGCCTGCGTGATCGACTTCCAGGGGGGATGGTTGCAGCATCTACCGATGGCAGAGTTTGCTTACAACAACAGTTATCAAGCAAGCATCAAGATGTCGCCATTTGAGGCACTTTATGAACGGAAATGTAGATCACCACTTCACTGGAGTGAAGTTGGTGAGAGTTTGGCTTTAGGCCCAGATGTGCTCCAGGAAGCAGAGGACAAGGTTCGCATTGCTAGGGAGCGGTTGTTGACAGCCCAGAGTAGGCAGAAGAGCTATGCTGATAGACGTCGACGAGACTTGGAGTTTCAGATTGGAGACCATGTCTTTTTGAAAGTCTCGCCGACCAGAGGAGTCAGGAGATTTGGGATTCGGGGTAAGTTGAGCCCCCGTTTCATTGGACCGTATGAGATTTTGGAGCGTGTGGGCCCGGTAGCGTATAGACTTGCTCTACCGCCGAACAATAACAGCTATCAAGCGAGCATCCAAATGGCTTCGTTCAAAGCGTTGTATGGACGCAAGTGTTGATCCCCTTTATTTTGGAGTGACGTGGGTGAAAGGAAGACGCTAGGGCCTGAAATTCTGATCAAAGCCAAGGAAAAGGTTAAAGCAAAGCGACGGCATATTTTGACAGCTCAGAGTCGACAGAGGAGCTATGCCGATACGAGGAGACAAGACTTGGAGTTTCACGTTGGTGATCATGTATTCCTGAAAGTCTCACCGTCTAGAGGGATTCGCAAATTTGGAATGCGTGGAAAGCTCAGTCCACGCTTTGTAGGCCCCTTTGAGGTGTTGGAGTGAGTTGGACCGGTTGCCTACAGGATTGCTCTACCCATACTACTGGCCGGTATCCATGATGTTTTCCACATTTCAGCACCGAGGAGATATGTGTTCGACCTCTCCCACGTGATTGACTTCACTCCACTAAAACTTGATGAGGACCTGAAATACGAGGAGCGACCGGTGCGAATTCTGGCTCGTGAGACAAAGGAGTTCCGCAACCGGGTCATCCCGTATGTAAAATTACAGTGGAGAAATCACGATGAGCGCGAGGCGACTTGGGAGCCTGAGACGGTGATGCGGGAGTCCTACCCTTACCTTTTTTCTGCTCAGGGATGAGGTATTCTTAAGTTTCGAGGACGAAACTCTTTGTAGTGTGGGAGGGTGTAGTACCCCTAGATTTCAGTATTTGAGGCTTGTCGACAGCTCTGGAGAGTGTCGGCACAAGTCCGAGTCCAGTTGGTGCAAAATAGACGCAAATTGGACTCAGCGGGACGCGAGAGCAGGAAGTTAGCATTGGAATCTGCAAATTGCAGATTTTCTGCATTTTGTACCGATACAAAAGGGTGTACCGGTACCTTATATATTTCCCTACACAAATTGCTCTTGGGTTGGCCATCCTGTTGTGGGGTACCGGTACAATGTTGTATCGGTACACCAGGGTAGGTGAGGGGTTGTTTGGTCTTTGGCCACCTCGTTGTTTTCCCCCTACCTACTCCCTCTATATACGTGTAGAGAGGGAGAGAGGCAAGGTTTTTGCTGGGTTCTTCTCCTCCTTCACTTTGAAGCTGGATTTTGTTAAGGATTTTGTATCGGCAAGTTTCGTGATTTGAGTCGGAGTCTTGAAGGATCGGAGCGGATCAAAGATGGTCGAAGAATCCAAGACTTTGAAGAAAGTGGAATTAGCTCACGATGTGAATCACGATGCCCAGGTAAGGTTTTAATTCATGATATGGTGATTCACACTTAGTTGTAGGCCTTAGAATCATAAATCAAAGTTTAATGGATTAGAAAGTGTTTTAGAACTTTGTGAAACCCGAAACTTGAAAAAGCTGAAAATTGCACTGTGTACGGGTACACTTTGAAAAGTGTACGGGTACACTTTCTGTGTACGGGTACACTTTGAAAAGTGTACGGGTACACTTTTGAAAGTGTACCAGTGCAGTTACAAAAGTGTACCGATACAACCATTACAAGTGTACGGGTACAGCCATCAACATGTCACCGGTAACAGAGCTTCGTAAATTTTATCTTCCGTCATTGTGTTACCGGTAATAGCCTGGAAAGTGTACCGGTACACAATGTAAAAATTGAAAATCTTTCTAATCCGAATCCAATTGATTCTAATTAAAGTCTATAAATAAGATATTGGGGTTCTCTAACTTGGTGTGCTTCATGAAAATACATGTTTGAGAAACCCTAGAGGCTAGGAATTCATCTAAAACCTATTTTCTACGTAATAGCCTCTTTTAGGTCAAATCGAGATATTGCGCATGAATATCTATATGTCGATTTGATCTTCTCTTCGCTCGGAGTTTTCTTCTTTGGTTTTCTACGATACTCCTAAGTGAAGGATCACCATACTCATGATGCTTCTCATGAACGACGTCGTGGATTCGGCGTGAGGCGTCGTGGATTCGACGTGATTGAAGGCGATTCGTGGATTCGGATCGTTTGCTTGTGGATTCGAGTGGCGTCGTGGATTCGGCGTGATAGAAGCTTCGTGGATTCGAAGTTTCGTGGACTCGGACGTGAGGGCGTGGACAACTCGGAGGATTGCTCGAAGATTCATAAGAGGTTAAGAGAGGTTAAGTCCGTGGAGTCGGTAATCACCTTGTAATCTTTTCTCTTAGTGAATTATTTTTCGCGTGTTGGTCCCGTGGGTTTTTTACTCCAAGTAGGAGTTTTTCCACGTAAATCTCGATGTGCTTTTTATTTTCCGCATTTACTTTATTGCATCGAGAATTTGTGGTTTTTTGGCCGTTACACCTATTCACCCCCCTTTAGGTGTTGGATACAATCTAGATAGATCCTTGGGCACCCCATAACTTACAGATTTTAGAACTTTGGTCCCTCCAATTTCTCCATTTTATCAATTCCAAGCTTGAGGACTGCAGTTTAGCTGATTTCCAACAGTGACCTTCGGCGTTTCAGTTCGTGCGCGCCGTAGGAGGGTCGGATTGCGGTGAAACTTAGTTTGTTGGATTCGAGACTTCAAGAGGAATCCGAGAAGCCTAATTTGACAGAATTGGATTGAGGTTAGTCTAGTCAATTTCGTGCTTCTCTTTGCTGCTGGTGGTTTGGACCTGATTTTGAGTTTTCTTGGACTTTCATGATGCAAATTTTGGAGGTAGTGGGATTTTGGACCTGAGATTGATACTCCATTATTGTTCACTGGATTTGGGACTTGCCTCACTTGAATTGGAGAGTATTAGGCGAGTTATGGCATTAGAGTTGAGTCAAATTAAGCTTAAGTGCTGAAATTAAGTGAATTGATGGTTTTAATGGATTTTGGTGTGTAGATCCTTCGAGTAGTACGGTTGCTTGTTGTGAGGGTGTTCGGCTGAGACTCCTAGCATTTTCGAGACATCATGCTGCAGTGAATCTGCGCTTGAGGTGGGTTAATCATCGGATTCTACTCCTAAGTGTATAGTAGTCAACATGTGTAAAATTCAGCCTTTGTATAGCATTTTTTGGCTCGAATTCTTTGATCATCATGTTAATTGAAATCTGAATTTGGAGCATGCTCTACTAAGTTAGATAAATTTTGTTAGTTATGGGGTAGCCCCAAGGATCTATCTAGATTGTATCCGACACCTAGAGGGGGGTGAATAGGTGTACCGGCCAAAATACCACAAATCTCGATGCGTTAAAAAGTAAATGCGGAAAATAAAAACACACCGAGATTTACGTGGGAAAACTCCAAACTCGGAGTAAAAAACCCACGGGACCAACACGCGAATAAACAATTCAAAAAGAGAAAAGATTACAAGATGATTACCAACTCCACGGACTTAACCTCTCTAACTCTCCTTCAAATCTCCGCGCAATCCTCCTTCGAGTTGTCCACGCCCTCACGTCCAAATCCAAGAACGCACGCACTTCGAATCCACGAAGCCTCGAACACGTGTCACGCCCCGGGGTTAATAATAAAGTGAAAAATACAGCGGAAATTTTTTTTTTTTTTAAACTTGACTCCCCAGGGTATGCCAGATCCGCCACAAATACAGGGAGTCCACTGTTCACACGGACAGAGTCTCCCCTGTATTTGCACGGCGTCGCACATGTACAGAGTGTAGTAAACTACCAGGAAACAACCACAATCAAATGAACAGAATACAGATATTACTATTCATACAACCATTCACCACAGGTTCACAACTAGAGATGTAGAAGCTTATAAACATAGTAAGAAAACCCTTTGAAAACTGTTTCCCACAAGGAAACCTTTTCTTTTAAAAACACGCTACCACGAGGGGTAGAAAACCGTTTTATCACATAAAACCCAAAGCCTTTTATTACATTTCAAAACCAACTAAAACATCTCATTTCCAAAAGCATTAACAGAACTGAACCATGAAAATGTCTAAGTCATGCAAGGTAAAAGGTAAAGGAATAACCAACGAAGGGACGGAGCTATGTCGCGAACTAGACTCGCTCCTCACCAGCTGTCCCACTATGACCTGCAACGTCACCTGAAAAAGAAGGCGGGGGGTGAGAACATGTAAACATGTCTCCCCCCCCAGTGGATACCTCGCGGAGATAAACACAAGGGAGAAGATAGTAGTACAGTAGCTATGATAAACAAATAAACGGAAGAGATATATAGATATGAAACAACAGCTACTGTAAGTATGCGTCAACGGTACGAAAGTACAAATACACCCAATCTGAAAATTGCCCTATTGGTCCGCAGACCTCAGGCCTATGCCCACTGCCACTCTACCTGTGTACAACCCAGTACTGACCGCTGGGCCCATAGGGTGCATATTACCCACTCTAGGGCTCACGGGTCGAACCACTGCAACCACTTTTCCGAAAAAGAACACCCTCTTGCGGTGCCCAAACCGTTGGTGTTCGTGAAATGCATGAGTCTCGGGCGATCAATGCTGATATGCTCAATAGCCAAACGTCGGCAACCAGCCGACAATCCCGCTCTCGTGCGCATCGACCGTATAGGTCGTGTAAGGAAGTACCGTAACCGACCAATCGTGTCAACTAGGATGGAACAACTCAACATCCTCTCAACTGTATGCAAGTACTACTCAAGGAAACACAAGAACTGACCACTCAGGTCAACTAGGATGGAACAACTCAACATCCTTTCAACTGTATGCAAGTACTACTGAAGGAAACACGAGAACTGACCAACCGAACAACAAGGTCACTGAGTATACTGAAGTAAACTGACCGAACAGGTCACAGATGTCATAGGCTGACAAGAAGTAATCTACTCTACTCCTACACATGATACAAAGCATGGAAACACTGAGTAGAGGAATACTGTAACAAACAGGTGCAAGATATATCTATGATAAACGATATAAACAGTAAGGGTGGAAGGAACGTCACCAAACATGCACCACTGAATGGACGTCGAGTCGAGATACCCACCTGTACGACTGTAGATCTGATCTGTCGACTGTGGAGACGAAACAACTGGACCTACGAAAAGGTCTACCGGGTTAGCATCTAACCCACCAACACAAGTACTACTACTCACAAACTAATCCCACGGAGATTGGTTTTCCGAGACCAATTATCGTAACTCGCCGAAAGTCCCGTAAACCACACCGGGACTCCGCTGGGACCCACAAACTGTCCCGGAACCCACCGACTTGTGTCACGAGTCATCCGCTGCCACAAAACGCTCCGATTTGGATGTTTTGGCAGCAAACACAAGATGACACTACAATACAATTATCGTCTGATAATTGTACGAATACGGGTTCCCGGAAGTGTCTATTTCGACACCGGAACCCACCGTCGCTCACCCGTCGTTTCTAAACCCTCGAAATGACGCGGGTGATCAGCCAACAAGGCTCAGCGACACTACAATAACTCGCGAGGCACCGTCGGAAGAATTCCGAACCAAACCCGCGTTCCGTCGGCGGATTTCACCGAGAAACGCGCCGGAAATCATTTTTTGATCTCCACGAGGGCTTGGGACCTTGGACAATCAGTCCATAGGTTATCCAAAGCACGCACATGCTGCCAACAGCAGCTACAATAAGTACAATTGCATAAAAGCCCTCCCGACTATCCGAAATAGCATTATTTTACATACTTTCGGGGCTTTTATGACCCGACTACGCAAACCGGAAGTCAATCAGACTAACCGAGACACCTGCTGATAGGTCTCAGCGTATCGGAGACCGTGCTCACCTTTCGGAGCAATTCTGGACACTGTGGAGAGCGCGGGAGCGACCCGAAGTTCAGCGAAATGCGCGCACTACATGATAAACACGCAAAATCTCGCTAACCAGGAACCCGTTGACCCTAATTGAGGTGACCACTGTGATCGTCACTGACAGACGATCACCGTGCTCCCCTCCGGAGGCACCGGAACAGCCTCGAGTCTCCGGAATAGCTCGCGCAAGCCCACATAGCAGCCAAAAAGGCTCAAACGGTGCAACGATGCCTAGACAGCTGGATCGGGGCTTCCCTGACAGAAAATAAGGTGAGCACGATGATCAGCGATGAGTCCTGATCATCGTGCTCCCTTCCGTTGGGATCGGAGAGCCTCGGGGAACTCAGAACAGCGACTCGACCATAAGGAAACCTTATTCTTTGCTTACCGGGCTTGGTGGAGCATGGGGGTGGCCGACGGCGACTCGACGGCGGGCGGACGGCCGGCCATGGGACGTACGCCGAGGGTCGAGGAGGCCGGGGCTCACGTCGGGCGGCAAGAGGCGGCGATGACGGCGGGCCTTGATGCCTTAGCCGCACAACCCGAGGAGAACAAAGTTCGCTCCGGCCAATGGGGAGCTCCGGCGGCGGGTCCGCCGGCGGTCGACCGGTGCGGCCGGCCAGCGAGCCGATGCTCACGCCGGCCGGCGGTGGTAGGCGAGCTGCGACGGCGGCGGCGGTCGGTCATCCCGAGCCCGCACGAGGCTCGGCTCGGCCCTCAATGGCTGCCGCGGCGGCGGCGGGCGCTGGGACTCCACGGGGATGACGAGGGTCGCGTGCGGGAGGGTCGCCGAAGTCCTCCAAGGGTGGCTCGGTCATCCCAAAGTGGCGGCGGCCGCGCAAACAGGGGGTTGAAGCTCCTCGGCCAGATCTACCCAGATCTGGCCGCAGTCTGCTTGGGCGGCCACGGCGGGGCCGGCCGGGGAACCTCCGGTGGGTCGGGAGTGACGCAGTTGAAGGGCCTGGAGGCATTATTGCCTCGGCCTGGCTCCAACTCGAGAGAAAGGAGAGAGATGGAGAGAGAGACATGGAGAGGGAGGAGGAGCTACTAGCTCCGGCGGCCGGCGGCGCTTCCAGGTGGCCGGGGCGCAAGCATGGAGAGCTGGGGGAAGATGAGGAGGCGGCTGGGTTGCTACTAGAGGCAATAGAGGCTAGGGTTAGGGTTTGCTAGGTACAAAACTCTAACTAGCATTATTTACCTATTATGTAAAATTGCAAGTTAACCCTCCAAATTTGAATATTTTCAACTAAGTCCTTTACAGCGCGTGTAATACGCACGTACACACCTCTACGATCGATCTCGGGCGATTTGATACATAAAATCCTGGCACTTTTGCAAAAATACCGCTTTGCCCCATTCAACCTCACTTCGTTCAACTCGTAATTCCCGTCGATCCATCCGTCAGATTTGCGAACGGATCGCGCCAGTGCGATCAGCACGACGGAGGTAACAAACCCACAATTTTGTTTCGCCTCGATCGGTCATGGATCCGCGATGAAATCCGCTCGATCTCCAAGTATGTATTCTTGCCAACACTGACCCCTTCGCGATCATCTTGCAGTTTTCGGCGATCCGCTCGTCGGATTTACAAACGGATTGCGCCATCGCGTTCAGCACGTCGAGGGCATAGAAACTACCAATTTGTTTCGTCCAGTTTGGTCGCCGATTTGCGACGGAACCCATCTGCTCTCCACTAACGCATATACCACACATATATAAATGTGTAAACCCGCGAAATCTCGATTTCGCCTCTGTATTTGATTTCCTTGCTACTAGTAGGGACTCCAAACATTCCTCACGCTACTCTAGGTCACATGCACGGAATCCGAGGAGTTTCACAATGCTAGAATAACAAAGTGCGGAAACCCTCTTTTCAATAAAACCCCTTTTTCTCGAAAACCATGCATCGGATCAGAAGTCCGTCAGTGCCAATGGTTCCAAAATATCTGAGCCGTTCGAAACGAGCTATTGTAAGCCCATATTCGGAGCTCGGTACGCACCGGGACCCTCTCTATTTCCCGGATCAACGAAACGCCGGAGTTACTATTCACTTTAAGTCAAACTTTCGGGTCGCGTAACTTTTCCGTTTTAGCTCGGTTTCGCCTGAAATTTGACGTGTGCTCTTGTAATTCATTTACGCACAATAACGTTTAAAATCGAAAGTCAAATTCCATCCAGATAAAAAGTCGGTTTATTACAACACGCCGAATCCACGACGCCCACTCGAATCCACGAGCACACCCCGTCCGGAGCAAAGACAATACGATCGATGATGATTTATTGCTTAGATTCTCATTAAAGATCTATGGGAATAATCTCTAAGCAATTCTCAAATTGATTCTAGAAAAATATTAAGAATTAGGGCACCGAGAATCAATTTGGTAGAACCTTGATGTAGAAGATGAGGAAAACGGCTACCTACAAGCTTCTAGGGTTTTTCATAAATAATCTAGATTTAACCATATTTTAGAAAACACCTCTACATCTTATTTATAGGTTTAGAAAACATAGAGATTGACTAGGATTTGAAAACATGATATTTAAAACCAATTAGAAGACTTAGAGATAGACTAGGATTTGAAAATCTGAATTTTAGAAATCGACCGGTCTTGATAGGTCCGGTCTCGAACCCCTCGACCGGTCCACCGTTCCGTCAATTTCTTTCCAGCCGATAAGGACCGGTCTCAAGCCACCAAGACCGGTCTCTCTCTGCGTATCAGTAAAACTAGTTACAGAGACCGGTCTGCAAGAACAGAGACCGGTCCTTCCCTGATGCATCCGGTCCTCAAGGGCCGAGACCGGTCTTCGTAGCTTTTCCGCAGAGGACTTAGGGGAACCGGTCTTCGTGGATCGAATCCTGGTCCCTCGAACCATGAAAGGTTCGATTTGTTCGCTTATTCATTTTAAAACCATCCTAAGTCTTCCAAACACATTTTAATGTTTGTAAATCATCATCAATAGTATTTGAACTTACAGAGCATTGTGGATCTATGTTCTGAGTTTTGTGAGTCTTCGATCTTCATCTCTTCTTCTTTAAACCTTCAAGACTCCGAACTAACTTCACGAAATATGCCAACATAAAATCCGTAACAAATTTTACATGTTGGACTTGGACTTTGACTTAGGAGAAAACCAGCGACTTTAACCCGTCATATGTTTAAACTATCAGATTTAGCTCTAGGAGCCGTGGGTTGTGTGTATCCCCGCGATTTCAGAGTGGTGGATACCCATGTTAGTTTAGAATGTAATTACGCTCGTGCTAAGATGCTAAGCTTATTTTTATAGTATTGTTCACAATGTTATGGACTGTTGGGTGCCGTTGAGGTTGTCGGTGGACCCGGATTGTTGTTTTTGCATCAGATTGTGCTAAGAGCATGTGTGTTTGGTTGTAGACCCTGTTTACTTGACTTTAGCCTGTGAGAGCCTGTTTGAGCTCGACAGAGACACGCTTGCATAATAGGTTGGGTAACGCCCACGAGTGCCCCTCCGGAGTCGGGCTTTGTGCGTTTGCGTTGGTGTCGTTATGTCCTGGTTGGACTTGCTCTCCATGGACTGCTTAGTGGTGGAGGTAGCTTTAGCTTTGGCAGGCGGGATGGGTGTGTTCATAGTCCCTAGTGAATTGGGTCAGGATTTATATTTTTCTACAGATGGTTAAGGTTATAGCATGTTAGTATAGTGACATTTAGCTGTAGATTTGTTCCAGCTTTTCTTACTATCACTGCTTACTTCTATAGACTCGGTGGGTGACCCGATGAGTTTGAGGGCGGTACCCACTCAGGACTACTCCTTTTTGTAGTAGTTCTCACGCCCAGTTGTTACCCCTGTTTTTGTAGAGTCCTCATCTTCGGCTGCTGCTGTGGCTGATTCGGATTGTGGTAAGGGCGTCGCGAGTCAGAGCCCTCCCAGACGAGTCAGAGCTAGAGGAGTATCAGCTACAGGTAGTTGTAGTTTTTGGTTCTTTACATACAGATGTTATACCTCGCCAGAGCGAGTATTTTGTACCCGGATGATATGTATGTATTGAACCACTGTTATTATTTGCGGTTTATTTTCCTAGTAGCTCTACACTACTTTTTGTAGTGCTGTATGATTATGGATACTATTACTGTTTCGCTTCGTATACCGAAAAATTTCTATATATACGGCGGGTCTGTTTGCGTGCCCGGGAAAATCAGTAATCCGGGGTGTGACATAGAGCTATCCGGATTGGGCTATGCTGGATTTTGGACTGCAACATGAACACAAATTGGAATCCACGCCAAGCCAAACCTAGCTCGAATAGTGTGAATTGTGCCGATCTGATAGCTATCCCACTCCAGGCCATGTCGCTGGCCCATTCACTGTCTTAATTCACTATTACTCTTTGTTATAAATTCGTGAATTACTATGATATCAAATTTTGCGACGTCCCAACTTTTCAGGGATCACTTATTTTAGATCTACTTCCGTTCTAGCACACTTATTTCTTTTAATCTTTTGGACCTAGCCACCACCCAAAATACTTAACCGGGTTAAGAGTTTTGCCCATTTTATATCTTATATATAGGATTATCTGGGATCTCACAAATTTTCTTTGATATTAATTTATTACGACAAGAAAAAAATAGTTCGACCGACGCAAAAATACCAAAAATTTTTTTTCTAAGAGACAAGAAAATAAAATACACAAATATTTATGTAGTTTGACAACATGCCTAAGTTCACGAGCGAAGATGGAATGGAGACTTCATTATAGCCAAATCGGAGTACAAAATATAAATTGTGACCATACTCCTCATCTGCCATACAAAATTTTATGAAATAAAAGATATATATATATATATATATATATATATATATATATATATATATATATATATAGAACTAGGCTACTATGCTATTAATAGTACCAAGTCATTGGTGCTACCAAGTTTTTGGCCGTTGGATTGAGAGATGTGTGGTTAGGATGATGTGGGCCGCCTAGGGGTAAGTGGGTGGTTAGTTGAATAGTATGATCTAACGGGTGAAAATCATCAAAGGGGTGGATCTAACAATGGGAAACTTGGTAGCACCAAATGTATGGTGCTATCGATAGTATAGGACCATATATATATATATATATATATATATATATATATATATATATATATATATATATATATATATATATATATATAGTCCGGCTATTATACTATCAATAGCACGGAGGTCTCCGTGCTACCAAATTTTCCACAGTTAAATCCAGCCCTTTGATGATTTTCATCCGTTAGATCGTACTATTTAACCAACCACCCACTTAACCCTAAGGCCCACATCATCCTAACCGTAGATACTACTATTTAACCAACCACCCACTTGGTGCTATTATTAGCACATACACAAGAGTTCTATATACTCTATATATATATATATATATATATATATATATATATATATATATATATATATATATATATATATAGAACTAGGCTATGTTATTAATAGCACCAAGTCATTGGTGCTATCATGTTTTTGGGCATTGGATTGAGAGATGTGTGGTTAGGATGATGTGAGCCTCCTAGGGTTAAGTGGGTGTGGGTGGTTGGTTGAATAGTATGATCTAACGGTGAAAATCATCAAAGGGGTGGATCTAATCTGGGAAAACTTGGTAGCACCAAATGCATGGTCATGGTGCTATCGATAGTATCCCTGACTCTCTCTCTCTCTCTCTCTCTCTCTCTCTCTCTCTCTCTATATATATATATATATATATATATATATATATATATATATATATATATATAGTCCTATGGTGCTTGTAAAAGCACCAAGCACTGGTGCTTGTGAGTTTTTTACCGTTAGATCTACAACTTTGATTTTTTTCATCCGTTGGATTATACTATTTAACCAACCACCTACTTAACCCAAGTGGGGCCCACATCATCCTAACCTCACATCTATAAATCCAAGGGCTAAAAACTTACAAACACCAATAACTTGACACTTTTAATTATATATATATATATATATATATATATATATATATATATATATATATATATATATATATATATATATATATATATATATATATATATATATATATATATATATATATATATATATATATATATAACTAGGCTACTATGCGATTAATAGCACCAAGACATTGGTGCTACCAAGTTTTTGACCGTTGGATTAAAAGATGTGTGGTTAGGATGAAGGGGCCCACGTCATCCTAACCTCCGTCTATATAATCCCAGGGCTAAAAACTTACAAACACCAAATAACTTGACACTTTAAAAAGCATAGGAATATAATTATATATATATATATATATATATATATATATATATAGGCTACTATGCTATTAATAGCACCAAGTCATTGGTGCTACCAAGTTTTTGGCCGTTGGATTGAGAGATGTGCGGTTAGGATGATGTGGGCCCCCAAGGGTTAAGTGAGTGGTTGGTTGAATAGTATGATCTAACGGGTGAAAATCATATGCTATTAATAGCACCAAGTCATTGGTGCTACCAAGTTTTTAGCCGTTGAATTGAGAGATGTGCGGTTAGGATGATGTGGGCCCCCACGGGTTAAGTGGGTGGGTGGTTGGTTGAATAGTATGATCTAACGGGTGAAAATCATCAAAAGGTTGGATTTAACGGTGGAAAACTTGGTAGCACCAAGTGCTTCGTGCTATTGATAGCATAATAGCCGGACTCTCTCTCTCTCTCTCTCTCTCTCTCTCTCTCTCTCTCTCTCCCTCTCTCTCTATATATATATATATATATATATATATAGTAAGTCTCCGTACTTTCGAAAGTACGGAGGCTTCGTGCTTGTAAGTTGTTTTCGATGATAGGACATCCGATTCGACGATCGGCTCCGTTAGGAATAATCTATCCTATTGGAACTATGTAGAAACCAAATTTCATAATTTTTTAACATCATTTACCAAGCGATCACATGGTCTCAAAAATGACTATTTTAACTCGACGTGGCACGTTTTTAAGTTCAACGGTGTAGAAGTATCCAAATTACATGAAAGTTTAATAGAAAATTCTATTAAACATCGGTAGCAAGATCAATAATTCCGATTTGAAATTTGAGTCATTTATCACTGCTTTTTATGAGATTTTCATTTTCGGCCGTTCATTTTGAGGCTACTAGTTCACTAGACAAACGAATTTAAAAAATTATGAAATTTGGTTTCTAGATAGTTCCAATAGCGTAGATCAAGTTTAACGGAACCGATCGCCGAATCGGATGTCCCATCATCAAAAACAACTTACAAGTACAGAGGCTCCCGTACTTTCGAAAGCATAGGAGCCTAGCTCTATATGAGTAAGTCTCCCGTACTTTCGAAAGTACGGAGGCTTCCGTGCTTGTAAGTTGTTTTCGATGATAGGACATCCGATTCGACGATCGGCTCCGTTAGGAATAATCTATCCTATTGGAACTATGTAGAAACCAAATTTCATAATTTTTTAACATCATTTACCAAGCGATCACATGGTCTCAAAAATGACTATTTTAACGGTCGATGTGGCACGTTTTTAAGTTCAACGGTGTAGAAGTATCCAAATTACATGAAAGTTTAATAGAAAATTCTATTAAACATCAGTAGCAAGATCAATAATTCCGATTTGAAATTTGAGTCATTTATCACTGCTTTTTATGAGATTTTCATTTTCGGCCGTTCATTTTGAGGCTACTAGTTCACTAGACAAACGAATTTAAAAAATTATGAAATTTGGTTTCTAGATAGTTCCAATAGCGTAGATCAAGTTTAACGGAACCGATCACCGAATCGGATGTCCCATCATCAAAAACAACTTACAAGTACAGAGGCTCCCGTACTTTCGAAAGCATAGGAGCCTAGCTCTATATGAGTAAGCGTGCTTGTATGTTGTTTTCGATGATAGGACATCCGATTCGACGATCGGCTCCGTTAGGAATAATCTATCCTATTGGAACTATGTAGAAACCAAATTTCATAATTTTTTAACATCATTTACCAAGCGATCACATGGTCTCAAAAATGACTATTTTAACGGTCGATGTGGCACGTTTTTAAGTTCAACAGTGTAGAAGTATCCAAATTACATGAAAGTTTAATAGAAAATTCTATTAAACATTAGTAGCAAGATCAATAATTCCGATTTGAAATTTGAGTCATTTATCACTGCTTTTTATGAGATTTTCATTTTCGGCCGTTCATTTTGAGGCTACTAGTTCACTAGACAAACGAATTTAAAAATTATGAAATTTGGTTTCTAGATAGTTCCAATAGCGTAGATCAAGTTTAACGGAACCGATCGCCGAATCGGATGTCCCATCATCAAAAACAACTTACAAGTACAGAGGCTCCCGTACTTTCGAAAGCATAGGAGCCTAGCTCTATATATATATATATATATATATATATATATATATATATATATATATATATATATATATATATGTATATATATATATATATATATATATTTATTTATATAGAGTTAGAATTTCTTATCTTTATCGATAGCGAAGCTTTCAGTCTTTCTAGAGTTTTAAAGTTAGATCCACCTCTTTGATGATTTTCACCCGTTAGACCATACTATTCAACCAACCCCCCACTTAACCCTAGGCGGGGCCCACATCATCCAAACCGCACATCTCTCGATCCAATGGTCAAAAATTTGGTAGCAGATGAGTTAGTCTTATTAATAGCATAGTAGCCTAAATAATAATAATAATAATAATAATAATAGCCAAATCCTAATACAATTAGAAATAAAAATTTACTAAGACTAGAAATAATTTCAATAAAATTAGGCATAACCAAAACAGAATAAAATTAAAAACTCTTGCGGTTTCAAAATTCGAGATATATAAACACTTACTTTCTTCTTCCGGAAAGTTTTCGCAAGAAAGGCGAAATAAGAATTTTCTGTCAACAAAATCGAATTACATACAATTCGAAACTTTAATTAGCCATTAGCCAACTAATCTTTTTTTATATATAAAATTATAATTTTATATATAATAGATCACTAGTTTAGTTAAAATATAATTTCTGCATTTTCATTGTAAAATGAAAAAAGTGCACTAATTTAGTTAAAAATATAATTTCTACATTTTTATTGTGAAACAAAAAAGTGTGTCCGTATATACATTCCTTTTATCTCATTTTCAGCAAATAGTTTTTTTTTTTTTTTTTTTTTTTTTTTTTTTTTTTTTTTGAGAGATAGGTAGCCTAAAACCGTTATTTCATTTAGAAATAAAAACATTTGAAAATATGAATCGTTAGGATTCGAACTCGGATCTCGAGTCATGTGAAGCCTTTGTGCAAATAGTGTTAATTGTCTTCATATCAGACGGCCCTTACAAAATTTTGAAAATTTACCAAAGTTTTACTTGAACAAAATTTTAAATGGAGAAGTTGCTCCAATTTATAAAACACTTTTTCAAAAAAAATCAATGCAACCTCTATATCTTGAGCCTAAATCTGTTTTTAATGACTAGAATTGTTCAACTGGTCTTATCATTATTTTTGAAGTAAAAAATTTCTCAACCTTAAGATAGAACGACATAAAACGTATACCTCTTTAGGTGTGTTTGTTTAACTGAAAATAGAGAGAGATTAAATGATTATCAGCCGTAAATATTTACTTTTATTGTTTGATTAACTGTAACTTTACCTTTATAGTTGAAACTAAAATTTTTCAAAATAGCATAATTGAATTCTACCCATCCGAGACCAAAGTCAATTATGGAAAGAAAAGTGAGGACAAAAAAGTAATAATTATTTTCATATCTTTATTTTTTACACTATTTATTTTCTATGAGGTTAATTACACCGGTAGTCCTCAACCTTCTCACCAATTTTTACTCCCCAACTTTTTCTTTTTTTTTTTTTTTTTTTTGCAATTGATTCTATAACCTCTTGATTTTATGACAATTACATCCCAACTGTTAAAAAAATTGTTAAAATTAATGGAATTGTAACGTCAGCGTCTATTTGGCAACTTTTTATATATCAATTTAGGTCCCTAATCTTTGCACATTTTTCATTTTACCCCCTAAAAATAAAATTCAAAATTTTAAATTTAAATTAAAAAATAATATTAATATTAAAATTTTAAACTAACGAGAAATTAGAATTTTGAATTTGAATTTAAAGCCGAATTAAAATTTTGAATTGAAATTCAAATTTTAAATTTAAATTTTTAATTGAATCTAAAATTTGAATTCAAACTTAAAATTTTGATTTTGATTTTGATATTTCAATTTACATTTAAAATAAAAATTTTGAAACCGAAATTTAAATTTAAAATTTAAATTTAAATTTAAAATCATATTCAAAATTTTTATTTTAAATTTTAAAATTTAAATTTGGATTCAAAATTTAAATTTGAATTTAAGATTTGATTTCAATTCTAAATTTGAATTTAAACTTCGAATTCAAATTCACATTTTGAATTTGAAATTTCAAATCGAATTTTGAAATTAAATTAGAATTTAGAATTCCAAATGTGAATTTGAATTTAAAATTAAATATGAAATCAGAATTTGAATTCCAATTTAAATTTGAATCCAAAATCAAAATTTAAATTTAAAATTTAAATCTTAAATTAAATTTTTTTTTGAATTTATAAATTCAATGGGTTAATTACACCATTGGTCCTCAACCTTTGCACCATTTTTCAATTTAGTCACCAATATTTTTTTTTTTTTTTTTTCAATCCACTTACGTGCTCTGCTGCTGACACGATGCCTCCGTGGTGTTGACATGTGGCGTTGACATGGCGCCGTGGTCGCGTGGTATTTTTAAATCGATTTTAGCAATTCGAAATAAAATCAAAAAATTAAGGACTTGATTGCAAAAAAAAAAAAATAGATACCAAATTGAGAAATGGTGTAAAAGTTAGGGACCATTGGTGTAATTTAACCCATTAAAGAAAAGATATTTCAAGAAACGGACGAGGAGGAGGGAACTGACCGCAGTAGCGCAGCCAGCTAGCTGCGGAAGTGCCAGAAGTCACGCTAAACGTCTTCTGCAACCAGCCGAAACTTTTAAAACCAACACTCCAGCCTGCAGCCCGCAGGCTTTCAACCGAGCTCACTCAAAACCGCCGCTGCGTCACTCCTTCCCTCCCTCCCGTCGTCATCCCCCAACCGAAAAAGGAGAACGCCATGATCTTCTCCGTCGCCTCCTCGCCCTTATCCCCCCTCCCTCTCCCCCTTAACCCTCCAACCCCTTCTTCTTCTTCTTCTTCTTCTACCTCTCAACCTCTCCTCTCTTCTCCATTTAAGACCCTCCCCTTATCACTCTCACTCCCCTCTTCTTCTTCTTCGCTCTCTTCTCTCTCCATTGGTCGCTTCTCGCACCGGAGTCGTCGCCTTACCGCCTCTGCCGCCATGGAGAACACTCTTCTCCCCGAGTCCCCCCTTTCTCAGGTTCTCTCTGCGCCCTCTTTCATATGTTTCACAATTGGCTTAGTTTAGAATCACAGGGACCGAGAAGGGAGGTATTAATTCACCAATTTACATGGAGGTTCGATGTTGATTTGATTGTGCATAGAAAGTTTGATTTTGCATAATGCAAGTGTGATGTTTCTGCAGGGAAAGCGTAATTGAGAATGCCATTTGCAATTTGCATTTTTTGTGTAAAATTTGGAGTGGCATTTGTTCAAAGTACTTTGTAAATGATGCCCTTTAAGTTTTGTTTTAACCAAATTCTCGCCAACCTTTCTCTGCTTCGCTTTTTATTTGTGGAGAAAGAAATGAGAGATTGCAACTTTTCAATCAACATTCCTGACAATGCTTCGATTTTCATTTGTCGAGAAAGAAATGAAAGGTTGCAACTCTGCAATCAACATTCCTGACAAATGGCTAATAGCCTGCTTGGACTAGCTTCTCCTTTTGCTTAAAGCTGCAATCACCTCAATAAGAGTGCTGCAAACCAAAAAAAATTCTTGAGGCTTTGTTGTGGGGGGGATTGGAAATGAGCTTTTGAGCTCCAAAAGTATAAGCTTTAATTTAAAACTCCTACTTTTTATTAAAAAAGAGAAGGCGTTGAAGGGCTTCTAATAGTTCTATTAAACAACAATACTACAGAAGCTCCAGCATAGCCAAACATGCCTTTCTCTGGTGTTTCAACCTTTCTCTACTGTACTGGTGAACTTATTATCAGGGATTGTATTCCCAGGACTTTTTGTCATATTCAAGGGCTTACTGGGTCGCAAGATCGCTCATTGCTTGGAATGTTGATGAGGATGATAATTCTATCTATCTGTATGCGAGCAAAAAGGCTAACATGTTCCTATCAGATGATGGCGTTGAAGGTTGGAGAATGCATACTTAACGCTTTCTTTTCATTTTTAAATTGGTAAAAATGTAAGAACTGACATACTTCGAAATGCGCATGTTAGTTTTAAAATTTTGATTTACTACTTAACCTTGTAACTATTTTAATCCTTGTAACTAGTTTACGTTTAGATATTTCAGTAAGTTTTTTTGGAACTTAATGATTGTTAAAGAAAGTATACAAAGTATAGGATGTTCCGTAATGTAATGGAAAATTCCTTAAGGTTACAGAACATTCTGTCAAAAAATGTTGAGAATACTGTCAAGATCTGATTTAGTAAAATTACAATTTCCAAAGTTTAGGTAGTCAACTCAAAATATGCTTTGATTCAACTCAATATTGCGACATTGCAAATAGTTGTTAAATTTTCCTGCAAAAAAGTTGTTAAATAAATAAACTTGGAACATTAAAGAATGTTGATTAAGAATTGACCTTTTGTAAATTTATAACATGTTCGAGTCAAATTTATCATAATTAATGTCACTCAATTATGGCAACGGTTCAAAGAGCAATATTTTATCAAATATATTATCTTTTTAGTTCATTGGTACCCTAGTATTGTTTCTTGTTTTAGAGAAACTCTATATTAGTTTCCTGCTGTTAGGACCAAGGATTAGTCATATCAGAGAAATTCTATCTCAATTCTCCTCTCACCCTCCTCTCTCTTTGTATGTTTATCATAAGTACCTAGATATGTAGTAGTGATATATATTTCCATTTGTAGGAACAGATACAACTGCCTTTTGTCATTTTTCTTTGTTTTTATGGAGATTATATAAATTTCTCTTGGTGCTGAACCATGTTTTCTCTTCATGTTAGGTTATGATGTGAAAATTCAGCTTGAACCAGATCATTGTGGGCTTCCGGCAAATGTAAGCTGCTCATTTTCTGCCAAATCTTACAGTCTCTTGATTCAGATGCTCAGCATTTGCATGCCATTATTATATATACTTGAGCCTGGTTGTGTTGAAAGCATGGCATGTCTGCAGAAAAGTGTAGAATTTATGCCTGTGAGGTCAGATTTCTCACGAATGACTTGTATTTCAGGTGACTGAGAAGTTTCCTCATATTAAAGATTACAGAGCTTTTAAGGTTCCAAACTCGGATGTTCAAAATCTTCTGAAAAGCCAGTTAGCTGTTGCATCTTTTTATGGCAAGTCTTAATCCTTTTTCCTAAAATTGTGGATTATTTATGGTTTTTTAATTCTATTGATTTAAAGGAAGTGATTCATAGGACAGCTATCTATGTGAGAAACTGCGTGGTGGGTCAAACCTAGCACTCAATAGTTTTTATACGTTGGATTTTGGAATGCAGATTTTCCATCTTTTCATACTTTATGTTTCTTCAAATTTCTTTCTTCTTTGGCCTTTCTTCCAAAGCAACAGGCATCAATCAATGAGGATTAACAGCACATCAGTTAGAGCTAACTTTAATGGGTTTGATAAAATCTGTTCCAAAATCCATCCAATGATCTGTTGCAAAAGAGGGTAAAAAGTATATTTTAGGAAAGAGGGATAAAAAGGGTTATTTCATTGTCCAAAACTTCCTTGTAGTTGTCGATTAAATTGCTAATTAGAATGCTTCTCTATGCTTGAGAAAATTTGTTCTTTGATATTAATTTAATTCCTAATATGCAGCCAATGGGAAATGCAAGAATGCCACTGGTCTCCAATTGCCTGGAGTCTTAGATGACATGTTTGCATATAATGGTCCACTTGGTGCAGTATTCAGTAAGGAAGCAATTGCACTTTATCTTTGGGCTCCTACAGCACAAGTATGATACATGTACATCTTTCCGGTTAAACATTGACTATGTTTTCATACTTTAGTGTGTTCTATTTTACTAAAAGAACATTCTATGAAAGTAGGATGTGAGTGCGTGTTTCTATGAGGATCCATCAGGTGGGGTTCCACTGGAGTGCATCCAACTCAAGGAGCTAAATGGTGTTTGGAGTGTTGTTGGTCCAAGAAGTTGGGCAGGCCGCTATTATGTTTATGAACTTTCCGTGTATCATCCAAGTACTTCAAGAATTGAGAAATGTGAATCAAATGATCCTTATGCTAGAGGGTTCGTTCAAATCATTGATTTATAGTAAAATGTCAACTTCTGTACAGTTATTCATATTTTTTTTGTTTAATTGTTCTAAACATTTTGTTGGAGTAGGCTTTCTTCAGATGGAAAGCGGACTTGGTTGGTCGATCTTGATCGTGAAGATTTGAAACCAGCTGGCTGGGATGAATTGGCAGATCAAAAGCCAAGCCTTCATTCTTTTTCTGATATCAGCATATATGAGTTGCATATTCGGGATTTTAGGTAATTTTCTAGTTACTTCTGATCAATCCGTTTAATCTAAACTTTAGACCAAGGATTGCCCATGCCAACTGTTCCATACTTTGTCTTACTGTGCTGACACGTGGCACATGGTCATGTCAACACTGAACTGATAATTTTTTTAAAATTTTTTTTGGGGCCTTTTTGAATTTCTTTTTTTTTTAGGTGAAAAATTTTAGAAATGTTTTACCATATTTGAGTATGTAGATCTTGTAAATCTACAAACATTTGGAGAAATTAGTGAGTTCCATTGCATATAATGAGACCAACTTTAATTGAGAAAACATGAATAAGATGATTTCCATCAATTTCTTTTATCATTTTAAATCTAGTGAGTTTAACCATGATACTGTTTTCCTACAAATTTCTACCCAACTACGACTTAAAAGTATTTTTCCATACATATACTGTAATAATATATAGATTATGATTTTCTTTTTCGGTTGTTAAAATCTATGTATTTCTATTCTTACTAAGTTGTGTGAAATTTAACATAAGCTATTTTTGTAGCCGTTAGAGATTTTAAAACACTCTAAAATTGAAACTTTCATGAATATTTCATTAAAAAACTCATGGCAATGCATGCTAGTGTGCCAGTGGTGTGCTGTGATAGTGGCACAGTTGTTGTAGCTTCGTTCTTAAGATTAAACTGTATGTATTTACAGAGAAATTTGCCATGCTATATTAGATTTCTTGAAAAACCTTGTTACATGATCATGAAACTGTTTCCTTTTACTTAGAGGAACTATAGTGATGAGGTTTTCACAGAACGCTAAACAGTACCTTTCCTTTTCTTTTTATACAAGTACGAGCTTACAATTATATTGAGATAGTTTAAGTTTCAGCAGAAAAACCTGATGGATCAAATGCCCATGCCAATCACCTCTCAATCTAGCATACCATAAGAACGAGTCGTGGATATTCAATTGTGGAACTAATATAAGTCAATTATTGATAGATCCATGGTTCAGCTGATGGATAAGCATCAAGGCAATCATTATCGTTGCTGCAGTATGTCTTGTTTTTTGGGTTTTATTTGAATGAATCTTTTCAATCTCAAAGAGCCTTTCAATTAATAAATTAGTTTAGAGAGTCTGGATTAAAATTGTTTCAATTTTCTTTGTTAAATTGAAGAGCTTTAATTATAGTTGAAGTGTCAGACTAAATCTATGTATGTATATTTTTTTCAGTGCGACATGATTGAATTTGAAGGTTGTCATTCCTGAATCAGCTTTCTTTTTCAATTCTTATGTGAATTCAGAGCAAGTCAAGCGTGAGACTTGAACTTTCCAAGATACGTATGAGGTCTAAAACCTAGTGCCATCTATAACATGCGGACGAGCAGGGCTAGCTTGAGCAGGCGAACAGCTGATCTTAGTCTTTGATGCTTAATTGATGATGTGTGCCTATAGGTGCAGGAGGCCCAAGAAATCCTTAGTTGATACTTGTATTACATGTTAAATTAATATCATGGGCCTTAAGAGCCCCACTCCTGCCATTATAAATCTAGCAGAAGCCATTTTGTAATTTACTAGCAAGGCTACAAATTAAACCACTGCTAATGGATACAACAGAAATGGCAATGTTTCCAGCAGAAAATTTTGTACAAGTGGGCTTGGTTAACTAGCAGCTGCGGTTGTTTCATTGTGCTGATTGTTTTTTTGTCCCATGAGCAATTTGTATCAGCTCTTGGTAGCAAAAGCCTTCTGAAGTTGTGTTTAATGTGGAGGTCTTGCCCTTGTGGGGCGCGTCAAAGCTATAGCTGAACTTACTAAGACAAGCAATTTCTTGTATGGGTATAATGAGATCATAATTCCTTTTTCATGTTCATTTAGGTTATTAATGCCTTTGATATTCATAGTTGTTTCTTTCAGTTCTCTTTCTCATTTATGTGTTTGGACTCTAAATCTTACGCTGTAAGTTTGATTTACTTGTAGTGCCAGCGACCACACTGTGGATCCTGATTCTCGAGGAGGTTATCGTGCCTTCACCTCCCAGGTAGAGATCATAGTATTTACTTACCACTTTACGCCATGCTTTTTATTTTTTTATATTTTTTTAATATATTTTTTGTTTAATATATTTTTTAATATATTTTTTGTTGTATGATAAACTTGGTGGGTTCCTTAGAGTGATCCCTGTGCAATATCTACAAAACGCCCTTGAACTAAAGTCTTTTAGTTAGTACTACTATTATTGTGTTTGGATCTTGTTAAATTCGTAGATTTGTACTGTAACCTACAAAAATTTCGGTCGACCAAAATTTGCTTAGATTTCACTCAGCAGAAAGTTTATTTCATTTTATACAACTTTTAATGCTTTTGGATATCAATTGTTACAACTTGTGATCTATGGAAACACTTTAGGCCTCACTTGAGAAACAATTCCAAATAAATTTGTTACAGTCACCTATTCGTATTAGAATTAGGGTTTCTATTTTCATTTCTTCTTTATTTAAGACTATTATTAGTTATTTAATTTGATTCATGTTAGATTATTACTCCTCGAATTCGAGTTTCTAGATGCTTATAATAAGAGGCTTAACCCTCCCTATTGTTTTCATCTATTAATTTCATCAATAAAGAGAATTAATGTAAGGAAGTGAATTCTCGAAATCCGAGAGTTGTACTTCGTCCAGAATCGACTAATTGTCGAGTGGGTATGCTTCGGAAAGGCCGAAGGCATCTAAAACCCAAAAAGTGCATTGGAATTGGAGTCCACGAGAGCAAAGTGCAAATATCTGCACTTCTGCAGATTTTGCTCTCGGGGACCGGTCCCTGGCGGGAGGGACCGGTTCCCGTAGCTTGGCATGCGGCAGGAAAATCCTGCGCGCATGAGTTTGCTCTCGGGGACCGGTCTGAGCATTGGAGGTCCCTGTGGGGACCGATCTCCAAAGGGGAGACCGGTTCCCGTACGCGTCCCACGAGAGCAAGCTCTCGGGGACCGGTCTCTGATGGAGGGACCGGTCTCTGAGGGACCGGTCCTCAGGGGAGGGACGGGTTTCCGTATGCGAAAAAGGCTGGCAGAGGGTCTCTGCCAGCATGGGAAGCTCTCGGGGACCGGTCCTCCCGTAGAGGCACCGGTCCCGGAGCACGAAAATGCCCCAGTCTGGGCTGTTGACAGGAAGTAAAGTGGAGGGGCTTTTATGCAAAATGGCCTTAGTGAAGGGGTATAGAGAGCAAATAGCCCTCTCTCCCTCTCTCATTTCTACCCTCCCTCTCATTTCACTCTCCCTCTCTCTCTCTAGAAAGAAAGAAGGAAAAGAAGGAAAAGAGAAGGAGAAGAAAGGAAAGGAGAAGAAGAAAAAGGAGAAGAAGAAGAGGAAGGAGGAGAGCTTGGAGAAGGCCATCTCCACCACCTTTCTCTTTCTCTCTTCATCCTATCGGAGCAAGCTCAAGGTAAGCTTGCTAACCCTAGATAAAACTTAGGGTTTTGGGTTTTATGCTTTAGAAATGGGTCAAATGGACCCTTAGAAAGCTTCCAAATAGAACAATCCTCAGATTTAGGGTTTTGGAAGCATAGTTTGCTACATGTGCAAACCTAGGGCACCCAAATTGGGGATTTGCTAAATAGAGAGGTTTGATCTCAATTGATCATGTCTAAACCTAATTGCTAGGTGTTGTGTTTAAACACGTTGGCGAAGACGGATTCGTGTTTCGTCGAACGGGCGAAAAACTAGAGGCAAAACAAGATTGTTCGGGTGTCATTACCACCTAGGAGGCCGAGGCTTCGAGAAAGCAAAGGCCGGGGAGTCTTCTTAGAACCTCCACAACTTAAAACAACTTCGAAAGGTGGGGGGTGTCATCTGAATTCTTCGAGCTCTTTTCTATGTCTTAAAATACATGACTTTTATCTCTTGCATGTTGCATCGTAGGATCATCTGAATTCTTCGAGCTCTTTTCTATGTCTTAAAATACATGACTTTTATCTCTTGCATGTTGCATCGTAGGATTGCATGTTTAGATATTTCCTTACGTTTTCTAAATGTTAACCTAGTGTACTTGGAATGCTAGGCGAATAGATAGGTGAGGATTGGGTCTGGACATTGAATCCTATAGTGCTAAAGAGAGAGATGGACTCGAGGGTCATTTAGTGACATAGAGAGTGGCATTAATATAGTGTATTTGACACTATAGGTCTATGGACTTAGGGATAGGTGGAATTCCTAGAAAATGACTCGTGAACAAAGAACTTAGTAAAGCTAAGCACATGTATATGATTGTCGGAATAGATGAGTTTTGAGAGAAATGTTGGCCCTACCTTGTAGGGTATTCTCACGTAGAGAGGATAGATCAAGCTCACGGTCTGTATTTGGGATGGTATAGCCATCCGTGTCGTCGAGTATTTCGGAGTGTCGCACGTCGGGACCACGTGGAGGTCCATAGACAATCTCGGGTTTGAGTGCACGTGGAGCCTCCTACCCAAAAAGAGATTCTTATGTGAGGCGTAGGCAAACCCAAGGGTTTTTGCCACAGATTGGGTAAATGGATAAATAACAATGTCATTGAACACTTGGTTATTGAACATAGAGATAACTTGTTAGCATGATAGTAAACCTTTACTATATGATGCATGCATTCATTACACATAATTATGGGCATAGTAGCATAGTTTTCCTATTATGCATTTACAGTTTTCATATATTTATCTATATATCTAGTTGTTGTTGCTTTTGCCCACTTGGACCTAGTGGGGAGATCGGCGGAGTCAGCGGCCAAGCCCGCTGGGAACTATGGAAGATAGTTCTCACCCCACTTCATTACAGGGTCGAGCATGGGCATACCGGGCGAGGATCGCGGCAAGGGTATAGCGCTCGAGAAGTAACTACATTTAGTAGCCTGACCTTTTCTTTTATGCATTAGAGTACACCCTTTTGTATCTAGATGATTTACATTTTGGAAGAACAATGTATTCATTTTGAAGGGCAAAGATGTAATTTGTAAAGTAAAGTAAATGTGATGTAATAGATAGTAGTTCTCTCTTTATTTCACTTGTATCTACTTGTGGATTACTTGCTCTAGTTGTTGGCACTGTTTGTGTCCTTCGTTGATTGTGTACATTAGAATTTAGTTTTCCTGGGTAAATTCTTGTACGCATTCTTGTTGTTGAGCCTTGGGCGGACAGGGGAGGTGCTGTCCGTCCGGCGTCCGCTCGGCGTGCTCGAACCGGACCAAATCAGTAGCGGTTTCGTGTGACAATTAAGGTTTTTACCTTGCCGATTCTCTTCTTCGATAAAGAAGAGACACGTTCACGTTGGATCTAGGATTAGGGTTCTTCCAATTCGTTGTCCCTCATTCTATCTTCACCGTGGCATTGAAAACCTAGGGTTTTCGTCATTCTCTTGCGCTATCTTGATTGTAGCAGTTATTTACAATGAGAAGATTAGGAATCGCCTTAATTGTTTCTCCAAGATGTAACCTATCTTACGTAGCTTTATATGGTATCGAGGGCTCTCGCTTCGGCCATCCAAGCCAACAAGACCTCTGTATGGGTTGCAGTGAGCTAGCTAGCTTATCCAGAAGTGATTTGAGCCACTTGTCGCACTGTATTAAATTAAACCGAGCCGTTTACAGCTAAATAGGCTTATTTGAGCCTGAGTCAAGCCAATCTGAGTTTAGATAAGAAATTTTGACTTGTTTTAATTAATTTTAGTCAATTTTTTTAATTTTTTTTTGCATGGCACCGAAATGATGCTTCTGAAGGTAGGGTTGTTGTTTGAGACTAGTTTCTCTTCACCCTGACTTATTTAGTCAGCTTTTTAACAGACAAGTAAACAACAAGTTCCCTCATTCTTTTTTATTTTAGAAACTATTGTTTTATCGGGCATTACCAGTGTTAGCGACGGAGGGATTGTTTGGAAGAGAAGATTGCCCAGTTAAGATATGAACATGAGGGATGGCACACATAGCATAATATAAAAAAAAGGGCAGAGAAGAGGATTGAGGGACAGAGGGAAGTTACATACATTACACACACTCTGATTTTCCTGCTGGGTCAGGCTGATGTCATGATTTATGGTTTGAAGTTGTGAATGCCCATCTGGACCTGGACTAGTTGATCCGTCTAGCCCATTGGAGCATTCATTATCCGTTTTTCCACTGGGGTCAAGGAAATGCAATCCTTACTCGACAGCTCAAAGTTGACCAGTACAAAACCATGTGATCTATCCTCGTTTATGAATCCCAAAGGCAAAGCTGTAATTGTTAAAATCGGAACGTTGAAAAATAGATGCAGAAAAAATACTTAATGCAGGAAAAGAAAAGATAAAGAAATAGCACACCGAAAACGAACGTGGTTCGGCCAACGGCCTAGTCCACGGGCGAAGACGGAGCAAAGACTTTATTTATGTTAAAAGGTGGAGTTCAAAGATAATCTCTCAAAAAGATCAGAGCTTAATTAGATTCGAAACGCCGAAAGTCGCATCCGCACAAAAAACTTAAGTGGTTCGTCCCTTTTACCAAGGCGCACCACGTCGTCGCTGTCGTACAGACGCCAACCTCAGAGAACGCAGACGGGTTGGGCTTAATTTTGAGGAGCTTAATTATGCATGGCTTCTTAATTAGCCCACCAGCCTCATTAACATAGCCACATATATATTGTATGACTCCAACACCCAAATTAGAGTCTAATTAGAACTTCTAATCTAATTGAACTTCCAAACACAAGTCTAATTCTAATTGAATTAGAATTAGACTCCTACTCATAATCCATATAAGCCAAATTAAATATAAATTATATCTAATCCCAATTACATTAGGATTTAATTCCAAATTAGATACTAAACCAAATTTAACAATCTCTATCTTGGTTTGATTTCTAGTTTAGCTGCTATGTCGAGATCGCCAAAAAACTCCACCTTGATTTAAATTCTCCTCAATACTTCTTAATGCTCATTGGTGCTCCATGCTCCGTCTTCTCCAAATGCCCCATAGGGCCTCAAGTGCTGCCAATCGCCACCTAGTCCAAATAATGCTTGAACTTGGCAATAGTAAGAGACTTAGTAAGCATATCCGTCAGATTGTCCTCAGTATCAATTTTCTTAACAGTTACCGTGCATTAGCCCCTATATTTATAAATAAAAAAATTAAATTATAATTTCTTGGACTTAATTAACAAGTAAATCTGCGATATGAAATGTCTTTGCCTTCTTTTCAAGCGATTCCTTTTCAAGCGACGAAAAAAAGAGGACAAAAATAATTTTAGGAAGATATCTAAGAACTGAAAAGAAAAAAAGAGAGATGAGAAGATAGTTAAGCACCGTCAAAAAAAAGAAAGAATAAGAAGGAAAGAAAGATGGGGTGCGTTGGTCGAGGGAGGAGATTTGCATGAATTTATATATGAGATCATGGGCCTTTAGGTTACCTAAAGGCCAAACCAAACAAAACAAAACAAAATTACAAAAAGACAAAAAGACAAAAAGAAAAAAGCATCAGACATGATGCTGTGAGCTTGTGACATGATGCGAAGAGCACTTGAGAGGGATCCAAAGAGCATATGGCATATGCTTTGAGAGGGATCCAAAGAGGAAAAAGCAAAAGAAGAGGAATCCAAAAAGGAAAAAGCAAAAGCAAAAGCAAAAGCAAAAAAAAAGCAAAAAAAAAAAAAAGGTATGTAGCGGCACGGCACAGTGTCGTGGCATATGGGGCATGCCGCTTTGTCTCGTGCGGCATAAGGCCATGTGCCGCGGCACCCAGAGGGGTCCGAGACCCTTCTTGTACCATGCTCTTTTCTTGGGGGCACGGTACGGCACGCTCCCGTGCCGTACGGCACGGGCGACACTTTCATCCTTGGGTGAAGCCCATGAACTTAATTAGTAGCTTGTTGAGTTTTTCTCTATTTTTTAGGAAAATCGATTTGAGATTAAGATAGGAATTTTTTTCTTGTAGCAAGGGAAGGGTGGCAATAACCATAAGACTCTTGTATTTTGATTGAGAGAAACATAAAGGTGCGGGTTGTACTCTGGTTTCTTCATATGAGGCAAAAATAAGTGCCGTGGCACTGGGTCGTGCCGGAAACTTGCCGGGGCAGTCGCACGATGCGTGCCGGGCCGTGTCGATGCGTGCCAGTCACAAAAATGTCATGTGTGCCGACACATAATAGCATGAAATATTTATTTTCTTTAGCAACAATATAGTCTAACTGTTTATTATATATTTTTGTCAAATATTTTGAACTTTATTAAGAAAATTACTTACTAATTTAAAGAATAGAGGGTTGTGAGTTGTGCCATCGACACAGGGGGTGCATCGTGCCGATATTTTATTTACACGATACGGCACGGTAGATATGGTCCGTGCCGATAGGCATTTAAATCCTTGATATAAGAGATACATCTCTCTCGCTCTCCCTGTGGGCGTCGGCAACTTGTCGAATTATGTAAATCATTGTCTTTTTTTGTGCATTTCTTTTCTATTATTTTTTGCTATTTCTTTGTTCGTGTATTTTTTGTTGACAGCACATGCACGACGATCCTAAGTCCCAACATGGAACAACGTCAAAGTTAACAAGTTTTGGCTTCACATACCTCGATTTGTAGATAATGCAAGAATTCAATATCTGGAGCACTAGCTTTCTATCGAAAGACGACTCCTCGATGCCAGCACTAGAAATACAACAACGAGCAAATCCAAAGAAGTCCTAGATGAAGGGTTCGAAATTCGCCTTGGAGCCAATGCAATTACCTTGCAAGCTATTGAGCGTTAAATAGAAAACCAAGTCTCACCACGCGACCATCAACGAGCACTTAATCGACATAAATATGGACACGATGAGGGAGGCCTTCAATGAGCACTTAATTTGTCACACCACAATAATCCCACATCGGATATGAATAGGGATGTTATTCGGTATATAAGAGTCTTAGACACTAGTAATAATAACTGGGCTTAAGTATTTTGGGCCGGTGGTTGGGCCCAACGAGTTATTATTGCTACTGGGCTGGGTCGTTATATTTGGTATTAGAGCCGGTTCACCAGTCGGAAATGTGTGGCGAGTCTCGGCTGAGTCAGGGTCTGAATGACAAGGTGATAGGCTATGCCAGAGTCTGAATGACAAGGTGACATACTGACAGGCTATGTCAGGGTCTGGATAAGAAGGCTAGCGAGACGAGTCTCACATCGCCTGATGATCTTGGACTGTGTGTGTGATTGGACTGACGAGGACGTCAGGGCCTTAACGGGGGGAGTTTGTCACTCCCCAATAATCCCACATTGGATATGAATAGGGATATGATTGGGTATATAAGAGACTAAGACAGTAGTAATAATAACTGAGCTTTAGTATTTTGGACCGGTGGTTGGGCCCAACGAGTTATTATTGTTAGTGGGCTGGGTCGTTATATAATTGACATCAAATATAATGATGATGAAGAACCTAAAGAATTCACTGAAGGCTACAAGGCCGTCAACAATAGGGAGTTAGGAGGTTGAAGTGGCGTCGAAGCCCGATTTGCTTGATCGACTTTCCAAAATTCAACGGTGATGATCCAATCAGTTGGATATTCTAAGCAGAGCAATACTATCACAATGCAAATGATGATGGCTGGGTCAGATTAGTAACGATTCACTCGGAAGGTGATGCAGTTTGCTGGTACATGTGGTATAAAAATCAATTAGACATAACACTATCTCGGCGACAGTTTTTGCAAGCCCTCACTAAGTGATTTGGTACCACCAGGTATAAGAATTTTGATATAGCAATGCATGATATTAAACAGGAAGGTTAATTACAGGATTATCAAGTAGAATTTGAAAAATTGAATAACAGGGTGAGAGATTGGCCCCAAAGTGCCCTCATTGGAACCTTTATTGGTGGTTTACGTGAGGAAATTAAAATCGAGGTATAAGCAAAACGGCTAGAAATTTTATTAGGCACATTTGATGAGCTATGGGTGGTAGAGGAGTGGTTTGCACGACAACGATCATATTGGTTGGAGTTGTCTTCCAACTTAAGTAACCAATAGTCTCTCTTTTCGGTGCACATCTAAGCGACAAACTTTACACAAATTGTCAATCGCCGAACCAAAGAAGCAAATTGTGCAGTCACGCAAGTTAACATAGAACAATTGCACGAGCGTCGAAGGAAAAAGCCTATGCTACAATTGTGATGAGCCGTGGACTTCAGGCCACAAGTGTAAAATACTACACCTTTATGTCATAGAAGACAGTAAGGTCAATGATGATAATTGCTATGAGTATGACTAGGGCAATAATGAGCTAGTCATATAGGAGGAGACATCAGATGAAGAGTCCGACTCAGCACCACAAAATATTTCACTATATGTACTCTCGGATATCACTGTTCCCTAGGCTATGAGGTGCAGAGAAGTGTCAAAATCGGCCAATCTTTGTCTTAGCCGACATTAGTTCCACATACAATTTTGTTAATCCCGACATCCTCGAGAACTTGAAACTAGAAGCCAAACTGAATACTTCTTTTGATATGATGGTGAAAGAGCGAAAACTTAAAATGTGAATCCAAGTGCCAACGAGTTAACTTTCAACTTTAAGGCCAGAAATTCAACGCTGACTTATTCGTAATCCCTCTTAAAGGCACTGATGTTATCTTTGGATTAGTGTGGCTTCAATCCCTTGATAACGTATCGTTGAATTTCAATAGTATTAAGATGATCTTCATTCACTCTTCAGGCATAATGGCTGACCGATGAGTTAAAAGCTCAAGAATCGATGCAAATTAAAGACGAAATTTTTTGACTTTCTTCTTCTAGTGCTGCTTTCTTGCTATTGCAAGCAGATAAACAAAGTCTTGTAGAGATTGAGAAAAAAGGCCTCTACATGAACTTAACGTCTAAACTCGAGCTGACGATGGAGTCTCATCCAGCGCAAAAAGAAGGGCCAATGCTGAAATGCAACAACTTCTACAAGAATTTGCTAATGTGTTTTCTTAACTAAAGTGACTTCCTTCACCCCGAATGCACGACCACTGCATTCCGATTGTGCTAGGTACGACTCAGGCAAATGTTAAGTCTTATCGCTACCCGTATATTCATAGGATGGAGATTGAAAAGCAAGTGAAGGAAATGCTTTCGATATCATACAATCGAGCCACAGGCCATATGCAAAACCGGTGCTACTAGCGAAGCAGAAGGATGGATCGTGGCGATTTTATATCGACTTCTGAAAATTGAACGGGGTTATAGTTAAAGACAAATATCTGATTCCGGTTATCGATGAACTTCTGGATGAATTAAACAGAGCTCCCTATTTCTCCAAGCTTGATTTGCACGCTGGAATGCTGGATATCATTATATATGAGTGCATCCGGATGACATGCATAAAATAGCCTTCTGGATTCATGCTGGGCGCTATGAGTTTTTAGTCATGCTTTTTGGCTTGACTAATACTTCATCGACATTTAAAGCCTCATGAATGATGTCTTCCGGCCCTATTTGTGAAAGTAATTCTTAGTCTACTTTGATGATATTTTTGTTTATAGTCAATCATCGAAGGAGCATCTGGATCATCTTCGAGCTACTTTTCAGATACTGCGTGAGCACCAATTATATGTCAAGCTATCTAGGTGCTCTTTCGGAGTTGCTTTTGTTTCTTATCTTGGTCATATTATTTCAGCTGACAATATTTCTATAGATCCAGAGAAAGTCAAGGCAATGGTGGGGCGGCATGTCCTGATATCGGTACGAGCTATTCGGGGATTTCTCAGTCTTATTGGATACTCCCTCCGATTTATTAAAAACTATGACACCTTTACTGCTCCGTTACTAGCGCTATTAAAGAAAAACACTTTTTAATGAACTGAGGAGGCTACCAGAGCTTTTGAAGCGCACTAAAGATGGCATTGACGATTACGTACGTACTTGCATGCCAAATTTTGATAGCCCCTTTATGGTGGAGGCAGACGTGTCGGAAAAAGGCTAAGGGGTAGTGCTCTCGCAGAATGATCATCCTTTGGCTTATTACAGTCAAGCACTGAATGGGGCGATTGTGACTCATATTAGCATATGAATGTGAAATACTAGCGATCATCTCTGCTGTCAAGTTGTGGGAGCTGTATCTCCTAGGTCGACATTTCATTATTCGCACTGACCACCAGAGCCTTAGATACTTCTTGGACCAGCAAATTGCTACTCTTGCACAATATCGATGGCTTTCCAAACTATTGGGATATGACTATGAAATCCAGTATAAGAAGGAACATGAGAACTCTGCTATTGATGCTCTCTCGAGGCGTGATATTGGTTTGGTTGAGCTCATGGTTGTCAAGTTTTCCAATTTGTTCTTTTTTGGACGACATTGGTACTAACTATTTTCAGGATGAGGAACTTCAAAAGCTTAAAAACGAGTTAGAAGATTCGGCTAGTACTCCTGAAATATATGATTTCGAGATACATTCATATATTATCGTGGTCACATCGTACTAGGCGAGGACTTGGTGTGAAAAAAATAATGTTCTTCATAACTTTCATGACACACCATTCACGAATGGTGGATTTTTGAGGACTTTCAAACGACTTGGAGCAAGTTTCTATTGGCCAGGTATGTGTGAAAAAAGTGCTCTCTGAGACGAACGTTGTTGTAGCAAGAGCCTTCGACTTCTTCTCTTTATAGATGCATCAAGGAGTATATTTCAAAGTATCCCGTTTGTTAGAAAAATAAGTACGAGGCGCCCAATCCCAGAGGCTTACTTCAGCCCCTGCCGATTTCAGAGTGTGTTGGAGAGGATATTTCTATGGACTTCATTGGATGACTCTTGAAATCTCAAGAAATATCTGTGATTATAGTAATAGTTGATCCTTGATCGGCTCAGTAAATATGCGCACTTCATGGCTCTCTCTCATCGATACACCACGCGAAGTGTGGCACAAGTGTTTGTCGACCATATTGCTAAGCTACATAGCATGCCCAAATCTATTGTATTTGATCGTGATCCAATATTTCTTGGTGCTTTTTGGCAGGAGTTTTTTGCTTTGCATGGAGCTAAATTTCACATGAGCACATCTCATCGTCCTCAAACTGACTGCCAAATAAAGGTGCTAAATTGATGCTTCGGTGAGCAACCTAAGAAATAGATTCAATTTTCGCCATAGGCAAAGTGGTTCTACAATGCCTTGCACCATTCATTGATAAATACTGCTTTGTTTGACGCTCTATACGGTCGACCACCTCCGACTTTTCCGTCTTACTCTAGTAGATGCTATGTATGTAGAATTAGTCGAGCAGGATGAACAAATAAGAGTGCTTAAAAAGTATCTTAATGCCGCACAAAATCGTATGAAGCAAGTTTATGACGACAAGTATCGCAAGCGCAAGGTTTAGATTGGAGATTAGATGCTCCTGCGACTTCCCTCATACCGGCAGTTGAAGCATCCAACAACAAAAATTTTAGGAAGCTTTCTTAAATTTTATGGACCATTATATGTTGTTGAAAAATTGGTAAAGTAGCTTATTAATTGGAACTTCCTTCTATGGTGACTATTCACAACATTTTTCATGTTTTAAAACTCAAGCCATACAATGGAGAACCCGATGCTACTATTAAGCTTCCCAACGAGCTTGAGGAAAATATGATAATTTCAACACATTTTCGGTTAGGTGTAACGCCCTAGAAGTCCCACATCCGATGGGAAAATGATTCTAGTCTCACATCGTATGGGAAATAATTCTGCTTAAAATTTATGAGGCCTACACGCTAGTAATAATAACTCGATTTAATCATTTTGGGCCGGTGGTTTGGGCCCAACGAGTTATTGTTGCTAGCTGGTCGGGTCGTTAGAATTGGTATCGGAGCGAATATGAGCCAAAAATGTGAGAACTAAGTGTTATGCGGGACAAAGTGCTATACTAACGAATTTGGTGGGAGCCACCTCTTGAACCTGTAGGAGACACCTCTAGAATCTCACATCGCCTGGTAATTCTGATCTGCATATGTGATCTGGTTTGGACTCGACGAGGACGTCAGGGTCTAAATAGTTTGGTTTGGAACCGATGAGAACGTCAATATCTAAAAAGGGGGATTTTGTAATGCCCTTATAGTCCCACATCGGATAGGAAAATGATTCTAGTCCCACATCGGATGGGAAAATAATTCTTCTAAGAATATATGAGGTCTACACGCTAGTAATAATATGTTATGCCCCGGATTATATATTTTTCCGGGCAAATTCGTCATATACAAAGGAATTTTTCCTATATACGAAGCAATAGTTGTACCTGTACTTATAATAATACAAAACTACAACTAGTAGTATAGAGCTGCTAACAGAACTGTAAACAAATATAAATAAAACCTCGAGGGGTTCCAGTACATACACATGTTTACTACACTCGCTCCGGCAAGTACCCAGACATCAACAATATGTACATAAATACCCCAAAACTACCTGTAGGAGGTACTCCTCTAGCACTGCACAAAGCTAGAAGGGATCTAACTCGCGACTCCCTTTCCACGATCTGTATCAGGAACAGCAGCAGCCACCGATGAATGAAGGCTCTGCAAAAAAAGGGTCAACAACTGGGTGTGAGAACTATCGTAAAAAGTAGTCCTCAGTGTGTATCGCTACCGACCTCAACGGCTCACCCACTAAGTCTACAGAAAGTATGCTCAATGATAGTAAAGGAAGCTGGAAACACTCTACAGCTATATGCCACTATACTATCGCTAATCAACACTGACTATCTGTAGCTATAAAGATGCACTGTGTAACACACTGGCCTGCGCAAATTGCGAGGTTCGAGTGTTTGATTTGGATTCTGAACTTTTCCACTCTTAGTGGAGGGTCGTAGACGGTGTTCAGACCCGCGGTTCGAAAATCCTGGATTTTGGCTAAGTCCTGAGAGTTTCACTCTCGGGGACCTGTCCCTGGTGGGAGAGACCGGTCCCCCTGGCTGAGGTTGGTGGCAAGCTTGTGGCGACCGGTCTCCGGGCCCGGGAGACCGGTTCCCGTACGCGCGTTTGCGGGAGAGTCTTGAGGGACCGGTCTCGGTGTGACAGTCTCCGTGCCAGCGCCCCAGACCGGCTGGATTGTTGAGGGGGCTAAGTGGATTTTGTTGCTTTAGATGGCCTATATGATATCTCTTTTCTCTCTCTCTCTCTCTCATTTCTATCCCTCACACTCTCTCTTATACTCTAGAAAGAGAAGAAGAAGAAGAAGGAAGGAGGAGAAGGAGAAGGAGAAGAAGGAGAACAAGCATATGAGGACCTTGAGCATCTTCCACTCCTTCTTTTCTCTCCATTGGAGACTTGGAGCTTGTTGTTGGAGCTTTGTGGAGGATCAATCTTCAACCCTAGAGCACTTTGAGCTTGGTTTGAAGCTTCTTAGAGGCTTGTAGCAAATCTCGTTCCCCTAGATTTGATTTTTGTTGCTTTGGTTGAGATGAAACCCTAGAATGGGATTTTAGGGTTAGATTTAGGGATTTTTGATTTGAGGGCGTTGGAATCTAATTGATGGGTTTAGAACCTTTGTCTAGGTTGGATTGGAAGGACTTTAACTCCCATTTGGAGATCGAGAGAGCTTCCTTCGCGTTTCGGCGAGTTTTCACCCTTTTCTTGTGTTGTTTAATGTTTGAACACATGGTTCATCATTTCGATGTTGTGACACTTCTAGTCTTCATCTTAGAGTGCTAGGAGACTAGATCGAAGCTTCGTTAGAGATTCGGAAGGCCAAGCGAAGCACTTGGTGGGTTTGGCTTCATGAGAATAGGAGAAAATGTCTCCTATGTGGTTAATTGACTTTTGCTATACATTTTATGTTTTAGGCATGATTACATAGGGATAGGCCTTGGACATAGTTGCTATACTTTTCATGTTTTAGACATGATGACTTGAGACTTGAGACTGATCGGTTCGATTACTTGCCATTGTGCTCATTCGGACATGCTTGTGAGGGTCGCTCCCTACAAGCCGACACTCCGGAGATGGCCATCGCGATACATATTCGCTGTGCGGGATTGGGCGCCGAAGTGGATTGCTGTGGGAGAGGCTCATCCCTAGGGTGGGGATGTTGACTACCACGGGGCCATTAGGCTCGGCACCGGCTAGACAGCCTTCGGGTGGGTTTTCAGGCCAGACAGCCTTTGGGCGGGTCTTTCAGATTTAAACTTTAAGTAGTTAAATTGACATTGGACATTGGCTAGAATAGTAAACATCGACACTTTACTATTACATTGTGGACATTATATTAGCTGTTTTTATTGCCTATTCATGCTTAGAATAGCTTTCTTACTTATGCACTAAGTAGAGATATCATGCCATAGAAGCATATATGCTTATTTACATGTCGTTCTTTTCGCTTTTACTTACCCGCTTACTTGTCTAGTTTCGGGGCCTAGTGGTGCACTCACTGAAGTCAGTAATTGCCCACTGGGAACTATTATTTAATAGTTCTCACGCCCTCTGTTTTATGTTATGTTATAGAGCCTTCGGCACCGGCGGAGGCACGGGATTGCGGCAAGGGAGTCGCGCCTAGCTAGATAGCTACATACTTTATTTAGGTGGTTTTCTCTCTTGTTCGTTTTTGTGAGAGAGAGAGATTTTTGTATCCATGTATAGAGACCATCTATGTACTCCTTTTAGTTTTTGTGTTGGGACGGCTTGATGTATTTCATTTATAGTTCATAGTGGATGTTAGTTCTTTACTTGTTTCCTATCTTAGCTTCTAGTTACTATACTTGCTCTAATACTCCTAGTTATCCCCCTTTTGTTGTTTTATTTATTGTTTTATTGTAGACGCCTTGTATGTTTTAGACGTATGGCGAGTCTGGGCATGTGCCGGGCGGGCTTCCGCTGGGTCCCGGGGCATGACACACTACCTGACCCAATCTCATTAGGGACTGTGAACGCATTCGTTCCGCCTGTTGAATCTACACTAACAACCACCATGCTGGGTCGTCAGTGGAGAGCGAGTCCAACCAGGACACAACGACAACAATGTAAACGCACAAAGCCCGACTCCGGAGTGGCACTCATGGGCGTTACCCAACCAAGTGTGCAAGCGTATCTCTGCCAAGCTCAATCAGGCTCTCACAGGTTATAGTTAAAGCAAATGGGTCTAACAACCAAAACTCACGTGCCCTCGGCACAATTTGATGCAAAAATAGGAATCTGGGTCCACCGTCAACCGCGACGGCACCTGACAATCCGGAACAGCCTACACAATACTGTAAAAAATAAACTCGGCATCCCAGTACGAGTGTAAACTCATCCTATACTAATCTGGATATCCGCCGCATACAAACTGCAGCGATACAACCAAACTACAGCTCTTAAAACTAGATCTGGTAGTTTTTAGAAACTGACAGTGTAGAAGTTATAGTTTTCTCCTAAGTCAAATCTAAGTCCAACATGTATAATTTATTTAAACCACTAACTATGCTCCAAATTCGGATTTCAAAGAACATGCAAATCCACGAATTTGAGCTATTAAACATGATATACGAACCAAAAATACATGCTGTCAATTGCGGCTTATGAGGAAATCCGAAAATTTCGGTAACTTTAACCTACCTCAAAAGCTCGTCCAACAACAACGAGAAGTCGAGGGAGGCGGAACCCACGCGCTTGCCCAACCTACAACGGCGCACTCGCGACGCCCACACGCTCCAATGGCTCTCCGACGCAAAGTCAACGACGATCCGGGCTCAATCCGCACGCACTCTCCACCAAGCCACGATTAAACTAGAGAAAGAGAGGGAAAGGATAATTAACTTCACTCCCTGCCTCTCCACATCTAATTAAAGCGGCGGGGATAAGGATGGGGGAATAGCACATGGACTTCACCGCTTAAATAAAGCAAAATTGCCAACAAGCCCCTCTATAACTAAGTATTCATCTTTGGTCCTCTACAATATAAATCTTGAGTTTCAAAGTCCGTTTTTACGTCTATTTTGCGCAAAACGTCTTCAACTCAATCAAGCATAAGATTATACTGTAACCTTGCCAATTTGTTAAGGTTCAGTATATCACATAATAATTAGGTTTAAGCATTTTGGGCGGGTGGTTTGGGCCCAACGAGTTATTGTGCTAGCAGGTCGGGTCGTTACACTAGGCGATGCCGTCGAGTTGATGGGAGAATGAAGACAAAGATTCTAATAAGATGGAACGAGTGGCTGCAGGATGAAGCTATGTGGCAGGATGAAAGATGAAATGATATGGAATTACTCTAACCTCGCACCTTGAGATCAAGGCGTGTCTTAAGGGGGAGGGAATTATTTCAATCTATTCATATTAGAATTGCAGTTTTTATTTTAATTTCTTTTTTATTTTGGATTATTATTAGTTTTTTACTTTGATTCATATTAGATTAGTACTTCTACTCGAATCAGAGTTTCTAGATGCTTATACATAAGAGGCTAAGCCCTCTTTGTTTTCGTCTATTAATTTCATCAATAAAGAGGATTAGGATGTTTACCTTGTCCCTTTGTTTCTCCAATAAAGAAAAGATTCTACTAAAATCACACCATAAGCAGTCTGTAACCCGACATCTTACTACCTTTTGTTTTGTTTTTTGCTTTTCCCTCAATATATTGACTTGATGAATTATTAGATAAATCTTGCAGATACCCCATTCTAAGCAGCGAAGTTTCAAGTCATACTATTGTTATTGATTACATCAGCTAAACATGCCATAATATGAGCAGATATACATTATTATTTAAATCTTTACACAGGATTCGGCTGGTGTATCTCATCTTAAGAGGTTGAGTGATGCTGGTTTAACCCATGTGCATCTTCTGCCAAGTTTTCATTTTGGTGGTGTTGATGATATTCAAAGTAACTGGAAATATCTTGGTAAATAGTTAAGTTGCGAATAATTAAGTCCATCAGCTTTCCTTTTTTTCAGTAATTTGTTCAGCATCATCTCTTTGACATGAATCCTTGGCTGTTCGACTCAATATGCATCAACAAAAGTATTAATTTCCGTTATGTATATTATAAACAAGTGCCATGTCTGTTATGGTTTCTAATTTAATCAATCTTATAGTAATGTAATATATGTGGAGCATCGTCATTATGCCAATTCGGACGCAAGATGTATGCTACTGAAATTTGCAGGATGACTTGCATTTTTGCACTTTTACTTTACTTAGCTGAAGCCTTGACTGCATGCACAAGCTTCCCTAAAATCCATGACTACTAAAATGTGTGTTTGCTATGGAACTTCTTGCTAGAAATGGCTGAAACTGGGTATTTTCATTGGTTTTCATTGTATAAATGCACCTTGCTTTCTCTTGTGTATTTCATATATAATAAGCATTGTCCTCAAGCTTTAATGTAGGCTATCATAAATGTTCTTCGGTACTAAAGTCACATAAAACTTTTTTAGTCAGCTATTATTGTTTAGGATTTAAAGATAAAGACACCTTAACATTTGAGAAGCTTAGGAAAAAGAAAAGAAAATAGCAGAAAGGTTCAAATAGTTTTCTACAGCCAATGATGGACAGGAAATTTAACCTTGAACAAATTATACTGAAAACAAGGAATTATGCTTTGGATTGGTACATATTAGAGCATCGGTGACTGAAATTGAAGTCAATTTTGTGTATTTTGTGTTTGGATTGCTTTTGAAGCAGCTTTTTGTCTTGGATTGTATTATGCTTTGGATTTTGTGACTATTGGATCATGGGAGACTAAAACTGAAGCCTATTTGGTATATATTTTTTAGCATGGATTGTTTCCCACACAGCTTTTACTTTTGGAAAATGGATTTACTTTTGAAAAATTGTTGGTCATGGATATCAATTCATAGTTCACAATTGTTTATGTGTTGGAAATGTTTTCCCTCAATAGTATAAAATATGATAAAAATTGCTTCAGCTAAAGCTACTAGAAGTTTATTTTGTATTTTTTGCTGTTTTTTCTTACCTTCTCATTTGTTTACATAGATGAGAATCAGAGTGTAGCTTTGAACATGCTTGCAGTTGAAGCTCTCTTGTTTCGTAACTTGGTTTTTTTGTGTCATCTGAATCGCTCAAGCAGATGAGGCTGCAATGGCAAAACTTCCTCCAGATTCAGATGAGCAACAAGCGCAAGTTACAGCTGTTCAGGATGAAGATGGTTACAATTGGGGGTATAATATTCTTATTTTTACTTCCAAGTCTCGACTGTCAACTGCTACCTAATTTCTCAACGTCAATCCATATATGCTTATAATTGGCAATTTGAAACAAAAGGTACAATCCTGTGCTTTGGGGGGTTCCAAAGGGAAGCTATGCTAACAATCCAAATGGTCCTAGTCGGATTCTCGAATACCGGCAGATGATTCAGGTGTAATTTTTTGCTTTGATGTTCATTCAACATAGGCCATTGTTCTTAACACTCTTGGAGGGCTCTTGTTTTGTGCCTACTGACAACGAACCTCAAATATTAAAAGCAAGGATTTAAGTTCCGTGGCATGGGATCGTGCTGTAAACTTGCTGGCACGGTATGGCATGGTGCGTGCCGGCTGTATCGATGCATGCCGGTCACAAAAAAATACATGTGTGCCAACACATAATGATATGAAAATTTTATTTTCTTTAGCAACAAAATTGTAGTTGCTTATTCTGTATCTTTATCGAATCTTTTGAACTTTGTTGAAAAAATTACTTATTAATTTAAAGTAAAAAGGGTTTTGAACTGTGCTATTGGCACGAGAACTAGATCGTGCCGGTATCTTATTGGCACGATATGGTATGGGCCGTGCCGATGGATACTTAAATCCTTGATTAAAACTTAAAAGGACGATAGGTGGCTAACATTGTTGAGGAAATTGGAAATGGATTAGACAATAGGTACTTATCTAACTAAAATGGTGCATGACAGGCCCTCAATCGCCTTGGTCTTCGTGTTGTTCTGGATGTTGTATACAATCACTTAAGTGAGAATGGTCCCTTCAATGTTAACTCTGTTCTTGACAAGGTTAGAACTTTTTAATTTTGCGCAAACTTACCAAAATGTTTTGTAACTATTTATTTTCCATATGACACTTACCTAAAATGTTCTGTGACTACTATTTATTTTCCATATGCTTTATGTGCAATTTCCTTATGGGTGAAGGAAAATACAAAAACAAATGATCTGATATAAAAGATTCAGAATGTAGGTATTGTAATGTATGTACAGTGGGCTATGGATTTATTTGCTGCTGTGTGGCCGCATGCCTATTTGCCCTTGGCATATCAAGTGCCAACACTAGGTAGAGTTGGTATGGACCTCGTATAGAGACCCTTTTATATGTCGGCATGCATCTAATAATTTTAATTTTAATAAAAGTTATATTTCTGTAATTTAGAATATCTTGACCACAAGTATTCAACATATGCTGCTGTCTTTAAATGTAAAGTGCTGAACCTTCCTGATGCTACTGATGGTTCATGAGATAGTATAGTGTATGATCTTGTATCTGGGGGTGAGGTTAGCATCATTTTTTATTCTGTGTTCTGTTGCTATTTTCAGAATTACAGAATTTAAGATTTGAAGCTTGTTTGACAGTTGCCCTTAATTTTGTGTTCATAACACTACTGATATATTGCTTTTAGTTATATTGAATTTGTTGGAAGTCAAACAAAAGCTTCTATGAGTGTTGCTGATTTGATTTTTGTCTTTTGCATGGTGTAGGATTCTCTCTTTCCACTCCTATTTTACTGAAGAGTATTAACGTGTTTGATGTCTTATTTTTTTTTTTGTTGAAGTTTGAAAGCAATGACGACCCCAAACATGATGTTAAGTTGATAGAACTAAATCTAAAATAGAATTGGCTTATTCGATATCAAAATTTAAACTAACCTGAAATGATTGGGTGCCAAATGAGTCATATTTTACCAGGAGCCTTCAAGATTTCCAATTGTAGCCAGACCTCGCACTTGGTCTTGTCATGACACTTGAGTAATGAAAACTAATGTTGAACTGTGGAAACAGTAATGTATTTGGACTGTTTATGAGCAATTTTTGCTTGCCTGGTAGATTGGTCAAAGTATGTTGTTTTTTTTTACGGTGGATTTGATCCATTAACATGGGTCCTGATTCCTGATTGTGTGCTTTGGGATTTAGAAAATGGGCTTACCAATGCTCTCTTCTTACATTTACTTATGTTCTCTTACATCTTCTTACGTCTAATATGCTGTTGAAGGAATATCTATTTGTATATCTATTTTTGCTTCTTAGTGATAGTTCAAACTCTTTTACAGGTCGTTCCTGGGTATTACCTTCGAAGGAACACTGATGGTGGCATCGAAAATAGCACTTGCGTGAATAATACTGCCAGTGAGCACTTCATGGTAGAGCGCCTAATTTTGGACGATCTTCTATGCTGGGCGGTGGCTTATAAAGTGAGTCAATGGATGTAAATTTTGCCTTCTTTCTGCATCTATAATCTAGTCTGGAAATTAAAACTTCAGTGTGTGTGCATGGTTAGGTTGATGGATTTCGTTTTGATCTCATGGGACACATCATGAAGAGCACAATGGTAAGTAGCCCTGAGTAAACTTGGCTGCTAGCATAAGCTGACCTTTATTACGTCTTTTGAGTTGTCAAAGATATGTGCTGCTTGTATATTTCCTTTTTAATAACTTAGTTACCTGTGGTTCAAGTTAAATTATTAATAGTTAGTACATTGTCTTGACTAAATCATTTTATATAATCAATTATCCTATGCACAGAATCTTGATTATTTTTGTGAATCTAGGTAAAAGCAAAGTCTCTTCTTCAGAGCCTAACAAAGGATAAAAATGGAGTAGATGGTACAAAGATCTACATGTAAGGGTTGGGACTGTCTTACTAATTCTCAACATTATAGATAATTATTGCAATGGTTTGATAGTAAATTAGTTTTTCTTTGAGATGATACTAAAAGAATTTTTTCTACATTTCAAACCGATGTGTATCACCTCAGATATGGTGAAGGGTGGGATTTTGGTGAAGTCGCGAGAAACCAACGTGGAATAAATGCATCCCAATTGAACATTTGTGGCACTGGGATTGGAAGGTACTACTTCAGTTATAATCACTTTATATATGCATAGAAGCATCTATATCCATACATGAATCCGGAACCCGGAAAAGGTACGGTCGGCTCCTCCAGCAATTGGTGGGGCCCACTTTTTTTTTTTTTTTTAACTCTCTCACTCTCTCTCTCTCACCCCATGTATATATATATGCATATATATATCTCACTCTCTCTCTCTCTTATACATCCTACACCCTTTTTTTTATTTTTTTTCTCTCAACATTTTTTTTGTTTTTGCCTACACCATGTGTAAAATTTTATCGCATGGACCAACTCTATTTTTTTAATAGTCGATATTACAAAATTAAAATTTCAAATGGTGTAAAAAAGTTGTACGCCAAGTGTATAAGACATACTTATATACAATCTATAATTTGAATTCTTTTTTGTTTTGCCTACACCAAGTGTAAAATTTTAGCGTATGAACCAGCCCTATTTTTTAATAGTCTCCTCAAGGAAAGAGGTGGGGCCCACTTTTTTTTTTTTTCTCTCTCACACTCTCTCTACACACTGTGACCCCTTTAAAAAAAAAAAAAAAAAAAAAAAAAAAAAATTTCTCACAACTTTTCTTTTTCTGTTTTTTTCCACACCAAAATTAAAATTTTATCGTATAGACCAACCCTATTTCTAATATTGATAATGTACGGCAGCCGCCTCAAGCAAAGAGGTGGGGCCCAATCCACTTTTTTCTCTCTCTCACTCTCTACACATATCCTACACCCTTTTTTTGTTTTTTTTTTCTCTCAACACCCTTTGTTTTTTTTGCCTACACCGAGTGTAAAATTTTACCACATGGACCAATTTTTTTTTTTAATAGTCGATGTAACAAAATTAAAATTTTATCACTTCGGTGTGGCCAAATTTTTTTTTTTCTATAGATCATATTCAACAGTACCAATCGTCGATTTAGAAGTTCCATCATCTAAAACAAATGGTTTGCAACAGAGCTCGTTTGCTACCGATAGCATTCCAACTCAACTCTATATATATATAGTTATATACACACTTTTTTTCTCTATCTCTCCTCACTCCGGGGCTTTTTTTTTCTCTCTCTCATACTACCACACACCCTACAATATATATATATATATATATAGTCCTATTGCTATGCTATCGATAGCACGAAGCACTTGGTGCTATCAAGTTTTCTGCCGTTAGATTAATCCCTTTGATTATTTTTACCCGTTAGATTATACTATTCAACCAACCACCCACTCAACCCTAGGGTGCCCATATCATCCTAATCGCATATTTCTCAAACCAAGGGCTAAAAAATCAATAGCACCAACAACTTGGTGCCATTGATAGTATTCCACCTCGCTTATATATATATATATATATATATATATATATATATATATATATATATATATATATATATATATATATATATATATATATATATATATATATATATATATTGGCCCATCTTTTTTCCGTCTCACTCCCTCTCTCACCCTACACCTTTTCTTTTTTATTTTTTTTCTCTCAACACCTTTTCTTTTTATTTTTGCCTACACCAAATGTAAATTTTATCGTATGGACAAACCCTATTTTTTAATAGTCACTATAACAAAATCCCTCCTCACTCCGGGGCCCGTCTTTTTTTTTTTTTTTTCCTCTCTCACCCTCTCTCTCACATCCTCTCTCTCTCTCTCTCTCTCTCTCTCTCTCTCTCTCTCTCTCTCTCTATATATATATATATATATATATATATATATATATATATATATATATATATATATATATATATGGGGCCCACTTTTTTTGTTCTCTTCTCACTCCGGTGGGCCCTATTTTTTTTCCTCTCTCTCTGTCACGCCCCGGATTACACGTTTCCCCGGGCATGCTAACAGACTTGCCGTATACGAAGGAATTTTTCTTGTATAAGAAGCGAAAAGTGGTAGTACCTATAATCATACAATACTACAAACAGTAGTATAGAGCAGCTAGGAAAATAAACCATATACATAAACTGTGGTTCAATACATACATGTCATTCAGGGTATACCACTACTCGCTCTGGCGAGATACAACAACTGTATGTAAAGACCCAAAAACTACAACTACCTGTAGCTGGTGCTCCTCTAGCTCTGCGACTTGTCTGGAAGGGCTCTAACTCGCAACGCCCTTGCCACGATCAGTCTCGGTAGAAGCAGCAGCCGAAACAGAAGGCTCTGCAAAAACAGGGTAACAACTGGGCGTGAGAACTACTACAAAAAGTAGTCCTCAGTAGGTACTGCCCTCAACTCATCGGTCTACCCACTAAGTCTACAGGAATAAACAGGAATAGTAAGAAAAGCCGGAACCAATTTACAGCTAAATGCTACTATACTATCGTGCTCTAAATCCAAACATCTATAGACTAATGTCATTCTCAGACCCAATCTCAATGAGGACTGTAAACATATCCGTCCCTGAGACTGTGAACACACCCGTCCCGCCCGGTTGCGACTATACAGCTACCTCCACACTAATCAATACGTGGAGAGCAAGTCCAACCTGCACGAACGACACCAACGCAAAAGCACAGTGCCCGTCTCCAGAGTGGCACTCGTGGGAGCTACCTAACCGAGTATGCAAGCGTATCTCTGTCGAGCTCAATCAGGCTCTAACAGGCCAAAGTCAAGTAGATAGGGTCCAAAACAGGTCTAGAAACCAAATCCACGTGCCCTCGGCACAATCTGAGACCAAAAATAGAAATATGGGTCCACCGTCTACCCCGACAGCCCCTGACAATCCGAAACAGCCTAAACTCTGCTGTAAAAATAAGCTCGGCATCCCAGCACGAGCGTAAATGCATTCTAAACTACCCCGGGTATCCATCGCGCTGGTACTGCGATGATACAATCAAAACACGACTCCTAGAGTTAAATCAGATAGTATATGCATATGACGGGTCAGATCGTTGATTTTCTCCTAAGTCAGTTTCCAAGTCCAACATGTATAATGTAAATACTCATTTCAGCATGCTTCAATATTCAGATTACAGCCAAGATGCTAATCGATGAATTTAAGCATGATATACAAGAACCGAAAATCATACACGTCGACTAAACATGCACGTAGGAGTAAAACCGATGATACACCCACCTCAAATGCTAAATCCCAGCAGCAAGGAGATCACTCAGCTGCGGAACAACTTGTCGAGACCAGCCGCACCTGCTCTCAGCCAGCAATGATCCACAATCAAGATCTGAACATCAAAATCCACTAAAATCCATTAATTTCCACAATTTCAGCACTTAAGCTAACTTTAATCCCAATTGAAATGTCAAAACTCACCTAATCACATCCAAATCTGGTGAGAAAGGTCTCAAATCCAGTGGAATATACTAAGATATCAAGCTCAGGTCCAAAGTCCCCCTGCCTCCAAAGATAGCATCAAAGAAAACTCATAAACTCGAAAATCTGCCCAAAACAACAACAGCAGAGAAGAACTTGAGTTCGACCAAGCTAACCTTCACCAAAATCTGCAATATTGGACTTCATGGATTCCTCTTGAAGTCTAGAATCCAACAAACCAAGTTTCACTACAATCCGTCCTTCCTACGTCGCACACGAGCTAAAACACCGAAGGTCGTCGCTAGAAATCTGCAGAATCAGCACCCTTAAAGCTGAATTTGCGGAAGTTTGATACAATTTGAGGAAATTTGAGGGTTGGAAATGAAATCAAAGGATTTACTGTGAAGATGGAGTGAAAAAAGCTCACCAGGGTCACTCTCCTTCTATTTATAGGGTACTGGTAAGGTAGGATAAGCCGCAAGAACAGCTGCTGTAATCTGGTATCCTTACAGATTCGAGCACTTTCGGGCGCCCGGAACCATGTTCTGGGCGACCGGAACATCCAGACTGCACAAAACTTCACCTTCGGTTCCTCCGCCCGCGGTATGCTGTGCCCATATCCGGTTTCGGCGGACCTCACCACTACCAGCCACGCGTCAGCACGATCGATACTCACGAGGTAGAATTTCCGGACCCACTTCTGGGCGCCCGGAACATAGGATCCGAATTGGCCTCTAGTTATGTCCAGTTCTGCACTCAAGTTCTGGCCGACCTGAAACCTTTTCTGGGCGCCCGAATCTGGCAAAACTCCAGTTTTGCTTATTTGAATGCGCCGAGTCCAATTCTGCATCTATTTCGTGCAGAATTGACTTCGACTCAGTCCGACACTCTCCAGATATGTCGTCCAGTCACTAACACTGAAGCCAATCCTATCCAAACGTCAGGAACACTACACTCTCTCACACTGTCACACATCCTACAATGCACACAGACTGTGACATCCTACAATGCACACAGACACACACACACACACACATACACACATGGGCCTACCTTTTTTTCTCTCTCATTCTCTCTCACATTCTACACCTTTTCTTTTTTTATTTTTTTTTCTTTCAACACCTTTTCTTTTTTATTTTGCCTACACCAAATATAAAATTTTATCGCATGGGCCAACCCTATTTTTTAATAGTTAATATAACTAAATTAAAATTTCATTTAATAAATACTATCTATAATTAATAAAAAAATTTATAGACAAAACTTAATAGACTTTTACCTTTATAATAAAATTTTATAAATACGGTGTAAAAAAGTTGTACACCGAGTGTATAAGACATCGAACTTTAGCTTTTTAGTTAAAAAAATTATGTATACCTTTATTTTTTTGTTTTTTCTTATTTTTTAATTGTACATGAGTGTATTATTATGAGTGTATTTTCTATTTTGTGTATTGCTATATATTCTGAAAAGTGAAAAATAACTAAAATATTATCTTCCCGCGGCATCGCGCGAGCCCTTACCTAAACATGAATTGTGAACCCTGAAGAAGGCCTACCCTTATTTTGGGGGTGTTGTGGGGTCTACATGCCATTTTTTTTGAATTAATCGCACATTGGTCCCAACCTTTTCGCTATTTCTTTTTGATCCTTAATCTTTTTTTGCAATCAAAATTTTAAATCTCTTGACTTCATCGCTACAAAATGGCACTGTTAAAAGAGGTTTTAGAATCCTAAACTTTATTTTGCACTTAGTCCCCAAAAATAAAAATTGAAAATTTTGAATTTAAATCCGTAAATCTTAAAATTAATTCAAAAACTTATAAGTACAAAGAGGTCTATAATAAGAGAATAACTATATATATATATATATATATATATATATATATATATATATATATATATATATATATATATATATATATATATATATATATATAGAGAGAGAGTTGAGCTAGAATACTCTCGATAGTAAACGGGGCATTTTACTATCGAGTTGTCTTCGATGAGAGAGCTTCCAACTTGACGATCGGCTCCGTTGTACATGATCTATACCACTTAAAGTGTTTAGAAATCAAATTTCAAATATTTTCGACATCATTTGCCTAATGATCAAAGGGTTTCAAAATTTGTAATTTTAATGGATAAGAGACGTTTCGTTTAACGGTGTAAAGATATCCAAATCAATTGAATTTTTGTTAGAAAATTCTTTAAACTATTTAAAACAAGATCTATACTCTTGATCTTGATTACAAGACTCCTATCATCATTTTTTAAAGAATATTCATTTTCAACCATTCATTTTCTCGTTCACTAGACGGATAAAAGAACAATATCGAAAGTGCGTGAAATTTGATTTCTAGGTAGTTTAAATGGTTTAGATCATATTTAACGGAGCTGATCGTCAATTTGGAAGTTCTATCATCGAAAACAACTCGATAGTAAAATGCTCAGTTTACTATCGAGAGTATTCTAGCCGAACTCTATATATATAGAGATATAGAGAGAGAGAGAGAGGTCCCGCTACTAGTGGATCGTCGATTCGGAAGCTCTATCATCGAAAACAACTTATGAGTACGAGGCTTCAATACTCATAATAGTATAGTAGCCATGGCCTCTATATATATATATATATATATATATATATAGGGTCCTACTATACTATTATGAGTACGATCGCCTCGTACTTATAAGTTGTTTTCGATGATAGCCCTCGTACTCATAATAGTATAGTAGCCGGACTCTATTTTATATATATATATATATATATATATATATATATATATAGAGAGAGAGAGCCATGGCTACTATACTATTACGAGTATTGAAGCCCTCATACTCATAAGTTGTTTTCGATGACGGAGCTTCCGAATCGACAATCCATACCGTTAAACGTTATTTACGATTTAAAACTTTTAGAAATCAAATTTTATAATTTTTCGATATCATTTAACTTACGATCAAGAGGTCACAAATTTGACAATTTTTAATGGCTTGGTATGGAATACTTACTAGTTTAACGGTGTAAAAGAATCGGAGTTTGTTGAATTTTTGATAGAAAATTCTATTCACTACCTAGATAAAGATCAATAACTCGATCTTGAATTGAAGAATCCGATCATCCTTTTTAGGACATCGTTAGATTTTGACCGTTCATTTTATACCCGCTTGATGGACTTTATTATGATTTCAAAATTTACGAAATTTATTTTCTAGAAGTTTCAAATATTCTAGATCATATTTAACGGAGTGGATCGTTGATTCTAAGCTCCATCGTAAAAACAACTTAGGAGTAGTAGGACTCCAATACTCATAATAGTATAGTAGCCGTGACATATATATATATATATATATATATATATATATATATATATATATATATATATATATATATATATATATATATATATATATATTTATTTGAATTATAATAATTTACTGTAATAATATCTTCCCGCCGCATCGCGCGTGCCCTTAACTAGTTGATAAGTATTCTCTCAAATTGTTGTGTATCAAGAAATGATTTTCTCTAGCAACTAGTAGCGGGTAAGTGGTTTGTTGGGTTGGTGATTGTAAGCAAGAATATAAGTGCCCATCGGTACGAGCCGTATCTACCGTGCCATCTCGTGCCAACAAGATATCGGTTCCGATACCTCCTATGCCGATAGCACAACTCAAAACCTCTATTCATTAAATTAGTAAGTAATTTTTGTCAATAAAGTTCAAAATATTTAATAAAAATACATAATAAACCGTTAGAATATTTTGTTGCTAAAGAAAATAAATATTTCATTGAATTAATTTTAAGATTAATTACGGATTTAAATTCAAAATTTTGAATTTAAATCCGTAATTAATCTTAAAATTAATTCAAAAACTTAAAATAGTTTTGCATGACAAAGCTTAACACGCACTGCGCCAACTTCTGGGACAACCCCGTGCCATGACACTTAAATCTTTGACTGTGAGAGTGGTAAGTAGGCTAGTTGGAACAAAATAAGCTAAGTAGGAGAGATGGTGGAAATGCTAGTTTAGTGGAAAATTAGAAGAGAAATTAGTAGTGGAGAAAGAGTCTCTCTCTCTCTCTAACTCCTAAAATAGAGGACATGCTCATTGTGCCACATCGTGTCAACAAGCATAATATGACCCCCATGCCGATGGCATCGCTCAGAACTTTTTTCTTTTACAAAATTAGTAAGTAATTATTTCAATAGAGTATAAAGAATTTGATAAAAGAAAAATTGAGGACGTGATCGTGGAGGCCTCGGCGGACGCCTGCTGCTCGACTGTCCACCGTCCTCTAGAGCGGGGCGCTTTTTGTCCTGACTCGGTCCCGCCGGGCTCGCTCTCGCGTCGCTCACCTCTCTCCTCCCACAGTGCCTGCTCAATATACGCATTCAAAGTCCTCGACCTCCGCGCCCGCACAAACCTGTAGAGATCCGGCCTCAAACCCTGCTCGAAGAGGTATACTCGATGTGCCTCGTCTCTAGCTGCAAAAGGCACACAGTTCAGGAGCCGCGTAAACTCCCGAACGTACTCCTGGACTGTGCGATCCCCCTGCTGTATCCTCTTCAAGTCTTCCTCGATCCTCTGCTTTACACTGTCAGGGAAATACATGCGGTACACCATCCCGCAGAACTCATCCCAGCTTGTCTGCGAGGCTACTACTTCCTGATCGCGCCTCATCCTCTTCCACCATTTACGGGCGTCCCCAACTAAGCAATGGACCCCTAAATGGACCTGGTCCTCCTCCGGGACGTACATATCCTCAAATAATCTCTCCATCGCGCTGATCCAGCTCTCCACTATCCAGGGCTCAGCGCAATTCCCATGAAACGTCGGTGGGTCTAAGCGGCGAAACGAAACAAAGAATCGTCATCCGCTCTGCTCCGCCGTTAGCCGATCGGATCTGTCTCTCCAAAGAAAGCGAATCGGTGCCGGGAGGTATCTCCGCCGCGGGGGTGGTGGCGACTGTGTCAGAGTGAGTAGGGAGTGGAGTAGGTCGTCCCGGTGCCCCGACGTCGTACTCGGCGACGAAGCTAATCTCTCGCACATCCGTCGTAACAACAATCCTCGCCTCGTCACCTCTCGCGCTTCGGCTTAATCGAGCGCTCAAATCCGATCGTGTACTGCTCTGGCGCGGTACTCGCTCCACAACCGGTACACCCGTCTCGGTCGTGCCCCGCTCTCCATCCGCTTCCGTATCCGGGGCGGGGTGCGACCCCGAAACGGCGGTCGTCCTCTACGTCGATGCATAGCTGCACAAAAGGACACGAAGGTCAGATAAACACAAACACTCGACCCAATCAACGAAAGTCTCAAAGGCGGTCCTTGTTTCTCCGCAAAATTATGTCGTCTGCAGCCAACATAATTTTTCTGGACCGAAACAGACACTCCTTCAGTCACTCACTCCACTCAAGGATGAGTTTGAACAATCAATCATTGACTTTCGCGTTAAATCACGCCTCTCGCGTCATGCCTTCCTAAAGTTTGCCAGCTTAGGTTTCCTAGGTCCCAACGACCTAAAGCTAAGCTCTGATACCAACTTAATCTGTCACGCCCCGAGTTGAAAGATTTCCCGGGCACGCCGACAAATCCGCCGTGTACAAAAAATTTTTTCTGTACACGAAGCGTAGCTGTACCTGTATAACATACAATACTACAAACAGTAGTATAGAGTAGAAACAACTAAAACAAACTGAACAGGTAGAGGAGGAACGAGCCTATATACATACAAAAATCTCGATACATAAGCACTCGCTCCAGCGAGTTCACAAATATGTACATAGCTCCCAAAACACGAACATACTACCGCGCAGGGAAATCGCTAACTCGCACCCGCCGGGAGTGGCTCTAGCTCGCGACGCCTCTTGCCACGATCCACCTCGTAAGGAGCAGCACGAGACCGAAGGCCCTACAACCACGTGGTGGAAGAAAAGGGCGTGAGAACTCATCAGAACACAGTAGTCCTCGGTGCGCCGCCCTAAACACATCGGTCCACCCACTAAGTCTACAGGTGTCACGCCCCGGGACCCAGCGGAAGCCCGCCCGGCACGTGCCCAGACCCGCCGTATGTCTACAACATACAAGGCGTCTAACAAAAACGATAATTAACCACAAAAATAAGAAGAATCTAGAAGCATCAGAGCAGTGTAACAACTAGAATTCTAAACTAGGAAGCATATAAGAGTAACTAAAATAAAGTGCCAAATCCACTAAGAACTATAAGAAGAGTACAACCAAATATCCCAAAGTAAAAGCTAACATAATACATGGTGGTCTCTATAAATGGATACAAAAATCACTCTCTCACAAAAACACAAAAGAGAGGAAAAACCACCTAAACAGTAGTGGCAAAAGAAGCTAGCTACGGCTAACTAGACGCGACTTCCTTGCCGCGATCCCGTGCCTCCGCCGGTGCCGAAGGCTCTGAAACACACAAGAAACAGGGGGCGTGAGAACTATTAAAAATAGTTCCCAGTGGGCAATTACTGACTTCAGTTGCATGCTCCACTAGGCCCAAAACGAACAAGTAAGTGTAAGCGAAATAAATAACGAGTAAGCTACTAAAGCATGATATCTCTACTTGGCATGAAAACTACTCAAGTAAATACGCTATTCTAAACATGAATAGAAAGCATTATAAATAACATGAAGTTCCCAACTTGATAGTGAAAGGTTAAGTTTACTATTCTAATCAAGGTCTATAATGTCCACAAGTGATAGTAAAGTGTTAAAGTTTACTATTCTAGTCAAGTCCACAGTTTTCTTTAAACTACAATAAGTTTAAGTACAACAAGATCCAACCCGAAGGCGATATGGCCGATGCCCACCCGAAGGCTGCCTAGCCCAAATGCCGAGCCTAATGGCCCCGTAGTAGTCAACATTCCCACCCTAGGAATGAGACTGTCCCACGGCAATCCATTTCGGCGCCCAATCCCGCACGGCGAATACATGAAACGCGTTGGCCAACTCCGGAGTGCCAGAGTGAGCGACCCTCACAAGTACGTGCGAACGAGCACAATGGCATATAGTCACAAACTCGTCACAAGTCCCAAATCGTCATGTCTCTAACATGGAATGTACAAGTGTCCAAAAGGCCTATCTCTATGTCATCATGTCTCTAACATGGAAATAATAGATGTCCAAAGGCCTATGTCAAGTCTCTATGTTGCAGTTTCATAGTTTTCTAAGTTAAGTGCCGCTTGATGACACTTAAGCTCTTCTAAGTTCCAACAAGAGTTCGATGTTCACAACTACATTAATTAAGCTATAGCATCAAAAATGACCCACTCCCAGGAGCCCACAGGAATCACCCCCACATGCCTGCTATTTAACCCAGATTGCTCTACTATATAGAGTGAAATTTTAATCATACATAAGGCATGCATTTTAAGTGACTCAAAATTCATAATAAATCTATTTAGCATGAATATGCATTCAAAATAATTAAATCAAACCGAATAAGCACTTAGGAGCCATTTGCTCCTATGCTCATGAAGCCAAACCCACCAAGTGCGAAAAGCGTTGCTCCGAACCGCTAACGAAGCTTCGATAATCACTCCTTGAGTCCTAAAAAGCACACCCTAGGAGTTACAGGCTAAGAAGATAAACCTTGAGTTCACACTTTAAGGAACTCTACAAAAGGTTGGGGAAAACTCACCGAATGCGAAGGAAACTCTCTCGATCTCCAAATGGGAGTTAGAGTCCTTGCAATCCAACCTAAACCAAAGTTCTAAACCCATCAATTAGGTCCCAAAGGCCCTAAATCGAAAATCCCCAAATCCTAACCCTAGAATCCAAAACTAGGGTTTCATCTCAAAGAAACCTCCAAAATCCGAAACTAGAGGAGGGAAATCGTTCACATACCTCTAAGCTCTAAACCAAGCTCAAAAGGCCCTAGGCTTGAAGCTTGATCCACCACAAAGCTCCAACCACCAAGCTCCAAGCTCCAACAATGGTGAGGTTGCCTCTACCAAGCACAAAGAAGCAAAAAGGAGGGTTTTAATCCTCTAAAAATCCAACCAAAACCCTAGAAAACACAAGGGAGTAGAGAGAGAAGCTCCTCCTACCTCTTTGCTGCAATGGGGGTGCTCAAATGGAGCCCTAGGGTGAGGGGGTAACCTAATAGAAACAACAAAATGCTAAAACACCCCTGTAGTTTAAACTGCTCGAAATCTGCCAGTTTGTACCGGTACAAATCCATTTTGTACCGGTATAAACTCTACGAAAAGCCAAACCCGAGGCTCGGGTTGCCAAGACTGCCCTTTTATACCGGTATAAATTTCGGTCTGTACCGGTATAGCCATCAATTTGTACCGGTATAGACACCATTTTGTACCGGTCCAAGGGCACAGAATTTCCAACCCGAGAGCCACCTAAAATCCAACTTTTTGGACTTTAGTGCTAGGGATTCATCCCCTAACCTCGGTACACGTGCCATAGGTCGGAACACAGTCAACGACCCTCCAGAAAAATCTGGAAAAGCTCCCAACTCAAGTCAACTACTCGAACTCCGCAATTTGCGCAAGTCCAGTATGTTACAACAGGGTAAGCAAAAAAAAGTAAAGGAAAGCTGGAAACACTCAACAGCTAGATGCCACTATACTATCCTGCTCTAAGACAACCCTCAGTAGAACAAGTAAAAACTGACCCAATCTTACATGGGACTGTGATACACCCGTCTCGCCTGTCGAAGCAACACTAACAACTACCCCAGGGGTAGCTAGTGGAGAGCGAGTCCAACCAGGACGCAGCGACACCAACGCAAAAGCACTAAGCCAGACTCCGGAGCGGCACTCGTGGGCGCGAACCAACCGAGTATGCAAGCGTATCTCTGTCGAGCTCAATCAGCTCTGTGCATAAGTCAAATACACAGGGTCCAACTGGTCTAACCACCAATAGGTCACGTGCCCCTGGCACAAACTGAGACCAACATAGTCCACTGGGCCCACCGTCAACCCCGACGGTCCCCGACAACACCAACAGTCTGAACTCTACAGTAACAAAGCTCGGCATCCCCAGCACGAGTGTAGAAACAAGCTACACTACCCTAGTATCCATCGCACTCACACAGCGACGATACAACACAGAACGGCTCCTAGAGCTAAATCTGGTAGTGTATACATATGACGATCAAGTCGTGGTTTTCTCCTAAGTCAAGTCCAAGTCCAACATGTAAGAAAATACTATTTGCTAATCATGCTCCCAATTCAGATATTAAATCATACCATAATCCATGAATTTGAGCTACTATTAATTAACGTTCAACGACTAAAGCATACATGTCGACTACAATGGACTTAGAAGCGAGACCGATGAAATCCCACCTCTCTAGCAACTCCTGGCAGTGAAGAGCGTCGCCAAGTCCGCGAAAACCCTACGTGTCTAGCACGAATCCGAATCCACCTGCTGCGAAGAGTTGCGACCAAAATACATAAACTCACAATTCTGTCCGGGAACAGCAGCTGAGAAAAATACTAGATCGACCTAGCTAACCTTGTCCAAATTCAGTGATTCAGGGCTCTGAAACTTCGTCTCGAAGTTACGAATCCAACGGTCCAAGTTTCGCCGGAATCCGTCGCTCCTACGCTGAGAACAAGCCAAAACACTGAGCGTCGACGCTGGAAACTACGGATCAGCAACTCAGAATCTGCTCGGCAAACAGCAGCTCAGTAAAAAGGGGTTTCGACAGGGCAAACCTTATCCAAAAATTATGATCTTGGGCTCTCTGGATTCGTCTCGAAGTCGCGAATCCAACGAAGCAAGTCTCGTCGCGATCCGACGCTCCTACACAGAGAAAGAGCCAAAACGCCAACGGTCGACACTGGAATCAGCAGCAGCAGCAGTAAAGCTCGAAAATCGAAGTAGTTCGAAGTAACCGAGGGGATTTCGGTGGCCTACTCACCTTGATGACCTCCCTGGGAGCAGCACCTCGTCGAGGATGGCAAAGAACAGCAGCAGCATGGCCTCCTCGTAGCGTCTCAACGTCGAAAACACCCTCTATCAGCTCCGCGGCGCATCGTCAACGAAGCTTGAGCTTCTCTCTCTTGAGCTCCTCTTAGCTTCTAGATCAAGGTTGGGGAGAGGGGCAAACCAGCAAGAAGAAGAAGAAGAAGCCTTCTCTCTCTCTCTCCTGCTGCAACAAGTAATGGGCAAAAAGGTGGTGACAAGACTAGTGAGCACAAAAGTCAACTACACCATACCTGTCACATTGTACCGGTATAAAAACCCTTTGTACCGGTACAAACAGGCAACCTGAGAGCCTCTCTGCGCAGGGCTATACCGGTATACCCTTGGTGGCTGTACCGGTATAGCCACCAATCTTGTACCGGTACAATCCCAGGTTTGTACCGGTACAGCTCACTGAAAATCTGCTATTTCGAAGATCTTTAGGATACTCGCTGCTCTCGTGTTCCCACAGGGCCCGTTTGGCGTCAATTTCGCGCCAACGCGACCCAGACCCGTCCCGACACTCACCAGAGCTGTCGACAAGTCTCGGCTGAAGTCCCAGATCACTACAAAGTATGGTGTCAATGACATTCATCGACACGACATGGCACACATCATGCCATACCATGCTGGCAAGTGCCATGCACTTAAATTCTTTCTCCTTAGCATGTCAGGAAGATGTTGCTAATAATGTGATAACATTTACCAACCTGCACATTCTTTGCCTACTTCTCTAAATGAATCTCTTCAAATTGAGTATATTATTGGCTTCTGTCTTTTGTTCTGAATAATGTTGAAGTCAACCTTCTACTGCTGACTTGCAGTTTCAATGATCGAATTCGAGATGCAGTTCTAGGCGGATCTCCATTTGGTAATCCCCTTCAACAGGGATTTGTCACAGGTCTCTCTTTGGAGGTAGATGTAACTGCTATATTGTCTTCTTTCGCTGCTATTGGTTTCTGTTTTCTGGTGGTAAATGGGGTTTTTTTTTTTTTGGTTTTCAAAATTAGAAATTATTTGTTCTCTATGAACTCAGTGATCCTGCTTTTATAACGAGATGCAGTCTTTAGAGATTTTTTTTTTTCCCATTATGCTATTTCTAGCTACAAATTTAATAGCAAATACAGTAGGATCAATTTTTCTGGTTCAATTCTTTTTGTTAATTGAAGAGTGGGAGTTCATATACTACGTGGCCATTTTGTGAAATAGGTGGTGGTTGAGAAGTACTGTGTATTTGGTTTTTGTAAAACGTGTGGGGAGGTTGATTGAATGCAAGCTGTTGGAGGAAACACAGAATCGATTTGATCACAAGATTCTTCTTCTTCACTTGATGTTACTAAACGCAAAACTGTTTTATTGATGGCCACGAATTACACTGGACATAGAAAAACTGTTGCTTTTGTTTCAAATATAAATAGACTTAATCATATACATGAAGAAGATAGAAGCAGTGTATATACATATTAACTATAGCTTATAAACGAAAAGAAAGCTTTATAGATTAGAGTGGCAAATAGAAGAAACTAGAAAGGATGTTTCTTGTTGATTGGATATTAGTTGTATTTCATGGTATGACAGAATGAGCAAGCTACCCGAAGAGTGGTTTTGAGGGCAATTCTGGAAATATGCAGAAGGATTAAATCTATAAGACTTGAAAAGTTAGGTTATAATCAAATGCTGAATACACTGAAAACACATAATTGCTATTGAAGAAGGGGAAAGGAACAAGAGGCAAATGAAGAAAAAAAAAAAACAAAGAAAAAAATTTCTTTCATTTTCTTTCATCACCCTACCAAGCGGTCACTCAATCTTCGGATAGTTCAAGTTCAAATGTTCGTTTTATTTCCTGTCCACATGTTTATTTCTCATAGTGATCAAATGTGATCATTAATTATTACTTGGTTTTTGACTTTGTTTTGTTCTTTGTTTTTTTTTTTCTTTTGTTGGTGTAGCCTAATGGATATGATCAAGGTGATAAATCTGTTACGGATAGTATGCTCTCCTCATCAGCTGATCACATTCAGGTTGTTTGCCTTAATTTTATACTTCTGTAGTTTGAACTTTTGTAGTTTGAAATATTTACTATCTGACGATGCTATTTCCAGATTCTTGCTCAATATTGCATATCTATATTCTATAGCGATTCAGTCATTGTATATATATATATATATATATATATATATATATATATATATATATATATATATATATATATATATATATATATATATATTTGTTTGCGGGGTGGGGGGGAGGTGCAATATCTCCATCAAAAGTAATTGCTATGCACAAGACGATTGGAAGGAATGTTAAATATTTATGGTTAAGGACTAATTTATGTGTGTGGAAAAATCACGTGGTAGCCACGATATTCTGCTGTTCTATCCATGTGTTGCTGCTTCTGTATGGAGTTACTCCACATGGATTCATGCAGAACGTTATTTAATATGATAGCGTTTAGTTATGCAAGTTTAGGTCATCGAAGTAAGCAAATACATGTACTCTTTTGTAATTTCTCTTTTTTCTTTTTAAGCTTAAGACTCAAGCTTTCTTCCGTACAACATGAAAATTGCATGAAAGTGAGACTAATGTACTATTTTTCAAATTTTTCTGCACTCTTGAAGTGCATGCAAGAGAAATCTTGTACATAGTTAATTCGGATTCAGCAAAAATTCGATACGGGTATAATTCAAATAAAATTCGTCTTCTAATTTTTAAATTCATTGAAAAATTTGGCTAAAAAACAGATTGGGTAATTATTCGGATACGTGATTTATACGGATATTATACGTTTAACAATTAAAAATTCGGGATCAAAAATTCGGCTATATAATAATTAATATATAATAACTAATATACTATATATATATTATTTTTATGCTTTTTTATATAAATTAAATATATTCAAAGTTATAATAAATATATATTAATAATATATAAGAGTTATGTATTTAGAAATATTAATAAATAATTATAAGTTTATAAATAAAAAATTATATATAATAAATAAATAAATATGTATTTATAAATAAAATTATATATATATATATATATATATATATATATATATATATATATATATATATATATATATATATATATATATATATATATATATATATATATATATATATAGAGTTGAGCTAGAATACTCTCAAAAGCACCACCCCTTGGTGCTTTTGAGTTTTTAGCCCTTGGATCTAATTCTTGATTACTAATAACCTTTGGATTGAACACTATTCCACCTACCATCACCTACCACCATCCACCACCACCTACCACCATCATCTCAACCCTACATCTCTCCAACCAATGGCTAAAAACTCAAAAGCACCAAGCCTTTGGTGCTTTTGAGAGTATTCTAGCTCAACTCTATATATATATATATATATATAATGATTAATGAGGGGAGGTCCACCGTGGACCTCACTCTCACGAGGTCCACGAGGCCAAAAAATGGCCTTGTGGACCGCGCACGATTAACTCTCCAAAAGCCGCGATTTTTTTCCACCGTTTCTCTTCCACTTTTTCGCGGACGCCTCTGGCGAGACGGCATCTGCCACCGCGGGTCTTGCTCCTGGCGCCGGCCAGGGCGGCGGCGGAAGAGGAGGACGACCTAGATGAGTTCGGTGACGAGAGTGGCGACGACGCGACACTCGGCCGCGAATCCGGGACCACGAGCGCGGCGACGACGCGACCCTCGGCCGTGAATCCACGACGGCGAGCGCCGTTTTTTGGTTGAATCTTTCGCGAATTGCGAATAATTCGCGAACAATTTTTTTTGACGAAGAAATCGCGTTTTTTTTCGAACTTTTCGAAAAAATACGGAACGGGCTATTTAATTCGTATCTTTAAAAATTCGCGTATAATTCGCGTTTTAATCGCGAATTAACTAACTAACATCTTGTATGCTAAATTGAGAAGTATGTCTTCTAATTTAAATTAGGAGTTGTGAAACGTTTTTGAAGGGGAAAGAATGTTGCTCTTGGCGTTTTGAATGCAAAGTAAACCTATAGACTATGCTGTAACATATTCGTAACCAATAATGCTCCCAAAGTTGCATGAGCTATCACCATCTAGTGCTCAGTGAATTTCCTTGTCTATTTACTTCAGTATCATCTGTCATAACCTCCTCTCACCTCCTAGCATAGCATGCCTTTTGGATCCATTTAGGTGAATGCTGATATTCTTATTTCCAGATTTTTAACCATTCAAGGATTGACACCTATGGTGATAGTCAATTGAGTAGTTATTACTACTTTTTTGATACCTTTCTCATTAAATAAGGTTTGAACTTTGAATGCAATTTTGAGTGATGAATTCTTTGTGTTTTTGCAGGTTGGATTAGATGGAAATCTAAGGGACTTTGTTCTAACATGCCACACTGGGTTACCCGTAAGAGATGACATGACAAATATTTGCCCCTCTACTGTGCTGAATTCCTAATTTGTCAAAAGGGCCAGTAATTTACTTGCATGCCTTGATGTTCAATGCATAGTGGGCTGCAATGCAATAAGATTGGTAAACAGCCTTATAACATCGGACATCAGCTGGAAACAGTTTTCACGACATGCTGCAACCATGATTTTGGATAGGGATTTTGAATAACCAATTAAATACGTAGTTTTGGTGAAAGATCTAGTATCTATAAGTGCTAGCCTCGTTGTCATTTCAAAACAAAAAAAAAGTTGAGCTATAATTCATTCACTATAACAGTATAATTATGCTTTATGTTGTATACATAGTCATGGCAAAATCTGAGGTACATATAAAAGTTTAGCAGTAACAAGTTCCGTCGAAACATTTTTTGTGGGAAAATTATTTTTTCAATATTTAAGATATAGTAGTTTCTTGAAATAAATTAACAGTAGTAAGTTGATGAGCAATGAATCACTTAGTGTTAACTATGTCTCGAATTTCTTGGACCAAATCGTTTTGTCATGCAGCCTAAAGTTTTGCGGAGCAAAATTAAGAGGACTCATAAGTTGTAATTATCCTAACTCTATTGGAAATAGATTAGGATTTAGAGTTGGCCTATGTGAATTGGTAGACTGGGTCTACTGTGGGTTGGATTAGGAGCATAATTAGTCGTAATCATGATAGGAATGGTCTTTGAGTCCTATTTAGTTGCTTTTTGGAGCACTAGTTTAATTAAGTTGGGGTGGATGCCAATATATATGCATAGCAACATGTGGATTGGAAATTAAGCCAAATTAAGCCGTATGTGGTTTGGTATAAAGCGAAGAGTTGCTGGAGGTCCGTACACAGCAGTAGCAATAGCGGTGCATCGGATGCATTAAGAGCCAAGTCTTGGGAGCCGTATGTGAGTGATATGGCTTTGTAATTATTGGTCGTCGGACATAGGGTGTGTCGAGCATATTTTGGGATTTGGTCTTTTCATAGAAATATTCTTATACTCCTCGCTATAGTAATGGAAGTTTTTGCTCTGTCTTTGCTCGTGAACATAGGTCAGTGCTTGAACCACGTAAATATTAGTGTGCTTTATTTTTCTTCTTTCTTTCATGTATCTCGTTTGGTATTTTCGCATCCAACAAACTAGATCTTTTTTCGCTTTTGTCATAACAAACTAGTATCAGAACCGGATTGTTCATATTGGTATTCAAGAGGTCTATGAAATTTGAGATCGAGAAGTTTGATCGATCCAACAGTTCCGTACTGTGCCAAGTTAAGATGCGCATAATTCTAACGCAACTAGGGTTGCAAAAGGCACTGTTAGGGACAAAAGATCTCTAGCACATTGACGGAGGAGCAAAAGGAGGATATATACACCAAAGCTTTTACAATAATTCAGTTATGTCTCTCTAATGAGGTTCTGTCTGAAGTTCTCAACGAGAAGACTGCCGGCTCTATGGTTAAAGGTCGAGTTTTTTATATGACGACATCAACTAAGTTATATTTAAAAGGACCAGTTATTTATGCTACGCATGTTGGAAGGTACATCTATTAAATCTCATCTTGATGAATTTAATTATATTATTTTAGATTTACAATCAATATATGTAAAGATCGAGGAAGAAGATGAAGATGTTTTATTGTTATGTTCTTTGCTTTCTTCATTTAAGCACTTTAGAGAAACCTTCTTTTTCGGTAGAGATACCCTATGGTCCCTATCTATTGAAGATGTCAAGTCGTCTCTACTCTCTAAAGAACATATTGATAAGTAGATTGATGGCAACCTGACTGAATGTACTGCGGAGGACCTAGTTGCAAGGGAAGACCTAAAGGATTTGATTTGTAACAACATACAGAGATCCAAATCAAGGTCCTCGCATAAGGATTTGATTTGTAATTACTATAAGAATAAAGAGCATATCAAATCATAATGCTTCGAATTAAAGAAAAATAATGAAGAACACTAAGGGCAAAAAAAAGGAGAAACTAGTAGAGGCTAGTGTTGCTAATAGCAGTTTTGATGGTTCGGAATTTGTTCCCTTCATGTCTGATGAAAATAAACTTAAGAATAATTTGATTATGGATTCGGCTTGCTCCTATCATATATTCATATGTATCCCAATCGGGATTGGTTCTTCACATATGAATCTATTAAAGGTGAATTTGTTTTGATGGGTAATGATTCTTCATGCAAAACTATTGGGATAAACAGTGCAAATTAAGACGCATGACGACATGGTTATGACTCGTATCTAATATTCGACATGTTCCGGATTTGAAGAAAAATCTTTATCTCTTTAGGTGTCCTTGATGCTAATGATATAAGTACAACACTCGTAGGTGAAGTTATGACGGTTAGCAGATGTGCTCATGTTTTGATGAAAGCGAAATGTATAAAAAACTATACATATTGCAATGGTCTACTGTCACAAGTTCTGCGGGTACTTACTCGTTTTTCGATTCAGATTTCGAAGATTACGAAATAATGGCACATGCATTTCGGGCACATGAGCAAGCATAGGATGACTGAATTAAGTAAGAGATGTCGTTTACTACTGCAATTCACAAGACGAAAGGCACTCTGGATTATATTTATTCTGATCCTTGAGGACCCACATGTGTTTTGTCTAAAGGTGGCGCTGGATGTATGCTTTCTTTTATCGATGATTATTCTAGAAAAGTTTGGGTATTTATGTTGAAACATAAAGATGAGCTGTTCAAGTACTGAGTTTGACGAATTTTGTAAGAAGGGAGGGTGTAGTTTGTCACAACATAGTTAGACATACTCCGCAATAAAATAGAGTGGTGGAGCGTATGAATAGGACCCTCTTGGAGAGGGCGCATCGTATGCTTTTGAATGCTTGTTTAGAGAAGGACTTCTGGGCAGAGGCAATTTCTACTATTTCTTATTTGGTAAATCGTTTCCCGAATAGAGCTACTGAGTGTAAGACTATAGAGGAGGTATGGTCTGGTTAATCTGCTGATTATTCTACTTTACGAGTATTTGATGCCTTGTATATGCTCATGTTAATAATGGTAAATTCAAACCTAAAGCTTTAGAACGCATTTTTCTTGGTAATGCATCTTAGGTGAAGGGCTAATTATGGTACCTGGTCCCAGAGTATCTAAATTTCTTATTAGTAGGGATGTTAAGTTTGATTAGTCTGCTATGTTTCACATGAAAAAGAAGTCTTCTGTTGACACTAGTTTAAGAGAAGTTGGAGAATGTCAAGAAGTAGGTCGAGTTTGAGACTGATGACTCAGTATCTTTGTAGAAAGGTCTCTTTTCTCCATCTGATCTAGTGCAGGTACATGACGGCTTTGAAGCAAAAAAAACTTCGAAACAAGAGCAATATACTATTGCTATAAGTCAAGAGAGAAGGTAGATAAAGCCACCACAACGATTTATAGATATAGTGGCCTATGATTTATCGATAGCTGAGGAGACAATTGATGCTGATGAGCCTTCCACATGCATAGAACCTACTTCTAGTGTTAACTTTGACAGATAACCCTTGCAATGAATGTGGAGATGAAGCTTTTCCACAAAAACCACCCATGAGAGTTGGTAGAACCACCCTAAGGTAAGAAAATCGTTAGTTGTAAATGGATTTTCAAAAAGAAGGAAGGTATTCCAGATGTTGAAGATGTTCGATATAAGGCAAAATTGGTTGCAAAATGCTATAGTTAGGTAGAGGATATTAATTTTAATGATATTTTCTCACATGTTATCGAACATGACTCTATTTGTATTTTACTCTTCTTAGTCACTACCCATGGTATGGAGTTGGAGCAGCTTGATGTGAAAACAACTTTCTTGTATAGCTAGCTTGAAGAACAAATTTACGTGCATCAGATTGAGGGTTTCATTGTGTAGGGTAAAGAGGATCATGTCTCCCTTTTACAGAAATCACTAAATAGTTTGAAAGTCTTTCGACAATGGTATAAGCGATTTGACTCGTTTATGGTTGGACAGTTGTGTTTATTTTAAGAAGCTTGATGATGGCAGTTTTATTTATTTGATTCTTTATATTGATGATATGCTTATTGCTTACGAAGACATGTATGAAATTAGTATGTTAAAAGCACAGTTAAGTCCTGAATTTGAGATTAAAGATTTGGGAGCAGCTAAGAAGATTCTCAATTTGGAGAGTTTAGGTTCGAAAGTTTGAGATATTGTATTTGACTCATAAGAAATACACCGAGAAACTTTTAGAGCGTTTTGGAATGAAAAACACTAAACCTGTGAGTACTTCGATTGTTACCCATTTTAGGTTTTCAGCTGCTTTGTCGCCACTGTTGGTTGAGGATGAGAGTTACATGTCATATGTTCCCTACTCTTGCGCAGTTGGAAGTTTTATGTACGCAATGGCCTGCACTCGTGTAGATTTTTCACATGTTGTCAATGTTATGAGTAGATGTATGGCTAATCCTAGCAAGACATACTGGCAGGCGGTGAAGTGGATTCTCAAATACTTGAGAGGATCTTCTAATATATGTTTGGAATTTGAGAGATCTGATGACTCTCTACTTGGTTATATTGATGCAGATTTTGCAGGCGATTTGGACATATGGAGGTCACTTACAAGATATATTTTCTCACTTTGCGGTTGTTATATTAGTTGGAAAGCCACTTTACAGTCTACTGTTGCTTTATCTATTACTGAGGTAGAGTACATTGCTATGACAGAGGTTGTAAAACAAGCTATTTGGTTGAGAGGCTTATAGTAAAAGCTTACTTCTAGTCAGGAGACTACTATCATCCACTATGAAAGCGAAAGTGGTATAAATCTTTTCTAAAGATCAAATATTTCATAAGAGAACGAAACATATTGATGTCAGGTATCATGTTGTTTGTGATGTGGTAGCATAGAGATATTATTATAAAGAAGATTGGTACTACAGATAATCCAACTGATTTGTTGACTAAGCCTCTTCCGATTACTAAGTTTAAGCATTGCATGAATTTGGTCGGTGTGTGCAGCAGCACTTAAGGAGCCCTTTCAGGGGTTTGGTGGAGAAGACAGAGAATTCGAGTTAAGGTGGAGATTTGTTAAATATGTCTTGAATTTCTTGGACCCAAATCGTTCTGTGATGCGGCCTAAAATTTACGGAGCAAAATTAAGAGGACTCAAGATAGGTAATTATCCTAACTCTATTGGAAATAGATTAGGATTTAGAGTTGGTGAATTGGTAGACTGGATCTATTGTGCCTTAGAGAGGTAGTATAATTAGTCCTAGTGAGGATAGAATTGGTCGTTGAGTCCTACTTAGTTGCTTCTTGGAACATTAGTTTAATTAAGTTGGGCCAGATGCCTATATATACACATAGCTACACGTGGATTGGAAATTAAGCCAAATTGAAGTCATGTGTGGTTTGGTGTAAAGCTAAGAGGTGCTGGAGGTTTGTACATAGGAGTAGCAGTAGTGGTGCATCGGATGCAATAAGAACCAAGCCGAGCCATACATTGGAGTGGGAGAGCCGAGTCAACAGATCCGTGTGTGAGTGATGTGGCTTCGTAATTATCGAACGTACTTTTGAGAGATATATTTTTGTATTCCGCCTTCGATAGTAATAAAAGTTTTTACTATTACTTCGCTAGTGGATGTAGGCCAGCGGCCGAACCAAGTAAATATTTGTATACTTTATTTTTCTTTTTTCTTTTTTGTGTCTCTTTTGATATTTTCCCATACGATGAACTAGATCTTTTCCACTTTTGCCGTAACACTTGGATTGTTTGCGATATTGTATGTAAGATTAACGCTTGAAATCCTTTGGCTTATGTCTTAATTTATTTGCACGTTATTAGTGCAGATGAGCCCTCAACTTCTGCAGAAATTTCAGGATACATACTAGTAACAAACTATTTCTAGTTCATTTTCTGCAATTTTTTTGATTGACAGGTTGTAATCCTGTGAAGTCTCACGAGTTATTTCCTGTTTTTTCATATATGCCGTTTTTAACTTTGCCTATGACTATAACCATACTAGTGATCCTATTTATGTGTTATTAACAGATGAAAGGATCAGAAGTTCTGACTAATGACGGAATGCCAGTTGGGTATGCTTTGTCCCCCATAGAAACGGTAAGTCTAGCAATAGGTAATTCTTAAACAAAATTGGCATTACCTATTTCAATCTTGCATTAATTGATATAGTTTGTAAATTTAAACAGTCAACACTATACTTCAATTTGTTCTTTGGGCTTGTTTGGAAATTAACATATATAATGTTCACATCTTTTGATAACACAAGTCTCATGAGCAAAAGATGTTGGTGTATCATTTTCAGGTCAACTACGTGTCTGCTCATGACAATGAGACTTTGTTTGATATTGTCAGCTTGAAGGTACATTGATCTATTTTGAATATCTTTTTAAAAATGGTTGAAAGGCTTTGCTCTGTTTTGTCTACGAATACTCTTCAAGCTATTCCATAGTTAATTTCTTGTAGAGAAAAATTCAAAATAAAATATCTTTATGATGATGATCACCAATTGCATTCTCCCAAAATTTCTTCTTGATGTTCTTTAGCAATAAATTGTTGGTTCTGCACCATCAAATCCTGATATTTCATTTCCTTTTCATGTATGTGAGCAAAAGATTTACCATGTCCTTTATACATCAGATATGAAGTAAAAGCCTTTCATCTTAAATTCTCTTTTTGTTATGCAGACTCCAGTGGAAATCTCTGTAGATGACAGATGTAGGATTAATCATTTGGCCTCAAGCATCATAGCATTGTCCCAGGTTTGTCCCAATGCTTTTGACATGTCCTAGTCATTAGTTTGCAATTCTTTCTGTAATTATTTTTAGCTGTGCAGTTATATGCCTTGCTTATGGAGTTGTATAATTTTTTATCATCTATGGTTATTCTTTGTTAAGATTAAGAGGAAGCAGATATGTGCTTACTTTATATAAAGATTTGCCACTTTCACTGTAATTGCTCATAAGATATGCCGTCACTATAAGTTTTGTTGGAAAGGGAACCAGTCATGACTGCCATAGTAATGGGCCTTATGGCTCTTGTTAGAAAATCAGAAAGCTAATGTATACAAGAAAGACTAGTTGTATGCTCACTCTTTCTGGAGTAATCGCCAGCGGCGGTGAAATGACTAATTTTTGACTGTTGGAAGTTGAAATTGTTTTTCGAAAAGCACGCTGATTATCTACTACTATTGCGAGGCCATCATGAGGCCATCAGACTAATCAAATTTTGTTGTCTAATCACTTCATCTTCATAGGGAGTACCATTTTTCCATGCTGGTGATGAGATATTGCGGTCCAAATCACTTGATCGTGACTCGTATAACTCCGGTGATTGGTTTAACAGGTTGGTCATTAAACAACATAAATGTAATGGTTTCCAAACGACCACATAGAAACATTACGAAAAGCTATTTTTCATATGAGCACATATTTCATCATCTCTTTGTTCATTTTTCCCCCCATGTTTGAAAAGGCTGGACTTCAGTTATGAAACAAACAACTGGGGTGTCGGACTTCCGCTAAGAGAGAAGAATGAGAACAACTGGCCTCTGTATGTTTCTATCTCCCTCTTGTTGGATACTATATCATTTCAATTGCAATGAGTTGATTTTATATTTTGTATCCTACAGAATATATTAGCAGTTCATCTGGCAGTATACTTATATTAGTTCATTTTTCCGGTATATATTAACAAAGTGCTAGTATGTAACTTATTGGGCAGTTTGCAAGTTTCCTACTTTTATAATACTTAATAATAATTCCAGGATCAAACCACGGTTGGCCAATCCATCCTTCAAGCCTGAGAAACGTCACATTCTTGCTGCACTTGATAATTTTGTTAACCTTTTGATGATCAGATACTCCTCACCACTTTTTCGTTTGGGGACAGCAAATAGCATTCAGGTAGAATTTTATATTCTCAGCAATTTTTTTTTTCATGTTTTTTACTTCCAGTTTTCAAATACGTTGCATCAGATTGAACTTTGTAGGGATATATTTGCAATTTTCTATGTTTGTAGGGACCTATATGCAATTAACCCAAGAAAAATTTGTCCCTTATAGCCTAAGTTTTGAAAATTGGACTTTAAATGCATGGGTCTTATTGATGAGATCAATGCAAATTGCATATTCAGAGGTCAAAATAATTGGCATAACATACGAAACATTCGTATACCTGATTCTCATCCTGTTGCAGTGCAATTTTGCCACTAGATTTAACTTCAAGCAGAACACTAACATAATATAGGGGTTTCATTAGCTTGAGTGTTTCACCTTCTTTCTTTCTTAATTCCACATACTGATTCCCGCCATTAATATGTAGGAACGAGTTCGATTCCATAACACAGGTCCGTCATGGGTCCGTGGAGCAATCATTATGAGCATTGAAGATGGACATGATGGAAAACCAGGCATCATCCAATTAGATCCAATGTGAGTAGTACACGTTTGCTCATTCAATTTCTGGTTTCAATATTTTTGGTGGCAAATTATTTAGTTTCATATAAATTAATCACAATCAATATTTTGCTTCAGCTACTCCTATATTGTAGTTGTCTTCAATGCATGCCCATCTGAAGTCTCTATTGAAGTTCCTGCGCTCAGGTCGAGAGCACTTGAATTACACTCTGTGCAGGTATTATTTATTTTTATTTATTTGTCATTCAATTTGTACACTGTGCTTGGGAAGTCCTACAATAATTTAATGTGAATTGAAACTGGCGCAGCTGAAATCTGTGGATGAGTTAGTAAAAAAATCAACATATGAGGCAGTCGCCGGTCGCTTCACTGTTCCTCAGAGAACCACAGCAGTTTTTGTTGAAGTTCGGTGCACTCCTTAATGTATCAACTGGCGCTAGTGAGTATATTTTACATAATCACATCTAAATGATGTATGAATAAAAGGCTAATAAGAATTAGGTCGGAAGAAGTTATCCGAACTATTCTCGTAGAATAAATTCGACTGCATAAACATAAACTCTGGAACAGGAATATCTCTATTAATTGTCCGAATAAATTTGTTTCTATATCTTCCCTTTATTCACTATGGGTTAGTATTTTTTTGTTTAATCAGTTACAAAAATCAAAGGGTAACTTCAATTAGTCCGTCCGCGATCTGGCGCGTTATTAACTAGCCACTTTGTGGTTTGTAAAATTTTACTACCTGCCATTAGGAAGGAGTAGCGAAGTGTTATATTTCACCAACCACAAGGTGGTGAAGTGTAAACTACAATGTAGTAAACTGGCATAATTTACCATCCTATGGTTTGTAAAAATTAATATGTTACTATATATGTTGTGGTTTGTGAATTGTTATACTTTGTTATCCTGCTTAACGGCAGGTTCTTACAGTAAAACAAAATTAAAACTACGTGGAACCAAAGTAGAACATTTTAAGCAAAACAATGGTAAAGGAAAATTGCAATCAACCACAATGGAACTAATTACAGTTTATCGGAAATCAAATTAGGTTATCTTATTGCTTGTTTTGGTTGCTATTATATTTACTAGTAATAGTTATATCTACTTTCTTGTGTATTTGCCAAGTGGGAAATTTTGTGAAAATGTCAGAGGGAATTTGCCTTAATGTTGGAAATATTTCAGTATTTATTGGATGTGTAGTGTTTGTATAAGCAATTTTATCTAAATTATTTGATTCCATCGTAATTGTGACATCTTAGTAATCTCATATTGAATAGAGAAGTGATTGTATTTATGTATAAAAGGATTAAGTACTTTAATACTGACAACTTTGGCGTTTTGGGCCAGTGATTTGAGCTTAACAAATTATTAGGACTGGTAGATTAGGATGTTACAATGATATATGGTTCTTTGTTATTGATTTGTTTCAGACCTAGCTTTAAGGCAATATAAATTTTATAAATTTTTTACCACATTCTTTCATGGGTCAACATTTTTTCACTAATCTTATAATTTTTTTTAAAGAAAATTAAGGGTTTTCAAATCCTAAACCTTATTTGTGCGCTCAAAAAGTATATATAAATTTTACACTATTCATCCACCACCGTTCATAGGTCAACATTTTCTCATTAATCTTATAGTTTTTTGTTAAAAAAAAACTTATAATGGAAAAAAAAAGGCTTGTAGACCCTAGGATGGTTGGGTGTAAGATTTATGCCATATTTTTCGATGTATATTTTGGATGATGCTTCAAATTTGGTTCTTGGATGAATTGATTTGTATTTGCTGGTACAGGTTGAGGAGTTTTATTTCCAAATTGCACTTAAATGATAGAACCCTTATGTTTCCTTTGGATCCATGACCATCTTATTTTGTATTTATATTTTTTTATGTACTTAAAAAAAGCATGTAATATTTTGTAGACGAGGAGTATTATATCCTATTTGGATGCATGAGGATCTTTTATTTTAAGCGTATCTTATTAATTTACTAAAAATATTTATAGTATATGATAGATGAAGAATGTTGCGCTGCAGGTTTTTTTCCTCAAAAAGAAAAGGTGTAAATGAAATATCATATACGGCATTCAAATCATTTTTTAAAAATTTAAAAAATTACATCACATGTGAAATATGATATTCTATTAAATAGGATGCATCCAGCGCAGTGTAAATCATGAATATATATTCTATTTTGATTGGGCCTTCCGATAAAGTATCTTAATAATGTGAAACATGTATTCCTTATATTTTTTTCTCTCACGCATTGTGCTCTTTCTCTCTTTAATTTTTTAATTTAATGTTCACGCCATTTCTCTCTCCTCTTTCTCTCACCGAGAAATATATATGCCTCTTTCCTCTTTCTGTCTCAATTTAATTTTTAAATTTAATGCTCTTTTTTTTTTCCTTTTTGTAAACAAAAACATGATTTTTTTATAAAAATTAAATTTGAATTTAATATACATTTTTACAAATAGCTAATTTTTATTTTTTAAAAAAATTATGAGTAAAATACATTATATTTGAAAGTTTGAAAATACTCCCCCTCTCACTTTAATTTTTATTTAATGTTCTGTTCTCTCTCTTTAAATAAGATATATGTGAAACAACCGTTGTATTTAGAAGATTAAGTTTGTTAGAAAAGCGGTGTTACACTCCCCTCACGTCTGGGCTCAAGACTTCTTGGTCGGCCGTGGGCTTGAATTAAATGGGAGAAAATTAATATCTTTAGGAGATTGACGTGACTCGAACTCGGGACCTCCTGCTCGATACGTCTGTGTGAAACAATCGTTGTATCTACAAAGGCAGCGGTTAGAAAACGGTGTTTTAAATATTTTTATATTTAACACTATATACTTTTTCTTCTCTCCTCTCTCTTCTCTCTTTCTCTCTAAATAAGAAGAGATATACCTTCTTTTTTTTTCTCTTCTCTCTCTCTCTCACCGAGGAATGTGGATTTTTCTTCGCATTCTGTATGATCAAATTATGTGCACTTTTTCGTAGAAAAGTAAAAATAAATAAAAACCTGCCTTTTTCTTTTTTTTTTGTCACCAATTATATGCTTTCTTTTAAATAATTACTTTTTTAATTAAATCCTTTTACCTCTCTTTCATTAATTTTTAATTTAATACTCATTTTCTGTCTCTCTCCAAACAAAACACGTCCTTCTTAAAAAATTATTTTTGATTTTACTAAGTGTAAATTTTTTATTGGCCAATTTGCATAAAAAATTCACAAGTTTTGATTTTTTGCAAAATTGGGTCACTTTTTTTCTTTTTTTTTTTGAGAGAGATAGATAGCCTTCATTTTAAGAGCCGTTTATTTTGTTAGAAATAAAACTTAGCTAGAAAATGAATAGATATTTAGGATTGAACTTCAGCGTCTAAGTGCTGTGTAGAAGTCATGCCATTGTTCAAGGCATGAAGTGTTTGCCAGCTCTAGAGCAGTCGGTACCTTTACAAATTCGATCCGAATTTTTTTTTGCCAACGAATGAAAATACTCTTATTCCTTATCTTTCTCTCACTTCTTTTATTAAAAAGAGTATGTTAAAGGTCATAAAAAGTTTAATTTTTAATACGTAATTAATTAAAATTGAAAGTTATATTTATTTCAAGGGTATGTGAAAAGGCTTGGAGACATTTATTAATACTTACTTAAATATCCTTTTACACAAAATAATGAGAAAATTTTATTAAAATTAATTATATATAATAATTTTAAATTTGAACTATAATTTCAATCTTGAATTAAAATTTAATTTTCTATTCTAAATTTTAATTGTACATCAAAATTACTAATCTAAATTTAAGTTTTATTATGTTTGTGTAATTAGTAAGAATAAATACGTTTATTAATATAATATGCAAAAGGTCATAAAAATTTAACTTATGTGTATTTAATTTAATATCGCAAATATTTTTAAACTACCTGTTGGCCTAGTGGCCCTAATATTGTATTAAATTTTGATGATAACAAATAATCACTTTTAAATTGGACTAACCTCTTTATCTTGAGCTTTATGTTTTTAGATCAATCTAAGAGGATTCAAGATGGGCAAACCTCTAAGTAGTAAGCTTCAACTTTTGAAGCTATACTTGCTTCTTTTGTCAAAATGACAAACTTACTCTCTCTCTACTTTTACTTGAATTAAATCTAAATTGGAGTGAGACATTCTGAGCTAATTCTCTTTTCTCTATATGCTCAAAACATTGACATTCTGTCAATTTTGGGTTTTCGGACCATTTGTTAGGCGACCACATGATGAATCGAAATCTACGATATTTTTGGGCTGCTACTTGATATTCGAGCTATCCTCAGATCACTCTTTTTAACTATTCCGGGCGACCGCACAGCCGGTTAGGTCGACCGAAATTACTTTATCAGGTTGCGTGTTGTACGGTCAGGAATGTCGAGCGACACGGCAACTCAAGCGCGAGCGCGCGCGTCTTTGAAATTCCGGCGCCCACGCAATGTCGGGAAGCCCTAAAAGGTTTTGTCGGGAATTCGGCGCGCGTGCCGACCGGCCGAGAAAGTCGGCGCGCATGTCGTGGCGCCGGTAATCATGACGTACGGATCCGGAAAAGCGGCGCACGCGGGCGACGGGATGCGGGAACCGCAGCGATGCGCGTACACAAGTTCGGGCGCCGAAATGTACTTTAGGGCGCCGAAATATCAACGTCCGGGGAGGCAGGCTATAAATAGATGACCTTTGGGCTTCTCAAAGGTATCTTCTTGCACTTGATTTTAAGCTAAAAACTTGACATTTTAAAACACTTAGCTCTCAATTCTCTTTTTCAATTTGAGTGAAATTGTAGTGAGATTTATTCTTGTAAATAGAGAGAGAGGAAAAGTCTTGAAGCTTGATAAGAAGAAGATCTTGGTGTAAAGGCTTGGTGCTTGCCCGCAAAAGCATCAACTAGTGGAGATCCAACTTTCTCTTGCGTTGAGAAGTTGGCGGGGACGTAGGCAAAGTGCCGAACCTCGAAACAAATCGACCGTGTGGATTCTTGAGTTTGAACTTCTCTATATTTCTCTTTGTCGATTGTTTTGGGTTTCTTTTTAATTAACTTGATTTTTGACTTTTTATTTTAGAAACCTAATTCACCCCCCCCCCTCTTAGTTTGCCATTTCGATCCTCAATTGGTATCAGAGCGAGGACTCACATTTTTTTGATTAACATCTAAGTGAGAATGGCATCTATGGGAAAGAATATCGAAGGACAATCTATTGTTCGGCCACCATTTTTTGATGGAACCGATTATCCTTTTTGGAAGATTAGAATGAAGATATTCTTTCAATCTCTAGATTTTGATGTTTGGGATATAGTCGAAAGTGGTTATATCACTCCATCAAAACCTAGAGCGGAATGGAATGAAGCGGAAAAATCTCGCTTTCAATTGAATGCTAAAGCTATCAATTCATTCCTTTGCGCTCTTAGTAGAGAAGAATTTCATCGAATCTCTATATGCACAACGGCTAAAGAGATTTGGGATAAATTAGAAGTTACTCATGAAGGTACTTCTAGGGTGAAGGAATCTAAAATAAGCATGCTCATGTCAAGTTATGAACTATTCAAAATGGAGGAAAGTGAATCCATTTCGAATATGTTCACAAGATTTACTAACATTGTGAATAGCTTGAAAGCCTTAGGCAAGGATTTTCCTCAATCGGACTTGGTGCGAAAACTTCTTCGAGTACTACCAAGAAGTTGGATACCTAAGGTTACGGCTATCCAAGAAGCTCATGACTTGGACAAAGTAAAGATTGATGAGCTTGTTGGATCGCTCATGGCGCATGAACAACGCCTCAAGGAGTATGATAACGAAGTAGCTCCCGAGAAAAAGAAAAGCCTTGCACTTAAAGGAGTGGTTGCCTCCGATAGTGAAAATGATGAAGAAGGTTCGAGCGAAGAAATTGCTATGATTTCAAAGAGGCTCGACCGACTAATCAAGAAGCGCAACTTGAGGAGACCTAAGCGAGACGGGTTTAAAGGTGAAGGATTCAAGAAAGGAATCATTTGCTACAATTGCAACAAACCGGGGCATTTAAAAAGTGAATGCACTCTTCCTATCAAACCCTTTAAGAAAGACAAGAAAAAGAAGGCTTTCAATGCACTAAATTGGGACGCCCCCGACGAATCTAGCGATGACGAGTCGGAAAAAGAAGTTGCCCAAATTTGCCTTATGGCTTTTGAAGATGAGGTAAACAATTTAAGTTATGATGAACTTTTAGAAGCTTTCTTTTCTTTATATGATGATCTACAAAGTTTGGGTCCTAAATATACATCTCTCAAAAAGCAAAATGCTTCATTAGAGATGGAAGTTAACAACTTAAAATCTTCAACTTCAAATCCTTCTTTGGTACTTGTAAATGAAAACTCTTTACTCAAGAAAGAGCTCAAACAAGTAAATGAGACATGTTGTAGTCTCATTCATGAAAATGAGGTATTAAAGAAGAAACCTGAAGGTCAAAATTTTAAGTCAAGCTTCCATTGTAACAATCAACTTGAGAAGCTTAAAATTGAGAACCAACAACTCAAAGTTGGCTTAAGTGAGTCTAAGAAAACTCTTGAGAAATTTGTTGGTGGAACTAAGTATCTAAATATGATACTTGGAAACCAAGTTGTAAACTTCCAAAAGTTTGGGATAGGTTATGTGCCTAATCCAAACAATGTTAAGTTAACAAAAACTAAAAGAAAGGTTTTTGTTAAAAGCTCAAATCAAAACCCATCTTTGCATTGCTCCTATTGCAATATTAGAGGACATCATACATCTTCTTGTAAATATAAGAAAAATCCTAAACTTAACCAAATTTGGGTTGTGAAAGGTTCATCTAACTCTAAAGGACCCAATCTCACTTGGGTACCAAAGTTAAACACTTAATTTGTTTTTGTAGGTGTGTCTCCAATCAAAAGGTGCAAGCAACAAATGGTACTTAGATAGTGGATGTTCAAGACACATGACTTGGGATCAAACCAAGTTTAAATCTATTGAAATGAAAGATGGAGGATTCGTCACCTTTGGAGACAACACAAAAGGAAAGATCATTGGAATCGGCACTATTGGTAATGAAAAGGTTAATATTTCTAATGTTCTTTTAGTTGATGGTCTTAAGCATAATTTACTAAGCATTAGTCAATTATGTGACAAAGGCTATTTTGTTAAGTTTGAAGCATCTCATTGTAGTATTCTTGATCCATCTACTAATGAGGTAGCTTTTATGGGATTTAGATCCAAGAATGTCTATACCGTTGATTTAGGCAACCTCTCCCATGAAGGAGAAAAATGTTTTTCGGCTCAATCTAACGAATCTTGGCTTTGGCATAAAAGGTTAGCACATGCTAGTATGGACTCTCTTTCAAAACTTTCTAAAAGAAAACTAGTAAAAGGCCTACCTAAAATAGATTATGCCAAAAGTGAGGTTTGTGATGCTTGTGCTCAAGCTAAGCAAGTAAAATCATCTTTTAAATCCAAAAATTTTGTCTCCACTATTAGGCCATTGGAATTGATTCACATGGACCTCTTTGGACCAATTGATGTCACTAGCCTCGGTGGAAGCAACTATGTTTTTGTTATTGTTGATGATTACTCTAGATTTACTTGGACTTTATTTTTAAGACACAAGTATGATACTTTTAAATCCTTCAAAGATTTTGTCTATCGTGTTCAAAATGAAAAGAGTTGTATGATTTCCAAAATTAGAAGTGATCATGGTGGTGAATTTGAAAATCACAACTTTGAAAAGTTTTGCAATGAATTGGGAATAGAACATCAATTTGCTACTCCTCGAACACCTCAACAAAATGGGGTTGTTGAACGCAAAAATAGATCCATTCAAGAAATGGCTAGATCTATGTTAATTGAGGGGGAGTTGCCTAAGTATTTTTGAAGCGTAAACACGGCTTGCTATATTATGAACCGTGTTCTAATTCGACCAATTCTTGAGAAAACTCCTTTCGAATTGTGGCATGATAGAATTCCCAATATTGGTTACTTCAAAATCTTTGGTTGTAAATGTTTCATTTTGAACACAAAAGACAAATTGGGAAAGTTTGATGCTAAATCCGATGAAGCTATATTCTTGGGCTATTCCTCTATTAGTAAAGCTTATCGAGTTTATAATCGACGAACTTTAGTAATTGAGGAAAGTATGCATGTTCTTTTTGAAGAATTTAAAGGCAAGGATATCTCTTTTGAAGATGATCTTCTTGACTTTGAGAAGCTAAACATAAACTCCACACCTCAAGATGTTGAACAATCTAAGGAAGTTGAGAAGTTCATTTCCAAAGATAATGAACCTACTCCTCTACCTAAAGTGTGGAAATTTGCCACTTATCATCCCAAGGACTCCATTATTGGAGATCCAAGTCAAACGGTCAAGACAAGATCTTCTTTAAGATTACTTTGTGACCATTTGGCTTTCATATCTCAAATTGAACCTAAAAATTTTGTTGAAGCTAGCAATGATGAATATTGGCTCATTGCGATGCAAGATGAACTCAATCAATTTGAGAGGAACCAAGTTTGGACGCTTGTGGAAAGACCAAGTGATCATACCATTATTGGCACTAAATGGGTCTTCCGAAACAAGCGAGATGAATCGGGTGTCGTGGTTCGAAACAAGGCTAGACTAGTGGCCCAAGGTTTCAACCAAATTGAAGGAATTGATTTTGATGAAACTTTTGCACCGGTTGCTCGACTTGAAGCTATTCGAATTCTTTTGGCATTTGCCTCCTACATGAACTTCAAGTTATTTCAAATGGATGTTAAAAGTGCTTTCTTAAATGGATTCATTTCCGAAGAAGTCTATGTTGAGCAACCACCCGGTTTTGAAAAGCACGACTTTCCGGATCATGTTTTTAAACTTTCAAAAGCACTTTATGGTTTAAAGCAAGCTCCTAGAGCTTGGTATGAAAGACTTAGCACTTTTCTCACTTCAAATAATTTCACAAGAGGAAAAATTGACACTACACTATTTATTAAGATAAAGGACAATGATCTTCTCATTGTTCAAATTTATGTGGATGATATTATATTTGGTGCTACTAACGAATCTCTTTGCAAGGAATTTTCTACACTAATGCAAAATGAGTTTGAAATGAGCATGATGGGCGAGCTCTCATTCTTCCTTGGACTCCAAGTCAAACAAATGAAGGAAGGAATCTTCATTAATCAAGCCAAATATGCAAAAGACCTAATCAAAAGATTTGGTTTGGAAAGCTCAAAAGAAACAAGCACTCCAATGAGTGCCGCAACTAAACTTGACAAGGATGAAAAAGGGAAGGATGTTGACATCAAGCTCTACCGAGGTATGATTGGTAGTTTACTTTATCTTACCGCAAGTAGGGCGGACATTATGTTTTGTGTTTGCTTATGTGCTCGATTTCAAGCTCAACCTAAGGAGTCACATTTAGTAGCCGTAAAGAGAATTCTTAGATATGTTAAGGGGACTCTCAACTTAGGATTATGGTATCCCAAGGGCACTAGTTTTGATCTCATTGGCTTTTCGGATGCCGACTTTGCCGGATGCAAAGTTGATCGGAAAAGTACTAGTGGGACTTGTCAATTTCTTGGTCACTCCTTAGTCTCATGGTCTTCGAAAAAGCAAAATTCGGTTGCACTCTCAACCGCCGGCGAGTACAATGCGGCGGGTTGTTGTTGTGCACAAATTTTATGGATGAAACAAACCCTTGAGGACTTTGGAGTGCATCTAAAACAAGTTCCAATCAAATGTGACAATACTAGTGCTATCAACCTATCTAGAAATCCTATTCAACATTCTAGAACTAAACATATTGAGATTAGACATCATTTTATTAGAGATCACATTCAAAAAGGAGATGTTACTATAGACTTTGTGGACACTCATCATCAATTAGCGGACATCTTTACTAAACCCCTTAGTGAGGATAGATTCACTATTCTTAGAAGAGAATTAGGAATGATTGATTTAAATGCTTGATTCTCTTTTGCTTTTGGGTGTTCTTATGTAATGTTTTTCTCCTTATTTTTATCTGTTTTTTGGTTTTTTGGTTCTTCATACATTTCCGGTCGCCCGCTCGTACTTTTCGGGCGCCCGGTCTCTGCGTTGACCGCATCTGCTCCTCTGACCACCTTAGCGGGTTATCGGGTTTCGGATCGGGCGACGACCCGATCGCACCGCGCCGGACTCGGTTTGACCGTCTGGCCTGTTTGACTAAGCTTGACGGGTTGCGGGTTACCAAACTCGGGCGACACAGCCGGTCCGTCGATCGCACCCGAAACCGAAATCGGGTCTCCTTCCTTCTGTCAACCGACGAAACCCTAGCCCCCTTTTTGTTTTTTTTTTTTCTTCTCCTCCCTCTTCCTCCTCTCCTCCGTCGCCACGACCCCGCGCCACTGGACCCGAGCCGCCGCCGCGCCGCACCTTCGCGCGCTCTGCTCGGCGGCGACCTTCGGCTCGCGTTCCGGTCGGCCGGTCCGTGCGCCGCTCGCGCGGCTCCTCCAGCCCTCTGCCTCACGCCCACGATCCTTTCTCCTTCCTCCTCCTCTCGTGTGGTATACCTCTTCTTTTTTTATTATTTTTTTCCTTTCTTACGAAACCCTAGAAACCCTAGCTTGTATTTTTTTTATTTATGTTTTTGTTTCTTTTCTGCAGTAGCTACACTTAATCTTCTCTATATATATATATATTTTTTACACTCGTTTTATCATGCCTAGGACTAAAACTACTCGCGGTAGCTCCTCCTCGTGGAGATGAAAATTATGATGCTTTCAATTTTACTTCTAAAGAGGCACAAGAAAGTTTTCTTTTAGGACGTCCGGTTCAATCTTGTCGCTACATTCATCACCTAAACTTTGACTGCATTGAACTCTTGGATCTACTCACTATCGTTGGGTGGGATTTATTTGTTCAAAATGCGCGACCGTTTTATCCGGATTTAGTTAAAATCTTTTATGCTAATGCCTCTTTTAATCCGGAATTTTCAACTATTCCTTCTCGCTACCGCGGGCGTGATTTTGCTATAACTCCCATACTTTTAAACACCGTTTTAAATATTCCAAATGATGGGGTTACTTACTATCAAACTAATTCTTGGGCATTTACCTCTTTTACCGAAGCGCAACTTCGCGGTCGCTTTCTTTGTGAAGACTCTAACTCTCGCGAAGATTGCTCTCATTTGTCTTTTCCTCATCGCCTTGCTCACTTTCTTCTGACCAAGTTAGTTCTTCCTCGGGACGGTCACCACACCTCCGTTCAGAAGATGGATCTTTTTCTTTTATATCATCTTTTTGAGGGTCTACGGGTTAATTTGGGGTACATTATTATTCGTCATATGGCCGCCGCAATCTCTATCCCCTCTCGTTCGCTTCCCTATGGTTCCTTGATCACCGCCCTCCTCGAGTTCTTAGAATTTGATCTGTCTGATGTTCGACCTTTGAAACACCCCTCCGCCATTTCTTCCGGCACTTTCTCTCAACTTGGTTTTAAGAAAAATCGTCACGGTCTTTGGGTTAGAAAACATATCATTGATCCACCTAGTGACGACGACCTCGACGATCCTCCACCACATATGCCCTCTCCTCCACCGTTTGAGCCACCACCCGCTGCACCGCCATCTTATGGTCCTCCTCCAACGGATGCATCTCATCGGTTTGATAGGATAGATGCACGTTTGGACGTGATGCATTCGGAATTAACCGGTATGAGGTCCTATATGGACTCACTTTTTGGACCTTCGAGTGCTTTTTATGCCGCCTATGGGCCGTCCTCCTCTACTATGCCTCCACCGGGCCCGACGACGGGTGATGACGACGACGACGACGACGATGATGAAGATGAAGATGATGCTTAGTCGCTCTTTTTGTGCCCTCTTTTATGCTTTTCTTCCCTCTATGTTTCCTTTGCTTATGTTCTTTTTATGATGACAAAGGGGCAGAAAAACTTGATGTGATATGACTTGTTATGATATAGCTTATATGTTAGTTGTTTTAGACACTTGCTATGTGTTATATGTTTATATTTTGGATGCTTTAGACATTTGATATTTGGATGCTTGTTGTTGAATGCTTATGGTTATATTATGCTTTGTGTTGAATCCATATTCACTTTGGTTTTATTTGTTGTTATATCACACTTTATTCATGATAATTTTATTCACCTTGATTTATGGTTTTTATATCTATGCATATACTTAGGGGAGTATTCTACTCTTTTGTATTCTATATCACATTATTTGTCATCATCAAAAAGGGGGAGATTGTTGGCCTAGTGGCCCTAATATTGTATTAAATTTTGATGATAACAAATAATCACTTTTAAATTGGACTAACCTCTTTATCTTGAGCTTTATGTTTTTAGATCAATCTAAGAGGATTCAAGATGGGCAAACCTCTAAGTAGTAAGCTTCAACTTTTGAAGCTATACTTGCTTCTTTTGTCAAAATGACAAACTTACTCTCTCTCTACTTTTACTTGAATTAAATCTAAATTGGAGTGAGACATTAATTCTCTTTTCTCTATATGCTCAAAACATTGACATTCTGTCAAGTTTGGGTTTTCGGACCCTGTTCCGGGCGACCCACAGTGAATCCGAAATCTACAGTATTTTTGGGCCTGCCTACTTGATATTCGAGCTATCCTCAGATCACTCTTTTTAACTATTAGAGCGCACAGTAGGTTAGGTCGACCGAAATTACTTTATCGGGTTGCGTGTTGTACGGTCGAGAATGTCGGAGCGACACGGCAACTCGTGGCCGCGCGGCGCGCGTCTTTGAAATTCCGGCGCCACGCAATGTCGTGAAGCCCTAAAAGGTTTTGTCGGGGAATTCGCGCGCGTGCGACCCGTCGAAAAGTCGGCGCATGTCGTGGCGCCGGTAATCATGACGTACGGATCCGGAAGCGGCGCACGCGCGACAGGGATGCGAGAACCGCAGTGGGCGTACACAAGTTCCGGGCGCCCGAAATGTACTTTAGGGCGCCCGAAATATCAACGTCCAGGAGCTGGCCGAGGCTATAAATAGATGACCTTTGGGCTTCTCAAAGGTATCTTCTTGCACTTGATTTTAAGCTAAAAACTTCAGCATTTTAAAACACTTAGCTCTCAATTCTCTTTTTCAATTTGAGTGAAATTGTAGTGAGATTTATTCTTGTAAAAAGAGAGAGAGGAAAAGTCTTGAAGCTTGATAAGAAGAAGATCTTGGTGTAAAGGCTTGGTGCTTGCCCGCAAAAGCATCAACTAGTGGAGATCCAACTTTCTCTTGCGTTGAGAAGTTGGCGGGGACGTAGGCAAAGTGCCGAACCTCGAAACAAATCGACCGTGTGGATTCTTGAGTTTGAACTTCTCTATATTTCTCTTTGTCGATTGTTTTGGGTTTCTTTTTAATTAACTTGATTTTTGACTTTTTATTTTAGAAACCTAATTCACCCCCCCCCCTCTTAGTTTGCCATTTCGATCCTCACTACCAACTTTTTAAATTCTTTAGGTTAAAAATCTTTAGATTTCTTAAAAAAAACTTTTGACTTCTCAAAAATAATTCTATACTCATAAATAAATTTATAACTAATAAAAGTAATTTAGACTTTGAATTCAAAATTTTAGCTCAAAATCGACTTGGAATTATATATTTGAAATAGAATCATATTTCATGAAATAGAATACAAATTAAAATTTTAAAATTCAAACCAACTTTGAATTCGAATTAAAGTACAAATTCAAAATCAAATTAAAATATTAACTTATATAATTAATAAAAATAAATACGTTTATTAAAAGAGTATGTGAAAGGTCATAAAAAGTTTAATTTTTAATACATAATTAATTTAAAATTTAAAGTTATATTTATTACAAGCGTATGTGAAAAGGCTTAGAAACATTTATTGGTACTTACTTAAATATCCTTTACACAAAATAGTGAGAAAAATTTATTAAAACTAATTATATATAATAATTTTAAATTTGAACTATAATTTTAATCTTGAATTAAAATTAAAATTTCTATTCTAAATTTTAATTGTACATCAAAATTATTAATCTAAATTTAAGTTTTATTATGTTTATGTAATTAATAAGAATAAATATGTTTATTAAGATAGTATGCAAAAGGTCATAAAAATTTAACTTATATTTATGAAGAGGGTATATGAAAAGTTGTAGAGATTTTTTTTTTTTTTTTGAGAGAGAAAGGTAGCATGCTACCCGCTTTATTTATTTAATTTAAAAATAAACTCAGCTAGAAATGTGAATCAACTAGTACCAAACCATGAAGCCCTTTTCACAACGTATTAAGGACGTGGGTATATTTATTAATAGGTAAATTTAACTTACTAATATACCCTTTGTACAAAATGATAAGAAAAAATTATTAAAACTAATCAAGTATAATAAATTTAAATTTTAACTATAATTTTAATCTTGTATTAAAATTTGAATTTCTATTCTAAATTTCAATGTACATCAAAATTGTAAATCTACATTTAAGTGTAATTTTTTAATTCAAACTTTATTTACATTGAGTTGAACCATCCGAAGTTATCTGAATTCAAAAATTAAACTTATATTTAAGCTTACTATTTGGTATAATATGGAAAATTAGAATATTAAAATTAAAGATTTAAAAATACATCTTGATCATTCAATATTAATTTATTAGATATGTTAACAACGAAAAGATTTTATTTATTTATAACATTGTTTGTAAAGTGCTTACTGTCTTAAAAATTTATAATATAAATTAAAATTTAATGTTCAAATTGTAAATTGATAACTTTGAACATAATTATTTAATTGTGAATATAAAGATCTTAAATTTTTTAATTCAAAGTGCTTTTAGTAGTTTATTCGACGACACTAAAATTTGAATTCAAAAAATAATTTAAATTTAAGTACTCAATTGAATATAGCGCTTTATTTTACAACATAAACTTGAATCTAATTTTAAATAGTAAACTAAAATTCAAATCATAAACTCATGTTTTGAATTTAACCTTCAATTATACTTGCAATTTATAATTTATATAAATATAATTAAATAATTTAAATTTGAATTTACAACAAGTATTATTAAATAATGAAGGGTATTTTGGTAATTATGCATACCGACAAAAATGGGTGAGACGCAACCAACAAACATAATAAGATAAGAATAGATAGATATTGACTTAAACGGCAATGAGGATTGCAATTCAAGTGAGGAGAGAGGCGTCTGTATTCAACTACTTAATAAAATTTAAGAAACTGAATTAATTTGCTAATGTTAAAGTTTCCAAGCGTTTGCAAAAAAGCTAACCGACATTTAATTAATTTTGTTTGTTGCGAAACAATACGCAACGCTTAATTAATTAATAGCAAACGCATGCGTAGCAATTATGTCATACTCAAACGCACAAATTTATATTCAGCAGGACTATGAAAATATTGGTACATTTATTGTCGTTAGATGTAACTTAAATATAAAACTTGCTTGTTACTATCAAATTGCGTCTATAAAATGTAATGTGTTGCAATACCAGAAGAGGCAGAGAGGAGGGGAGTAATAAATTATAGAGTAATTGAAAAGGAAAAAAAAAGAAAAAGGAGAGGAGGGGGATCAACTACTTATGAAGAAGATGACGACAACGAACAAGAGCGGGTGGTTAGCGGTGGCGGCGGTGGCGTGGCTAGTGCTGATGAGCCAGCCGGAGCAGGCCGTGGCTTGGCAATACTGGCCGTTTTGGAGCTGGGGCTGGCCCAACTTGATGGACATAAAGATAGACTACATGTGTTACAAAGAGATGTACAATAGAATCGGTAAATTCAATCCCCCGGGTACGTGGGGCATCAGAAAGTTCGCCGCTGCCCTCGATGCCTGCGGCTTCGAGCGATACACTCTTGGCTGGTACCCTTTCAGCTTTCTCGAAGAGGACATGCGGATCACCGAACACGGTCCTAACGGCTAACTGCTGCAAATGCCCGTACGCGCATCTTCTTCGACATGCATCTTGCTACAACATTTGTATCTTTTACTATACTACATGTAAAACATCTGCATGCATCACCCCCACCTTTCTCATTCTGATTATTAAAACAAAAAAGTAATAAATGAATAGAGAATAAAGATTCTCTCTCTTATATTATTGATATGATCTCTTTGCACTCTTTTTGTGGGTGCTTGCTTCTATGCAATTAAATAATAATTGAGCTTTGAGACCAGTTCGAAAACGGATTGAAGGAACAAAGTTCATAAAATCTATAAAACAAAGAAAAGGATAATTGCCTATATACCCCTCATGCGTCTGAAAATATCCGATCTACCCCTACTTTTTTTTTCTTTCTAAAATGCCCCTCATACGTTCCACCGTTATTGCAAAATACCCCCGCAGTTATTTACTGTTAAGTTAATCTGGGTTAAACGTGAGTTAAATATCTACCATAGTTAAAAAAAATTAAAATACCAATTTTGCCCTTAATTTAAGGGCAAATAAGAAAAGTTGGTGACAGTAGAGGGGTATATTAGAAAAAATCAAAAGTCGAAATATTTTTGTGCCCTTGACTTTAAGGGCAAATAAGAAAGACAGTGATGGTAGAAGGGTATATTTGAAAAGGACAAAATAGTAATTTTACAGAGATAACAGAGTTACTTAACAGATTTTAACTCTAAGGGTATATTAGAAATAGGTTGGAATGTATGAGGGGTATTTTCAATATTAGCCTTCTAAGAGCGGTAACCTGAACGGAACTTTATGATATGTTGAATCGTCTCAAAAAAAAAAAAAAAAAAAAAAAAAAAGCGCTTGCAGAGGCGGTTGTTAAAAGGCGATTGTTCTAAGCGGCAGTTCCTCTCCACCCTATAAAGCATCAATCTGCCAACCTCCACTTCAACCGAGCTCCCACCATCTTAGAGAGAGAAAGAGGAGGAAAGATATTAGGAGGCTGAGGGAGGGTGTCCTGGTACGTGTGCAGCTGTAGGGGGTGGCTGGGGATAGATGAGCTAAAAAAAAACTGCACTTTAACCCCTCTAAATTGCTGAAACTGCAGGTTTCACAAAACAGTCCCTGCAGTTTACAAAACAGTCCCTGCAGGTTTACAGTTCAGTCCCTGCACTAACAGCAGCTGGCAGCAGCAGATTTTTCAGCTCCTTTTGCGCGTCTAGTTCACTCCGAGTCCGTCCCAACACTTCCAAAACATACTAAACACTATGCCGAAGCTACTAATTAAGCTCGGAAGCAAACTAATTTTATCTTGGCCTTACTTTGATCGACTTGGTCAAAATTAGCAATGTAATAAAAAATCCGACATTTTTACATCCAAGCATCTCCGAAATTTGCCATTAACTATCTTCGCACTTCCAAAATAATTTACAGATACTACAATTAACATTCATACCTCACTTTGATCGCGTAGGTCAAAGTTAGCGTCATAATCCGAAAATCCCCTTTCAAGTTCATTTCGCGCTCAATTTGTGCCCGAATACTCAATTACTTCCGAATATCCTTCCTACAAGTCCAGAAACACTCTGGAATGATACACATCCAATTCAAACTTCACTTTAATCTTCCATATCAAAGTTAGCGTCGCAACCCGAAATTTCCGTTTATTACAATCTCCCCTCGTTAACAAAAGTTTCGGCCGCAAAACTTAGATACACTTACATATCTTCATTCATCCAGTTAAACATATGAAAATCGGTTCCAACACTGACCAATATACAGAATTATACTATTATGTAATTTCTTCGTTCTTATAATCCCAACATGCACTCCTAATACTGTTTCCAAATTACTTCATCTAGTAATTCCATAATTTCTCTTTTGAAGTATATACGGAATTCAACTCAACAATTTGAAATTCAATGTGCATTTTCTAGCATACTTCACATCCCAGAGCAATCTTCTTATGCTCACCATTCCCTAAAGAATAGGGGTTAATCTAATTCCTTAGATTTGGCACCATAATCTCACAATTTCTTTGGTAGCCACTTTGTATCAATCATCTTAATATAATTAATTACGCACATCCAGAACATACCCTGTTCTTCCAACTGATTATTGTACGTTCTCTAAATCCCAATGGCATTGCAAGTCAACATTCAATGATTTACTATAATACAGTCTCACTTACTATCAAAGACTTATTTGCCTTGGTTACCACACTAATTCAATTCTCACCTGAATGATATGCTTTAGAATTAGCATTCTCCTCATACAATCAACAACTACCTGCACCATCAACTTAATATGCCCGTGTCATCATTCTTATCATCAATCGATGATAACCAATTCATACCAATAAGCATCATTTTACTTCAAAGAATAGTACTATCTGTTTTTCTCACGGTGTGGATCATACGAGCATAGCACTCACTCGAAAAGTCCCACTACCACCACAACATATTATACACAGGTAGATTACCTCGACTCATATGTAAATTTATCAAATAACATTCACTATACCCATTACTCTCCAGTGGAGTCTATTTCGATTTCTCAACTGGCATCGCTACCTGCGATATCACAATACGCTGCCCAATTGTGAGTGTTTAATCACACACAAATTTCCACTCCCCAATGAAAGGCTCATTCTAACATCTCCACAACTCTAAAGACTTGAAGACAGTCCTGTAAAATCTCACGCGGCTTTCAGTACACTATAATCTCAAAGAAAAATCTTTTACTTTCTCAGCCGCGTTTCATGCCATACTAATCTCTCCCAACAAGTCCCCATGAACACTTTGTTCGTGCCTCTAAGTCCAACTCATCGTCAGAGCCTAACTCGACAATTCAAAATAAGTGAACAGTAGGACCGAGCCTTCGCTATTATGGTCACTACCCCCAATCCACTTAGACATTTTCAACACTCGCATTTCGAGAATAATCGGTTAAACCGTTTGCCCCAATTATCATAAATTGGTTTATAAACCACCAATCCGACATAGGTCTATCACCTAACTCTATCACGACATCACTTTAACGTCTCTCGCTCGCAAGCGTAGACCCAATCATCACAAGGTAAAGTCTCTATTTGAGACCTTGTACACCTACTCCAATTAGGAGCAATCCAAATTCCAAACCTCTACAATCTTGAGGTTGGATCGACTTATACCTTCCGTGTATCACTAACCCCACGGTCCAATGCGTGGCATACCACATCACTGATCTAAGCTCAGACTACCGCACTGACCATAACCTCTGCCCTACCCACAGGTATCGGGCCACTGTCACCCACAGCAGACTGCCCTGCTCAACTGGCCTCAGGCTCTAAAGTCCACACATGGTCCAGGTACGGATCGTCCCCAAGCTATATCCTCAACGGTCGTCACACACGGCATGCTCTATCGAGCAATCCACACTACTATCGGCTCCTATGCACCTAGTGCGAGCCACTAGCCCCGCGAGTGATCCATGGCACGCTTCACACTTAGCAACACTCAAGTGCTACTGCCAACACACTCCTCGGCTGAGCCACAATCCACACTCTACGGACAACTAAACTCAAGTGTCCTACACTATCGCGTCTTTCACTAGACATCACGCGCTAGGCAACTTAGCCTAAACCTATAATACGTAAACACAAATTCCCTCAACTTATTTGAGGTACAGCTTGATTAACTCGCCAAAACCAGGCGATCATCTAACCACTCTACAACAACGACACTATCACAACTACTCGATCTCTCGGAATATCATCCGAATTCTCGAACTCTAGAAGCGTCTTCTAACGTTCTAACATGACCCTCACTATCACTCTTAATGCTTAAAGAGTTAGTTCATCGGTTCCATTCTCATTCCGAGCTCTATCCTCGGCTCACTACAGTCTCTCATTGGCACTATCCAACTGCCTATACCAACGACAGGCGATATACATTCTTCATCTCTACATGCAGAGTGCTACATCTACCCCAAATCCAAGTCTCTATCACACTCTTTTATGTACTGCTCGGAGTTCACATTGTCCCCACGCATATAATCTTCTTACCGCGGTCAGTCCACTACAACTTCACTTATCCAACAATACACACGGCCTCGCCGGGGGAAAAGCACCACAACCATTCCTCTCGAAAAGTCGGCCGGAAGACCTTTTCGACTTTGAAATCGCGACTTCAATTCTCTTCTGGGTGTCGCTCAACACTCGATTGACCACCCGAACCATACATCAGTCCCTCATCCCCTATTATCAACTAATCAGTTTGTGTTCCTTCCACGCGAAATATCACCTGACTTCGACCACATGGTATGATCCATTACTTTATCAGAAGTTCATAAGTTAGGAGAGCGTATAACTTCGACACATCTTCTATCAAAGTTTCCACACATCATAATCAACTTGGTCTCCAACGTCTCACAACATATACTAAACACAACTTAGCGTGCAAAAAAAATTTTCTACATACTCTTTCACTGAGCAGTCACCCTACTATAGCCCCCACAACTTATCTGGAAGCTCATCCGTCGTATATTCCAACAACAAACTCCATATCCTGTCCCCGATACACAAACCCTTCCAGGGAAAATTTTCCTGAAGCCTATCCACAGATTCTTGACCCGCGAATATTCCTTCATCCAAAACAGATAGACTAAACTTTTCTGAAGGCCACAAGGGTTATCCAACTACTCCACAGCCTTCTGGAGTCCATTGACTCAATCCACCAAATACACGACAGCCATTCGCTGACATTGCACTACAACTATTCATCGCCACAACCCTACCAGGCCGTGACTAACCGACCCCAAAGCTTCAATCTTTCTTCAAGCTCGGTCAATTCAAGGATTCCACTTATCCCATACCATATCGATCTCATTAGAGAACAACTACACTAGACCACTAAACGCGCAACAACGCGACCAATTCCTGACCTTCAAGGTCAAACACGAAACAATTATCGTCAACCCTACTCAAATCAGGCGAAAGTCATACAAGGGAGCCTATTCTCATCACTCGGTTTCATGTTGTGTGCACCCAACATGAACACTCCCTGCTGAGAATACACTACACCCTGGATCCACCTCTAAGATCCTTTTTACAGGTATAAAACTCACGACCCAATCACTTTAACCTTTCGCCACATACCAAGATTCTCGTCTCTCACGAACCTAGATCCTTATGGTTTTCCATCCTAAGGTCCCTAGGTCCATCCTATACTTTTACTTGCATTACTCTGATACCATTTAATCTGTCACGTCTCGCTATCGCCAATTTGGTCGATTCGCCCAGATACGAACCGACCAGACTTCTCCCCCCACGCCCAAGGCTCAACAACAACGAGTACATGTATAAAGAAAGAAATAATCCCAGTATAACATTTCTATATACATGGCTTGCACGAGGGCAAGCAACAAGCACAAGGGAAAGTAAACTAACTAAACCATTCATACATTGTATCTTGATTACTTTAAATCAAATACAAAGCTTACCATTTGATCACCTACATACATTCTTCAATAGATATACAATTGCCATCTCTCAAATGAATAATTTACATTTGGTGTCATCAACTATAAACAGATGAAATAAATAAGGTACAACTATACTCAATGAATGTCCACTATCTATGGAACGCTGTCCAAACCACGATCCATCATCACCCCGCACGAACTAGAACCTGCATGGTTAGTAGTGTGAGAACTACTAAAAGTTCCCAATGGGTTCGGCCGCCGACCCCGCCGACTCACCCACTAGGTCTATTCAGGCATATGTAGACAAGAAAAGAGAATAGATAGTAACCAGCTATAACATGTAACTACTACAATGCCTGTACAAAGCTAAAATCAACAGTAATTACCATATGAAATTGATGCATGCATGTTGTTAATCATTATTACTCAATCAAACTGGCTAACCATTTGGTTACCTATAACTCGCTACAAAATCCCTAATATCGGGGAGAATTCCGCTACAAACCCGACGGGACCGTCTGCTGGACAAGTACGTTAGTCCATGGGCAAGTACGTTAGCCCATCGTGTGACAACTCCGGCGTGCACTACTTGGGGGGAGCGACCACTGCCAAGTCAAACACAGACTATGTGAGTATGATCCAATCCTCGCTTAGAGGGTCCAATGAATGACAGTGTCATACTTTAACTCTAACTAGCTCTTTATGCTAGTTTTACAATTCCAATCTCGATGCTAACCAATTCTTCTAGTGATAATGTCATCAAATTTACTACTGTCATAGTCCTTTACTAGTTCACACATTCATAGGGTTCTATGTCCATACTCTATTGTCCATATGTTCTTAACATTGACAGGAATTCCAAAATTCAGATACTAACTGCATAGTGCCAATTCCCCTATAATGAATGAATACAAGCAATTCATATATAAATATGATCAATGCGGCGACATAGACATAATAAGGGATTCGAAGATTTCGGATAACACCACCCACCTGTAGGGATGCCGAAGACTAGAACCAACATCTCGAACCGTATAAACATTAGCCCACGCGACTCAATGCAACGAAGCTAGAACGATGCGTTTCATAATTAGCGTGTCGTAGGCCTGTCGGAATACCCACTTTAAGCTTCCGAGCACATTAAACCTTCCTTCACTGTGGAATAAAAGGAATTAACTCAAGTCATATTCACATTTTCCTAAACTTTGCATTAGACCTCAACTTGCATATATAGTGTCAATATATAGGCACATATGGTGTTCTTTTAGGTTCTCTATGGCAGTTAAAGGTTTTAGAAACTAGAACAACTTATAACTAATCTCTGTTAGGGTATATAGTAAACATCAACCCTAATCGTTATAAGGTCATATTCCCTTCCAAGGTTCCATTTTAATCCAAGCCATAGCTCACATGTCACTACATAACCTATAGTTTTTATAGGTTTAACCATGCCCACTTCAACCTTTAGAAGCTAATTGATCCATTATTTAACTTTTCTACACAGCAATAATATCACTCTTAATCAGATATTAAAGTCATTCCATCTCAAATTTTATCCCCAACAACTACTCATAATATATATATATATATATATATATATATATATATATATATATATATATATATATATATATATATATATATATATATATATATATATATATATATATAGCATAGAGCTAATTTCTACGGGGTTCAAGGCACTTAGGGTCTTAGCACTTTAAAAATCCCTTGTTAACTACTACTTCACAGTAAGGGATATCATTCAAACCAGGAATTATCCTCATTATACTTCAAATCTTACTTGCTAACAAATAATTTACATGTTTATGCATATATATATATACTTACATATATGCTGCCAACATATACTCCTCTCAAGTTTTCCATGGTGTTAAGATTTCTAACACCAAAATCTGTAGTTTAATTCTCTTTAGAACATAAATATGCAACTTCTAAACCAGGAACAAGCATAATTTCCCACTAATTCCATCTCTGGTTGCGTTCTTATATATACATACATATGTACAACTTAGAGCCAATCCTATAGAGTTCACAATGCAGTTTTTTAGATTTCTACTAGCCTAAGTACCCATAGAACTCTAAATTAGCTTATCTCTGCCACAATTAACTGAACCCTAATCATAACATAATAATACTTACCTCGATTTGCTGCTCAATCAGCTTGTTCTCAGCTCCAACAACAAGAACTCCAATGCTGAAATCTGCTTCAGCAATTTCCTCACAGCTCACTACAATTTCAGCATAAGCAATTTCATTGCTCACTACTCTTTTATGGTAGCTAATATCACTCATTCAAGAATAGACATCAAGCTTACCTTAAATCTGATGTTCTATCAGGTTGTTTTTAGCTTTCTAAAGCTTTCTTTTCAGCTCAAATATCATGTCGTCGGCCGCCGATCACAATACAAGGAATAGAAAACAAATAACAACTTTAAGTTAATCCCTAAGCATATTAGAGACGCGATAATATTAACCCAATCACATGCTTTCGCTATACTTGTTCAACGTCACTCACGTGTCCTTAGGTCCTTAGGTCTTTTCCATTCCTATGGCCCCTAGGTCCATCCTAAGCTTTCACTTTTTGGCTTTATACCCGCTCTGATACCATTATATCTGTCACGCCCCGAGACCGATCCATTTGGCCGGTTCGAGCGCGCCAACAGACGCCGGACGGACAGAGCTTCCCCTATCCGCCCAAGGCTCAATAAGTACAGATAGAGTATAAGTTTTACACATGCGGAAGCATAAACAAAAGGCTTACACGAGGGTAAGCATCATAGCCAAAATGAAATGCTAAACTAAAACATACAAGTACTATGATTAATTGCAATCACATACATGCATAATTCTTACAACTTTGAATTCTTTAAAAGTCTTTACATTCAATGCATCATTTCTTTCTTACATCACATTTACCTCAAAATGAAACTTGATTACAATTAAAGTTAAACAACTATAATCATCAAATACAAAAGATGATATAAAGGGAAATGCGACTATAGCAAAATAAAGTAACTCGGGCGGTCTCTACCTAGGGCTCGATGCCCTTACCGCGGTCCTCGGCCGGCTCGCTAGGTCCCGGCCCTGTGGAAATAGTGGGGTGAGAACTACAACAAAGTTCCCAGTGGGTTCGGCAACCAACCACGCCGACTTTCCCACTAGGTCTAATTCAAGCGTAATAGAAAGAAAGGTAAGATAATAACCGACTAACAAATGCAACTAATACGCTTGAAAGTAAACAGTAAGATGCTCAAAGTAGAACTCATGCAAGATCATAGTTCGATACCCAATCTCTTGGCTAACCCGGGGGTTCGCCCTCAACACGACTCAACCAAACCAAATCCCTATTGTCGGGGAGAGAAAACACTACGACCCGACGGGACCGTCCTCTGGGGAGAGAAAACACTACGACCCAGTGATGACAACTCCGGAGCACATCGCCCGAGGGGGAGCTACCGCGCCTCGAGCAAGGACTAACATGGTAAGTACGATCAATCCTTAACTTTAAGGATTCCAATTCACAATCCATTCCTTGACTTCAAGGAGACATAGGTTCATATGACTCTTAACTCTAAGATTTTGTTGTCATAATGTCAATCTCTCAATTGTACTAATGTCAAGTAATCTACTTGTTCATGTTCTTATTCTTGATGCCACACAGTTGTCTAAGCATTCTAGACTCATCATTGCCACACTTGTTCTTTAAGCACATGTCCAACGTCATAATAGTTCACTAGGTTCACTAGGTTCTTTGTCATGCATACATAGGGTTCTTTGTTCTTTGCCACACAATCTCATGCAATTATACTTCATGCAATTGAACTCACAAAAGCAATAATAATTCATGTTTAACCCTACTATGCATTATGCTCAACATATATAGAATGCCCAAAAATGACACTTAGACATAGAAAGAATTCCGGTGTCCTTGGGATGCACCACCCACCTCCAAATATTTTTGTGGGATCGCCCAACAAGTTTCACGATCAACCGAAGCCTATTTGAAAACCTTTTACGTTAAAAATGAGCCTAATCAGGTTATTTTACATAGTGGCTCCTATATCGGCTTTTCGTTAAATTAAACGGAGTTGCCCAACGCGTCGGGAATACCCCCAATTAGGTTTCTACAAGGTCAATTTGACCCTAGAACCTCTATAGTCAAAAGCCCCAAATTTGGGTGCTCTACCAAGTCCTATGTGAAACCCTAGGTTTTGATCTCCTAAACAAGCAAAAGAGAGCTTGTTGATCTTCTAGGAACTCATCTAAGACCATTTGAACTCTTCTCTTGGGCATGCATTTACACCCTAAGGTTCCACCATGAGAGCACATGAAGAACTAGGGTTTTTCATGTGTTCTATGTGCATAGGAGGCTTCTACACTTGTAGAAACTCTTAAACTCGAAAATACATGGAGAAATCCCAAACCCTAGGTCTAGGTTTGCAAAAACTCACCTTTGCCCAAAGCTATCCCAAGGTCCACCTTGTAGGAGAGCTTCTAGAACCACCAAGCCTCCAAAATCCACCTTCTCCAAGCTTCTCCTTCTTCTCCTCCAAGCTCTAGGGGAGGTTTCTAGAGAGAGAAAGGGAGAAATAAGTGAGAGAGTGTGGGAGGTGAAGTGGCTGAGAGAGAGGGTGCTTGGGAGTGTATTGTGTTGTAACAATTGCACTTAGGCCCTCAATTTCCTCAAGTCATTGCCAGGACACTGTTTGTACTGGTACAAGCCCATTCTGTACCGGTATAAATTGCTCCAGAGGCAAACCCGAGAGCTGCCCTCGGCCTTTCGCAGGATTTATACCGGTACAAAAATCTGGTTTGTACCGGTACAGACCCAAAATTTCCCAAACCCGAGAGCTCTCCTCCTCTCGGTAAAGGTGGCTATACCGGTATAAATCCACTTTGTACCGGTACAGACACCAAAAATCTCAAACCCGAGAGCTGCTGCCCTCTCGGTGAAAGTTGCTATACCGGTACAAAATGGTGCTTGTACCGGTATAAACTGCCCAGACTTTGTTTTTCGCGTCGTTTCGACTCTACTTCGTGCCGAACAACGCCGAAACCTTTATAACTCTTTTAAACCCTCTTTTAACCCTTCCAAAACGCTTGGAAAGGTAATTGGAACTTGTCCAATTATTTCTTTCGCGTGCTTCAACCGATTTGGCTAAAGTTCGGTTCGTTACATTCTCCACCCCTTAAAATTAGTTTCGTCCGCGAAACTATCTTAATTACAATCTAGATTCATACCTCAATCCAGATTTTTGAATAGGTGGGGATATCGCTCCCGCATCACGCTCTCGAGCTCCCACGTAGCCTCTCGGTCGTTGTGGTTGCTCCAACGGACCTTGACATAAGGAATTCTCCGGCTTCGTAGTTTTCTTTCCTCGCGATCAGTAAGATACGTCTGTAACTCCTCATAGGTCATATCCTCCTGAATCTCCGACGGTTCGAAAGCAAGAACATGGTCGGGATCATGGACATACTTGCGGAGATTTGATACGTGGAACACATCATGAACTCCCGCAAGCCTCGGTGGTAATGCTACTCGGTAGGCCACCGCTCCAACTCGCTCTAAGATCTCAAACGGTCCAAGGTATCGGGGACTTAGCTTTCCCCGCATTCCAAACCGCTTGACTCCTCGCGTCGGCGATATTTTCAAGAATACATGATCTCCAACGGCAAACTCGACATCTTTTCGTCGTTGGTCGGCATAACTCTTTTGCCGAGATTGCGCTGTCGCAAGTCGTTGGCGGGCAATGCGAACTTTCTCCTCCGCCTCCCGCACTACATCGGGGCCAAGAACGGTTTTCTCGCCCACGTCGCTCGAATGGATTGGAGAGCGACACTTTCTTCCATAAAGGGCCTCGAATGGCGCCATCGCGATACTCTCTTGATAACTATTATTGTACGCGAATTCCGCCATCGGTAAATGATCATGCCAATTGCCCTTGTAATCGAGTACACACGCTCGAAGCATATCCTCAAGTATTTGAATCGTCCTCTCCGATTGTCCATCACTTTGAGGATGAAATGCTGTGCTAAAGTCGAGCCGCGTGCCTAACGCCTCCTGTAGGCTCCTCCAAAAGCGAGAAGTGAACCTCGGGTCCCGATCCGATACAATAGACGCCGGAACCCCGTGAAGTCTCACAATCTCGTCAATGTAGACTTGAGCCAACTTGTCCCCCGACCAAGTGATATGAATCGGTAGGAAATGTGCCGACTTGGTCAACCGGTCCACGACCACCCAAATTGCATCGTGCCCACCTTGAGATCGAGGCAATCCGGTCACAAAGTCCATAGCGATATTTTCCTATTTCCAAACGGGTATAGGTAAGCTTTGTAACTTTCCCGCCGGAAACCGCCGCTCCGCCTTTACTTGTTGGCAAGTAAGACATTGCGCAACAAATTCTCCAATGTCTTTCTTCATGCCCGGCCACCAATATTGCAACTTTAGGTCTTGATACATTTTGGTGCCGCCGGTGGATACTATAAGGAGATTGATGCGCCTCTTGCATAATCGCCTTACGGAGATCCTTATTCTTGGGTACACACCAACGATTTCGAAATCGTAGTGTGCCGGTCCCAATGCCAAAGTCATCGCACTACCGCTTTCTACCTCGCCGCGCACCTTTTGGAGGTACTCGTGAAGTTTGCAACTCCTTGATCCTCTCCAATAAGGTCGGTTGCACCACTAAGGTGGCAAGAGTTGCCAGACTCCTGCCACTACTTCCAATCCAAATCGTTGCATCTCCTTTTGCAACAACGGTTGGGGCGTAATTGCTGAAGCCAAATTTTCACCCGACTTTCTACTTAGCGCATCGGCTACGACATTTGCTTTTCCGGGGTGGTATAAAATCGTGACATCATAGTCCTTTAACAGCTCTAACCACCGCCGCTGTCGCATATTTAGCTCTTTTTGGGTGAACAAATACTTAAGGCTTTTGTGATCCGTGTAGATCTCGCAATGTTCACCGTACAAGTAATGCCTCCACAACTTTAGCGCGAAAATCACCGCGGCTAGCTCCAAGTCATGAACCGGGTAGTTCTTCTCATAAGGTTTCAATTGGCGTGAAGCATAAGCTATAACTCGCCCATTTTGCATCAAGACACACCCGAGTCCAATGTAGGAAGCATCACTGTACACGACGTATGTCTCCCCCGGCGTCGGTAAAGCAAGTACCGGGGTCGTCGTTAACCTTTCTTTTAACTCTTTGAAGCTTCGATCGCAATCTTCGCTCCAAACATACTTGACTCCTTTGTGTGTAAGGCGCGTTAGCGGAGTGGATATTTTGGAGAACCCCTCCACGAACCGCCGATAATAACCCGCAAGTCCAAGGAAACTCCGAATTTCCGTTGCGCTCGTCGGGCGAGGCCAATCTTTAATTGCCTCTACTTTCTTCGGGTCCACCGAGATACCCTCACCCGAAACCACATGTCCTAGGAAAGTAACCTCCGAAAGCCAAAATTCACATTTCTTCAACTTGGCATATAACTTCTCTTTTCGGAGTATTTCCAAGACAAGTCTCAAGTGCTCCTCGTGTTCTTCCTCGGTCCGAGAATATACCAATACGTCGTCAATGAAGACCACGACGCATCGGTCCAATAGCGGACGGAAGACACGGTTCATTAAGTCCATAAATGCCGCCGGGGCATTAGTAAGCCCGAATGGCATCACTGTAAATTCATAATGGCCATACCGCGTACGGTACGCCGTCCTGTGCACATCCTTGGGTCGTATCTTCAATTGATGATACCCCGATTGTAGGTCTATCTTGGAATACACCTTTGACCCTTTCAACTGATCGAATAAGTCGTCGATCCTAGGCAACGGGTACTTGTTTTTCACTGTGACCTTGTTCAACTCGCGGTAATCCACGCAGAGTCGAAGTGTGCCGTCTTTCTTTTTGACGAATAGCACCGGAGCTCCCCACGGAGACACGCTCGGCCTAACAAAGCCTTTGTCGAGCAAGTCCTCCAATTGTGCTTTCAGCTCCTTTAGCTCTACCGGTGCCATTCTATACGGAACTTTCGAAACTGGCGCCGCCCCGGGAATCAAGTCAATGACAAACTCAACCTCCCGGTCCGGTGGCAATCCCGGTAACTCCGCCGGAAATACATCCGGGTACTCGCACACTACCCGAATGCCCTCAAGGTCGGGGTGCTCCCTTCGGCCGTCCACGATGGTCGCCAAATAAGCTTTGCAACCACCCTTAATCATCTTTCTCGCTCGGGCCGTAGATATGGTTGCCGCAAAGCGCGCACCCTTGCACGCCCGGTACACCATTTCCTCCTGATTAGGCTCACGAAAGGTGATCACCTTCCTTTCGCAGTCGATAACCGCATAATACTTGGAAAGCCAATCAAGCCCCAAGATTACATCAAATCCCCACTTCTTGTTTAATACCAACATACCCATCGGCCTGACCGCCTCACCAATCTGAACTCGACATGCCGGACACTCGTCTTAGACACCATAAGACTGCCCGGGTGATGTAATAGTCCAACCCTCCTCATCATGCACAACCTCTAAGTCATGAGCTCTAACAAATGATGCACTTATGAATGAATGCGATGCACCTGTATCGAAAATAGCCTGAGCTCGAGTGCCTTTAATAGAGATAATACCTGCCACGATGTCGTCAGGAGCTGGAACCTGCTCCTCCACCTGAGTGGCAAAAACCCGCCCACTCGGTGCTCTCGATGCCTCCGGCTGGCGCGATGCCGATGAGCGCCCAGCCGCCATTGGGGGTGGCAACCCCATCAGCTGCCTCGGGGTAGAAGGGGACGAAGCCGCCGTCGGTGCAGACGATCCCCAGCTCGGGCACTCCCGTGAAATGTGCCCGGGTTGGCCGCACCGGAAGCACTTCCCGTCGCGCTGCGGGCACACGTGCGGCCGATGGTCACCGCCGCAAATGACGCAACGAAAAGGTCTCCCGCCCTTCTGCTGCTGTCGGGGATACCGAGGGGGCTTCTTAGCATTTGGCCGGCCCCCGGCACCGCCCGCCGCCCGTTTCTTGCCCTTGTCCCTCGTCTCCGCCATGGCCTCGCGTTCCTCCCGCGCGTAGGCGCTACCGTGCTCCGTAGATAGAGCACGATCAAAGACCTCCGCAAAGGTCGTGAGGTTGAGGATCTGTATCCTCTCATAGATCCTCGGCTGAAGCCCCCGTAGGAACCAATCCGCCCGGTCCCGATCGTCGCGCACAACGTCGGGGACACAGTCAATAATGTGGGAGAACTCCAGCTCGTAATCCGCCACTGAGCGGTCTCCCTGCCTCAGCTTGCGGAACTTCTCTTGCATCTTCCGCTTCACGAGTCGGGGAAGTAGTTGGTGAACACCGCCCTCTTGAACTCCTCCCACGTCGCGGGCGGTAGGTCAGGTGACCTATCCCGCTTGGTTCGCTTCCACCACGCCTTCGCCGCCTTATGTAGGCAATGTGAGGCGAAGTGCACCTTGTCCCTTTCCGGGGTGTTGAAATCCCCGAAAGCGTCTCCATGGCGTCGATCCACGACTCCACTACCGCCGGTTCCACCACTCCTCCCTCGAAGATAGGTGGCTTGAACTTCATAAACTTGATGAGCGCCGCCAACTGGCGCTCACGCTCCTCATCGTCCGCCGCGCTACCGGGGTTTGAAGTCCCCGATCCGGCCGGAATCGCCGTAACTGGTACGGCCGCGACTGGAGCTGCCGCCGCCGCCGCACCCTCCACTATGGTCGGCGTCCGAGCGGGGGTGTAGGCTACTCGACCCCGCTTGGGCCCCGCCGCCGCCGCTCCGGGTCTCCGGCCGCCGCGACCGCTCGCCTTGAGCCCGAACGGACTCCGCCTGCTGCCGCACCACGCCTATAAGCGCGGCCATCTGCTCCCTAAGCTCCCCGTCACCACGTGCCGCGGGTTGCTCGGAAGCCCCAATAGGTGCCGCACCCGGTGCTGCACTCGCCGCGGGAATAGGTGTCTTTCGCGGTCGTCCGCGAGGTGCCATTGCTTCCCGAAACGAAGCAACTTACATTAAGACTTTAAACACACTCGAACATACCCAATCCGGCGAAAGCAAACAAGCGTATTCATTTTCATCCCAAATATCATGTCGTCGGCCGCCGATCACAATACAAGGAATAGAAAACAAATAACAACTTTAAGTTAATCCCTAAGCATATTAGAGACGCGATAATATTAACCCAATCACATGCTTTCGCTATACTTGTTCAACGTCACTCACGTGTCCTTAGGTCCTTAGGTCTTTTCCATTCCTATGGCCCCTAGGTCCATCCTAAGCTTTCACTTTTTGGCTTTATACCCGCTCTGATACCATTATATCTGTCACGCCCCGAGACCGATCCATTTGGCCGGTTCGAGCGCGCCAACAGACGCCGAACGGACAGAGCTTCCCCTATCCGCCCAAGGCTCAACAAGTACAGATAGAGTATAAGTTTTACACATGCGGAAGCATAAACAAAAGGCTTACACGAGGGTAAGCATCATAGCCAAAATGAAATGCTAAACTAAAACATACAAGTACTATGATTAATTGCAATCACATACATGCATAATTCTTACAACTTTGAATTCTTTAAAAGTCTTTACATTCAATGCATCATTTCTTTCTTACATCACATTTACCTCAAAATGAAACTTGATTACAATTAAAGTTAAACAACTATAATCATCAAATACAAAAGATGATATAAAGGGAAATGCGACTATAGCAAAATAAAGTAACTCGGCGGTCTCTACCTAGGGCTCGATGCCCTTACCGCGGTCCTCGGCCGGCTCGCTAGGTCCCGGCCCTGTGGAAATAGTGGGGTGAGAACTACAACAAAGTTCCCAGTGGGTTCGGCAACCAACCACGCCGACTTTCCCACTAGGTCTAATTCAAGCGTAATAGAAAGAAAGGTAAGATAATAACCGACTAACAAATGCAACTAATACGCTTGAAAGTAAACAGTACGATGCTCAAAGTAGAACTCATGCAAGATCATAGTTCGATACCCAATCTCTTAGCTAACCCGGGATTCGCCCTCAACACGACTCAACCAAACCAAATCCCTATTGTCGGGGAGAGAAAACACTACGACCCGACGGGACCGTCCTCTGGGGAGAGAAAACACTACGACCCAGTGATGACAACTCCGGAGCACATCGCCCGAGGGGGAGCTACCGCGCCTCGAGCAAGGACTAACATGGTGAGTACGATCAATCCTTAACTTTAAGGATTCCAATTCACAATCCATTCCTTGACTTCAAGGAGACATAGGTTCATATGACTCTTAACTCTAAGATTTTGTTGTCATAATGTCAATCTCTCAATTGTACTAATGTCAAGTAATCTACTTGTTCATGTTCTTATTCTTGATGCCACACAATTGTCTAAGCATTCTAGACTCATCATTGCCACACTTGTTCTTTAAGCACATGTCCAACGTCATAATAGTTCACTAGGTTCACTAGGTTCTTTGTCATGCATACATAGGGTTCTTTGTTCTTTGCCACACAATCTCATGCAATTATACTTCATGCAATTGAACTCACAAAAGCAATAATAATTCATGTTTAACCCTACTATGCATTATGCTCAACATATATATAATGCCCAAAAATGACACTTAGACATAGAAAGAATTCCGGTGTCCTTGGAATGCACCACCCACCTCCAAATATTTTTGTGGGATCGCCCAACAAGTTTCACGATCAACCGAAGCCTATTTGAAAACCTTTTACGTTAAAAATGAGCCTAATCAGGTTATTTTACATAGTGGCTCCTATATCGGCTTTTCGTTAAATTAAACGGAGTTGCCCAACGCGTCGGGAATACCCCCAATTAGGTTTCTACAAGGTCAATTTGACCCTAGAACCTCTATAGTCAAAAGCCCCAAATTTGGGTGCTCTACCAAGTCCTATGTAAAACCCTAGGTTTTGATCTCCTAAACAAGCAAAAGAGAGCTTGTTGATCTTCTAGGAACTCATCTAAGACCATTTGAACTCTTCTCTTGGGCATGCATTTACACCCTAAGGTTCCACCATGAGAGCACATGAAGAACTAGGGTTTTTCATGTGTTCTATGTGCATAGGAGGCTTCTACACTTGTAGAAACTCTTAAACTCGAAAATACATGGAGAAATCCCAAACCCTAGGTCTAGGTTTGCAAAAACTCACCTTTGCCCAAAGCTATCCCAAGGTCCACCTTGTAGGAGAGCTTCTAGAACCACCAAGCCTCCAAAATCCACCTTCTCCAAGCTTCTCCTTCTTCTCCTCCAAGCTCTAGGGGAGGTTTCTAGAGAGAGAAAGGGAGAAATAAGTGAGAGAGTGTGGGAGGTGAAGTGGCTGAGAGAGAGGGGTGCTTGGGAGTGTATTGTGTTGTAACAATTGCACTTAGGCCCTCAATTTCTCGCGGACTTTGTACAAGACAAGCCCATTCTGCGGTATAAATTGCTCCGAGGCAAACCCGAGAGTCGCCTCGGCCTTTCGCAGATTTATACGGTACAAAAATCCGGTTTGTACCGCATGCACCCAAAATTTCCCAAACCCGAGAGCTCTCCTCCTCTCGGTAAAGGTGGCTATACCGGTATAAATCCACTTTGTACCGGTACAGACACCAAAAATCTCAAACCCGAGAGCTGCTGCCCTCTCGGTGAAAGTTGCTATACCGGTACAAAATGGTGCTTGTACCGGTATAAACTGCCCAGACTTTGTTTTTCGCGTCTTTTCGACTCTACTTCGTGCCGAACAACGCCGAAACCTTTATAACTCTTTTAAACCCTCTTTTAACCCTTCCAAAACGCTTGGAAAGGTAATTGGAACTTGTCCAATTATTTCTTTCGCGTGCTTCAACCGATTTGGCTAAAGTTCGGTTCGTTACATTAATCATCTCATTTCAGATTTTTATCCCTAACGACCATTCATAAACATATTCATACATATATGCTTTCTCTAGTACAATCTCTAGGTTTTTCTTTAAACTTCACAAGCTTAATTCTCTCAAATATCTCTCTCAAAGAACAAAGAACCAAAACCCAGCTGAGGATTAAGTCTCTTACCTCAGGTTTAATGGTTGCCTTGGCTGAGTTTTCAATTCGGCAACTCCACTAAGCCGAAACACCAAATCTATGCGCTTAAGTTAAGTAAGTAAAAAGCGCTTCTAATGCCCCAACACGAGTTGATTCATCCAATATGGAGGTGGTTCTATAATGATAATGCACGAAGACTCATCCTTTCACTGTAAATGAGAGTAAGAGGGACAAATCAAGACTTCCTGGAGCAATCGGGTGGAAAAGAAACTTCCTACTAAAAAGAGCAATTTTATAGAGATAGAATACGATTTGTCCGGTCACACCTTGTAGGTAGGGTGAGAGGAACCTACATCTGGGAAGGGAGCGGCAGAAAGAGGTGCTAGTTTACCGTGTCTAAACACGGTGAACCATTCACCGAACACGGTGAATGGTTTACCGTGTTCAACTTAAATCCCTGGCCCCAGCCCTACCCGCGTGGCGCTGAACGTGGCAGGGCCAGGGCTATTTTTGCAATTTGAATTTTGACAGGACTATTTTTAAAATAAAAATTTTCCAAGGAGCTATTTGCAAAAACATCCCTTTTATTTTCTTTTAATTTTCACTTTAAAACTCCGATTTTCATTCTGTTTTCTCTCCAAATCAAATCCAACACAACTGAAAATCCTTCACACATGTGAAACACTTCCTACATTGGAAAATTATAATTTTTTTCTTATAAAAATAATTAGATTTTGAAATACAATTGTTTCTCAAAAGTTTTTATTTACTCCCAACTTTCTTCGAGTTTCACCGATACTTCAGAACCCGACATGGACCTCACCTAATCCTTTCTCACCGTACTTTAGGCAATTTGGTCAAGGTTCAGTATAATGGGATGGTATTCAGTATATTACAAGCAGTGGGAAAAATTGTGATAGTTCCCAAAGTTTTAATCAGAATGCATTCATGCACCTGCATGAAAATGTAAACATAACATAACGATAATAAGTGGTAAACGAATCCTCTAGTAGCACAGAAACATAGCAATAAGGCGATGTACTTCAAATATAACCATTGAACTTATTTGTATATGACCAATCCTAACGGAATTATCACAACTGCCTTTCACTACATTTGCAGCGAGCTGATGTGGTGCTACAAATTACAGGTCCATAATTTTATGGAAAATGATAGGTGAAAACTTTATTACATAATATCTTATTTGTCAACAGTGACGGCGGCCATGACGATGACTAGAACAGCAATGAGTTGTAGATAAAAGTGTGATCTTCATTGTTATACGTAAATGAAAAGCCAACACAATAATTGCCGGGAATTACTAACGTTGCAAATGTATGACAAGTCGAGGAACATCAACTGAAACAAACTTCCAGACCTTTCCCACCAACTACTACCTTCAAACACTGAAATCCACATGACTCAAGCTCTGCAATAACCTTGTCCATGATCTTGGTCAATAAAACTAATTATTGTGTCAAGAACATTTCCAATGTTTAGATGAGAGAAGAAGACATAATATGGTAAATAAAGAGATAAGTGAAATGCTAAATTTGGTCATTTAAACCAAAATAAACCAGAACAGTACAGACATATATCTAGTTTGATGCTATACTAGTCCAGCTCATGTCTGCGTATTATAATTGCCAAAAATACATTTAAACAGAAAAAACATAGTAAAAGCAGCAGAGGATTCATATTATCGTTCCTCATTGTTTCAATGGTTGAATTTTGTGCATCGGTAATTCTCAAATTACTAATGTTACCACTCTTTGGCATGCAGAGAAAACTATATTAACATAAAAACTTTTGATGCTTAAAGGCTTCTTTGCAGTATATTTTGTCTAATTCTGATTATATTCAATTATAGAGATGCCATGGAACACAAAAGTCTGTATATAGATCCCATCCTGTTAAATAATCAATTTCATTTTTGAATAATGAATAAAGAATCCTGCTAAGAAATAGATAGTAGAAGCAGTAGAGGATTCATATCATCGTTCCTCATAGTTTCAAGGGTTGAATTTTGTGCGTCAGTAATTCTCAAAATACTAATATTACCACTATTTGGCATGCAGAAAAGATTATATTAACATAAAATTTTTGATGGTTAAAAGTTTCTTTGGAGTATATTTTGTCTAATTCTGATTATATTCAACTATAGAAATGCCATGGAACACACAAGTCTATATAGATCCCATCCTGTTAAATAATCAATTTCAGTTTGAATAATGAATAAAGAATACTGCTAAGAAATAGAATTCAGAATTAGTGACATAAGAAACTGTAGCATTTAAGAATTCAAAGTGTTACCAACCATCCCTTTCGCAAGTGGCTAAGGGCTTGATGGTTGGTACCCAAGGGACCAAGTTCAAAGCGTAGTTGCTTCATATTTCTGGCTAAATTCGTTTCTTAAGAAAAAGAAAGAACAAAGCAATTAGCTCTCTCTCTCTCTCAATTGAAAAAAAATGATAGTGTTAAGAGTAGTTGAATGAAAGGTGTACCTGAAGAATCCAGAAAACGGTTTTATTTCCACAAAGACCAAAGGAAAAAAAAAGGTCCAACATATTCTACATAACCCCATTTTACATGATCCCTAAAATGCCTGCATGTACCATGTCAAATAATGCAATGTACAGTACTGAAGCACACAAATGATGATGGCCAATCAGAATGGCGCATGTCGTGAGGAGCAAATTTATGCTTGAAATATTACATGCTGGATGCAACTTAAAACTTATGTTCACATAGGTTGCACTTCAAGTGTAGAAGAAAAAACAAAACAATAGTCTAATTCCTAAATTTTCTAGCAAGTCATTTTTCATATGGAATATTTCTGTTTCTCTATATTATTGGCACGCTAAGGAACTAGATTTGTTATATTATTAGAAGGCTTGTTCATAGCAAGCTTTCACCTTATCTAAGTTCAGTTATTGTGGCCCAAGTTTTGACTGCCACTATCATTACTACCTTCTACCTTCCAACTCTGAACTCAGATGCTGGAAGCCAAAAGTAGGATGATAGTGAAAAAGGTAACATGGAAAAAAAAGAGAGAGGAAAGAACAACAATACAGAATAAGAAAATAATTTGCAATATATCAATCTAACAATCAAGTTATTATCAATATGTGATTGGAAGATGAAGAGAAGATCACCATTTCTAAGCAGGTAAGACATCTGAGGGAAATGACATTGGAATGGAGAAACAACAGTTGACATAATTAGTTGTTGTATAAGTATGTACTTGGAGAGTGTAAGAAAATTTTTTATTAATGGAAAGAGCACTATGTTCAACCACTGATCGCGTTGATCAGGAAAACACATCAACTATTCGTTTGGGTGTTTGTATGGTGTAAATGCTCCAATATTTGTGATTATGTTTTATTTACCTTTTGGTAAGGCTACAGAGACTACAAAGAAACCAAACCACTTACTAACAAAAGAGGATTAGACATACCACAGATTGTTGTGTCAGGTATTCCAATGTTGGAATACTCCAATTATGCTAGTGGCACACCACTAGCACACTGCTTCATTTTGGCATGGTCTTTCTTATCAAGTTTTCCTGAAAACTTAGCAGTTAATAGAGTGTTTTGACATCTCGAATAGCTAAAAAAATGGCTCAAGTGTTATCACACAAAATTTAGAAAGAATATGGTCATAAAGATCTTAGTAACTGAAAAAATTATCTTATTTATGTTATGAAAGTGTATGTATGAACATAAAAGCCAAAATTAGGTGAAAATTTAGATTAACTAGATCTAAAATAATGACAAAAATTGGGGGAAATCTTCTTATTTGTATTATTTCACTAAAACTCCGTCTTATTATGCAATGGGAGTATGAGACTCACTAATTGCTCCAAATATTAGTAGTTTTACAAGATATATGTATTTCAAAGATGAAAAATCTTTCTACAGCTTCTCAACTCAACAAAACTGAAAAAAACACCAAAAGTTCAAAAAAACAGAAAGAGAGAAAACATCCGTACAGTGCAAGCTCGACCCTATGCCACCTGTTGGGATGGCTTTGGCATAGGGCAACATGGGAAATCTTGTGACATGCCAAAAAGTATTGCTTGGCAAAAAGCTTCAAGTACTTTAAACCTCAATCTCACCAATCAGCACTATATTGCAGGAAACTTGAATAAGAAAGTTACAACTCCTAAGCTAGGTAACATGGACACAGCTGGGAAGAAGTTTGCATCCGAGTCAGAGTTGCATCTAGAAAAGGATGCATAGTAGACGCAAGAACAACTCATATATGTTGTGCGTCAGCATGATAAAAGAAATAAAAGCACACACGCTCCACTCAAATGCCGCATAGGGCGCACCCTGTTGCGAATTTAGTTGGACCTTGTTGAATATAAATATTAAAAACACTATTCTTTGTTACCTTAAGCTTTTAGAGAAAAACGGTTGTTTTACATTATCTAACAGAACTATTAAGTCGGTCCGGCCCATTAACACCTTAAAAAATATATATTTTGTCCAAGAAAATAAAAAAAATGCAACAAAAGAAAGAAACCGGTGGGGTACACCAGCTAAGGATTTAAGTGTCCATCAGCACAGGCCGTATCCACCGTGCTATATCGTGCCAGCAAGATATCGGCACGATACAGCCCCCGTGTCGATAGCACCACTCAAAACCCTCTATTCTTTAAATTAGTAAGTAATTTTCTTAATAAAGTTCAAAAGATTTGATAAAAGTAAATAAAAAATAATTGAAATATTTTGTTGCTAAAGAAAATAAATATTCTATGCCATTATGTGTCGACACACATTTTTTGACCGGCACGCATTGGCACGACCTGGCACGCATCATGCCATACCATGCCAGCAAATTTCCGGCACAACCCAATTCCACGATGCTTAAATCCTTGATGTCACCAGCTGCTATCTCACCCACTTCCTCTACCATATGGCCCACCGCTGCTTGATATCCTCTCAAAAATCTTTTTTTTTTCTTTCTTTTCCTCTCTTTTCATTCTTTCTAGTGTTCAATCTTTTTTTTTAGGATTTCAAATTCTTATCTTCTAAGACTACTTTCAACATAGTTTCTCTTAATACTATGGTTTTTCTACTCTTCTTTTTTAAGGTTTTTATGATGTTTTGCATAATAAAATAAAAAAATTTTATGTAAAAAATTATTATATTTAATAAATATTATATATGGCTAGATGTGTCCTTGTCGCATCAATATCCTAAATTGCTTGGAGTTGCTAAGTTGCCATGTTTGAGTATGTGTCATGTCCTATGCTCCGTATTCATCTCCATCTAACTTAGCTCCCACGTACTAAAAAGTCGTGTTTAACATCATCGATATGCAAAAATAGTTTCAAGTACTTTATATAACATAAGCTAGGATCCTTTTGGGAGGATTTGCATCCAAACCCTTCTCAAAATCTATGTTCGGGCATTTGAGTCGATGATTGGAGCCATTATAAATGTTTTAAAGTATTAAAGACACTAGAAACCAAATTTCATTGAATTTCAATGCTCTCAACCAATCACTCAAGCCCTCTTAAATTTGACTACTTTAATTGTTAATTGGGTGTAGTTGTTGTTTTAATGGTGAAATATGATTCAAGTTGAAAATTTACCAGAAAACATTTTTTGATATCTTGAGCAAGAATATTTACTTTGATTTACTGCATAGAGCTTTCATATACTACATTATCTCCAAAGGCATCAATTATCCATTCAATCACACTAACATCGAATTTGAAAAGGGAAGATTTGAAGCCAAATCAGCACAACAGGATCCTAGACTTAGTAATATAAGATTATAGCAGGATAATAATAAAGACAAGATAATGAAGCTCTACGAACAGATGATTTTTCAAACAAAAAAAATAAGAAAAATAAGAAAAAAAAAATTTCTCTATGAAAAGATCAAATCAGAAGTTCACCTCAAACCAAGCAAACTTTGATGCAGCCTAAATCTAGATTAGGATTTACTTTATTTTGAACTTGCACCGCTACCAAGTTGATGTAGTCCACTAACAAAAAGGATGCTATTAGACAGTGGTAGTGTGGCAAATCAAGTTGCATTTTCTTTTGTCACTAAGAAAGCTCTCCTAAAAGAGCAAAAAAGGGAAAAGAAAAACAAAGTTCCATCTAGAAAGAGCTTTTGAAGAAGAACAACTGAAAAACAGTGAATGAGGATTTTTTTTTTTCTTTGAAGAAAGAGAGAAAAAGTAAACAATTTACATCTAAGAAACAATTGGAGTGGAAGAACTAAGGGAAATCCTAGCCATTGAAAACTCTCAATATAAGCATCCAAGGTCTCTGCCTAAGGGGCCGTGAAAAGATTTCTATCTGACTCGTATTATAAAGCTGTGAGGCATGATGAAGGTTATCCAGCAAATAAAGGTAGGTTTCTGCAGTTAAATATATTTAAAATGGGCAGCAATAAAAGCAACAAATCTGAACGGCACTAGCAGCGAAAAGGCATTGGCACAGTTTTAAACTAAAATCAGAAAGGCTAAAACTCAGGAAGTTCCAAATCAACGAACGACCATCTAAAGAAATGAAAGACAGCTCTATAACTTAATTTAGAACATGTAATTCAGCATGGAGGAAATGAAAACAGCAGTTTAAATCAAAATCATTGAAGCACTGCTAGAAATTTGAGCGCATTCAATCCAACATCTTAAAAGAAGTTCCAGTGAAGATTTAAATCCCCTTTCGTAACTGAATTCATGCTTGATCCACCAATAATGCATCAAATCCTAAACGATCCAAACGAATCCAAACTAGAGTTCAATGCAATGCTAATAACATGTGCAACCCCTAAACCTTACGAAATTACAATGGAAAGAATTAATAAACGCTCGTCTAGATTTAGACTGCACCACAGAAAGTCTAGCTTCTGGAAAAGTTAAAGGATTATATAATAATTGGATTGTCTGGAAAACTTTCATGACTATATATAAAGCACATGAAGATCATAAACCAGAAGCCCTTAGTTTCCGGATAGCATACCTCTAACACAAAAAAGACTTGGCAGACTGTGAGGTAATAGTTCAAATAAAATATTTATCCCTGGGAAATCACAAGTAGAAATAGAGACTCATTAAGTTTTTGAGATACATAGAAATTTTACACGAAACTAGCAGTCTATAATTGCATTCTAATTTCTAACAGCTAGATAAGTAAACAAGGGTTGATGAAATGTTTAATAGAGATAACTAATGGTAATAAAAGGTACAGAAAAGTACAACTATAACAAGCCAGGTCAATGCTACTAATTTTTATATTGTTTAGTTAATTTTGTGGACAATTTTGAAAATGTAATATTTTCTTCTTGTAAATTAGAAATATCTTTAGCATAACATAGGTAAGATACATACTTCTGGGTTTTAACAGCAGATAATTTAAGTAGACTGAAGATTCTGTAGAATTTAACTTCCAAAAGGTATTTTGAATAAACTCTTAGAACTTCCAATACAAAAATTGACTTATTCTATGGGCGTGGCCAACTTAGATAATATTGTCAAGAGGTTGTGTAACAAGACACTATGGACTAAGAGAAGCTGAGATGAATCGAGCTAATTTACAAATTACGGACATAAATCATTATGGCTTAGCATTTGCTAGAATTCACGTTTCACTTAACCCGGCTTAAGCATTTTGGGTGGTGGCAAGACCCAAGAGGTTAAGAGAGTTAAGCGTGCTAGGACGGGAGTAGTCCTAGGATGGGTGACCGGGAAGTTGGGGCGTCACGGTTGGTATCGAGCCAATTATCACGGAAGTGTGAGATGAGTCTCGGCTGAGCCAGGGTCTGGATGACGGGCTAGCGAGACGAGTCTCACATCGCCTGGTACTTGTGAGTCTGAGCCTGACGAGGACGTCAGGGCTTAAAGGATGGGAGATTGTGAGACCCCAGATAGTCCTATATATGAAATATAATAGCGCTAAACTCTTAACCCGGCTTAAGTATTTTGGGTGGTGGCAAGACCCAAGAGGTTAAGAGAGTTAAGCGTGCTAGGACGGGAGTAGTCCTAGGATGGGTGACCCCTTGGAAAGTTGGGGCGTCACATGATATATATTGGAATATATATATATATGTATATATATATATATGTATATATGTATATATATATATGTATATATGTATATATATACATATATATATATATATATATATATATATATGTATATATATATATATACATATATATATATATATATATATATATATATATATATATATATGCAGAGAGAGAGAGAGAGAGAGATATGTATATAAAAGAAAGTTTAGAATATGTGTATATGATATGATATGATATGATATGATTTAGAGCGCCAAATGAACATTCAAAAAAAAGGCTAAATAAGAGAAATTACCAAACTGACATTATAAAATAGAAGGATAAATAAGCGAAATTATAAAGGGAAATAAAGCTCCTAATTCAAATGGAAGCTAATGGACAAAAGTAATTTATATGTAACTGGGCTCCAGATTATGTATACACAGCACAAATTGACAAAATATAATAATCATTAGATCTAAACTGATACAAACTTCTATAATACATATATACTAATACCACCACCACCACCCCCCCCCGCGTGAAGCTTAATTAAGATCACAATGCCACACTATTCTTAATTAGTAACCAAGCTTGTTTTTCTCAACAATGATAATACATGTTAATTAATATATAGGGTTCCTAGTTACATGCAGGTAGTGGGGTGCTGTGACACCCCAATAGTCCCACATCGGATGGGAAAGGAATTGTCATTGGGTTTATAAATAGACTTAGACACTAGTAATAATAATTGGGCTTTTGCATTTTGGGCCGGTGGTTGGGCCCAACGAGTTATTATCTAGTGGGGTCGTTACATTTAATCGTGAGCCGGTTCACCATTTGGACATGTGTGGCGAGTCTCATTTGAGCAGAGTCGGATGACAAGGCTAGCGAGACGAGTCTCACATCGCCTGGTGTTCTTGGGCTGTGTGTGTGATTGGACTGACGAGGACGTCAGGGCCTTAACGGAGGGAGTCTGTGACACCCCAATAGTCCCACATCGGATGGGAAAGGAATTGTCATTGGGTTTATAAATAGACTTAGACACTAGTAATAATAATTGGGCTTTTGCATTTTGGGCCGGTGGTTGGGCCCAACGAGTTATTATTGCTAGTGGGCTGGGTCGTTACAGGTGCTCAATTGATAACATTCCAACCAACTCAGATAATATAAAGAGCAAATTAAAAAGTATGGTTGATCAGAGAAGATATTCCTAAACAGAATTTTGGGCATCCACCTGTAGGTCATATTTTTATCATATTGTTTTGCTCGTAATTACAACTTTGTGTTCATCAGCAACAGTTCAGGCCAGACAATCTGCGAGCAAAACAATATGATAAAAATAAGTTAGCCTTTCGATATAACTAAGGTAAGAAAATAAAAAAAGAAAAAAAAAACAGAATAGAATGTAGTCAAATTTCAAACACTATTTTGTTTTTCTCAGATCTTTTGATTTTATAGATACATATGCACACCTTCAAAACCCAATAACTATAGCTCAAAAAAAAATAGGGTTATTTACATACAGGTCCCTGCAAACATAGTCAATTGCGGAAATATCCCTGCAAAAGCGAAACTAGGTGAGATGTCCCTGCAAAAGTCCAAAAGTATGCAGATATGTTCCTGCCGTGTCTTTTGCAGGGACCTGTATGCATTTGACCCAAAAAAATAATACAACTATACCTCAAAGAAAGCAAAAAAATTTAATAAACGAAGTAATAAATTTTGACCTTTGTCTTTGTACTTCTCATACAGTACATTCATCTCCTTGTAGTTGGAATTAGTAAATCCACTGAATTAAGCAGCAAAAACACAGAATTAATGCTTTTCTAATCACATAAAAGAAACATGAAAAGCTACTATTAAGACCACTTTTTGAGGTTATAATTAATACATATGTGATGTATAACTAAATTTCACTTAAAATAAAAAAAGGAAAAAGGAATTGGTAATACCATTTTGAAGCAACTTTTACAATTGTTATTAAAGAGTCCAAGTATTTGGTGTGAATTTTGCATAGCTCCCTATCATCTTTACTGTCAAATATATACACTTGTTACAAACTTACAATGCATAAAATCAAATACCCTTTGGCTGTTACAACAAACCCATTAGTATTAGGACCCCAATTAGTAGGGTTGTTACAACAGACCCTTTAGTATTGGGATTTTAGTTGATTAAGGGGGTTTGTTGCCTATTTCCATAATACCCCCCCGCAAACAGATGGGAGGAACGACCGTTAGTTTGTCCTTTAAGTCGAGGAATCGTTGCTTCGACAATGGTTTGGTTAAGACATCAGCTAGCTGATCAGCAGTGGGAATGTATGAAACTTGAAGTTGTTTCTTGCGAACTTGATCTCGGACGAAGTGAAAATCAAGCTCAAGATGCTTTGAGCGAGCGTGGAAAACTGGATTTGCTGCTAGATATGTAGCCGAGACATTATCACACCATATTCGGGGAATGGTAGGAAGAGGTTGTTGTAGTTCCCGAAGAAGACATTGTAACTAATAAACTTCATATGCAGCTGATGCTAAGGCACGATATTCAGAATCGGTGCTGGATCGAGCGACTGTATTTTGTTTCTTTGAACTCCATAAGATCAGATTGTGGCCATGAAAGACAGCATAGGCAGAGGTACTCTTTCGATCAGTCGTGTCACCTCCCCAATCCGCATCACAGAAGGCGAAAAGGGATGGGGAAGTAGAAGATTTAAGGAGAAGGCCATGCTCGATGGTTCCTCGTAAGTACCGGAGTATTCTCTTCACTGCTTGCCAATGATTGATGGAAGGTGAGTGCATGAATTGAGCTACTTTGTTGACACACATAGTGATGTCAGGTCTGGTGAGCGCTAAGTATTGAAGCGTGCATACCACTTGACGAAACAAGGTAGGATCTTCAAAGTTGTTGGAAGAATCCTTGACTAAGCGAACTTGTGGAGAGGATGGTGTTGATACAGGTGTAGCATCATGCATATTCACACGTCTCAAAAGGTCTCTTATGTACTTAGACTGGGAGAGTTGAAGTCCATTTGAGAGCCAAGTCACCTCTACTCCAAGAAAGTATGAAAGGGGGCCCAAATCTTTGAGTGCAACAACTTGCCCGAGCTGATGAATAATGTCTTGAAGAAGTGAAATGGCGGATCCTGTCAAAATTAGATCATCAACATATACAAGACAATAAGCAGTATGTTGGCCAGAGGAATAGATAAAAAGAGAGCTATCAACCTTGGATCCGTTAAAGCCAATATTTTGTAATGCTGTTGAGAGGCAAAGGTACCAAGCTCGGGGAGCTTGTTTTAATCCGTATAAGGCCTTCTTTAAAGAACACACATGATGTGGGTGATTTCGATCGACGAAGCCTTGGGGTTGCTCCATGTAGACTGGTTCTTCAAGAGTCCTATGTAGGAAGGCATTTGATACGTCTAGTTGACGAATGGGCCAGCGACAGTTAATTACAATGGACAAAATGAGATGAACTGTAGCTGGTTTAATGACAGGACTAAAGGTTCCAATATAGTCCACGCCCGGCCGTTGATGAAAGCCTTTTGCAACAAGTCTCGCTTTATGGCGATCAATTGAACCATCAGGTTTGGTTTTAATACGATAAATCCATTTACAACCAATGACATTAGTGGCTTGTGATCGTGGAACTAAATCCCATGTCCCATTGGCCATTAAGGCATCTATTTCATCAGACATAGCTTGACGCCAAATTTGGTGCTTTGTAGCCTCTCTATATGTAGTGGGGGTAGAGTGCGTCGTGGGCACGACATGATGAGCTTTGGGTTTTAAGTGACCAGTTTTGGACCTTGTGATCATAGGGTGTTGTATTTGGGTATTTGTGGTTCGAATTGGGTTGGCTGGGAGGTCAATTGTGGGTTGAGGAGTGACGGGCACACCATTGGAGTTCGATTGATTTGGTGGTGGTTGAGGTGTCATGGGAACGATATTGGGAGCTGATAGAGTGACTGTGGTGTTTTCTGTAGAAGTCAGAGCAGGGCTGTTTGTTGGTGGAGAGGGTTGTGTGTATCTGGTGGCTGGTGTAGTCAAGACATTAGGTGTGATTGAGTCAATGGATTGTGGAATGGGCTGACCAAGAGAGAATATAGGAATCGGTGAAGGCGGTGGACCGAGAATTGAAGATTTTCCATCACTTTCCTTGAACGGGAACACCTGTTCATCAAACAAAACGTGGCGGGAGTGAAAGATTTTATTAGTAGATAGGGACAAACATTTGTAGCCCTTATGAAGAAGACTATAACCAAGAAATACGCACTTAGAAGAACGAGGTTCAAGTTTGTTTTTAGTGTACGGACGAAGCCAAGGATAACAACAGCAACCAAAAACACGAAAAAAATTATATTACGGGTCACGTTGAAAAATCATTTGGTAAGGTGATTTGTGGTTGAGTTTTGGAGTGGGTAATCGATTTATTGTATAAACCGCAGTGGCAAAAGCATGGTCCCAATATTTTGGTGGTACTGAGGAATGATATAGGTAAGCACGTCCTGTTTCAGTTATGTGACGGTGTTTTCGTTCAGCACATCCGTTTTGTTCGGGTGTGTGAGGGCAAGAGCTTCTTTGTATAATGGCATTGTCAGCTAAGTAATGTTTGAGGGCTTGGAATTCCCCTCCCCAATCGGATTGGAATTGTTTGATGGGTTTCCCAAAAAAATTTTCAACTGTAGCCCGAAATTTGACAAAACAATTGAACACATCAGATTTGTGGCGAAGAAAGTATATCCAAGTGTACTTAGTGTAATGATCAAAAAAGAGTACATAATATAAACAACCATCAGATGAAGGAATTGGGGCTGGACCCCATAAATCAGAACAAATAAGTTCTAATGGGTTTATAGCATTATAATTAGAATCAGGAAAAGGAAGTTTGTGTGATTTGCTAACACAACAGGTTTCACATAAGGAGGAAGTAGTCTTAGCTGAAGCAGATAATTTATTTAAAGATAAAACTTTATTGATAGTTTTTGAACAAGCATGGCCTAATCTAGCATGCCAAGTAGACAAAGAAACTGAATTGCAAACTGGAGAAACAGGATCCGCAGCTAATTGATAGAGGCCATCTTTAATGTATCCCTGGTGGAGTGGCTGCTTCGTTTTGCAGTCCTTAATCACAAAGAAGTTAGGAAAAAATTCAAGTGAGACACCATTAGAAGCCGTAAACTGACGAACAGTGTCACGCCCCGGGCTGAACAGTCCCCCGGGCACGCCGACAAATCCGCCGTATACAAGAGAATTTCTCCTGTATACGAAGCGTAGCTGAATCTGTAAGAACATACAATGCTACAAGCAGTAGCATGAGTAAGAACAAACAGGTAGGAAAAACCACTTTATATACATACAAGTAAACAGATACAACGCTACTCGCTCCAGCGAGTTCAACTGTATGTACAAAAGTGGAAAACCAAAACAAAACTATCACTACCTGCAGTGGAAGTCCTCTAGCACAGAACTCGAAGGGTAGGCTCTAGCTCGCCACGCCCTTCCCGCGGTCCAACTCAGGAGGAGCAGCAGCCGAAGGCGAAGGCCCTGCAACAAGGGTGGAAGAAAGAGGGCGTGAGAACTACTATGAAACAAGTAGTCCTCAGTGGGTGCCGCCCTAAGCAACATCGGTCCACCCACTAAGTCTACAGGGTAAGCAAGATAGAAGAAAAGAAAGCTGGAACTCTCTACAGCTACAAGTCACTAAACTATCAAGCTCAAAACTACCCCTACAGACTCCAAACAACCAGACCCAATCTGCAAGGGGACTGTGAACCCACCCGTCCCTGGGACTGTGAACACACCCGTCCCGTGCCGGTTGTGACTATACAGCTACCCCCACTCCAAGCCTCAGTGGAGAGCAAGTCCCACCTGCACTACCCGACACCAACGCGAAAGCACAAGCCCAAACTCCGGAGCGGCACTCGGGGGAGCTACCCAACCGAGTATGCAGCGTAGCTCTGTCGAGCTCAATCAGGCCCTCACTGGCCAAACCCAAGTAACCAGGACAGACATTGGGCCCACCGTCTGGTTCGACGGCGCCCGACACCCCGTAACAGTATACACTACCCCAAGTATCCATCGCCCGAAACCTGCGACGATACCGTGAAAATACGGCTCCTAGAGCTAAATCCGGCAATGTATATAATGACGATCAATTCGGGGTTTTCTCCTAAGTCAAATCCAAGTCCAACAAGTATAAAATATTAATCGCTAAGCATGCTCCAAATTCAGATATTCAATAGACAATTCCAAGAATTCGAGCTAAGGCTATCATGAACATACTACTATACATGTCGACTATTGCACTTAGAAATAATCCGATGTAAACCCACCTTAGTCGCAAACCCCTGGCAGCGAGGAGTGTCCAAGGTCCTCCTCGATCACCTCCGCTGATCCGTCAAGTGCCGAAGTCCTCCGCTGCGAAGAAGCAACCCAAAACACTCAATTTTTCCGAATTCTGCCCGAAACGCAGCGGCTGAGAAAAGCTTAAAGTTCGTCAAGCTAACCTGGTCCGAAATCAGCGAGTAAGGTATCAAAATCTTCGCCTCGCAGTCAGGAATCCAACGGCGCAAGTCTTGACGCGATCCGACCACCCTGCGCGGAGAATCAGCCAAAGTACCGACGGTCGACGCTGGAAAACAGCAATTCAGCACTTCAGAACTTTCCGAAAAACAGCGGCTCAGTAATCAAGGGTTCCGACAGGGCAAACCTGATCCAAATCCGGCAAGTAAGGTGTCGCTGGAATCGTCTGGAAGTCACGGATCTAACGCCGCAGATTTCGCCGGATTCCGAGTCTCCTACACAGAGCACGAGTCAAAACACTAAACGTCGACGCTGCAGTCTGCAGCAGTGGCAGCAAGTGCGAAAATCAAGGGAATCCGAACCAACCGGAGGGTTGTCGAGGGTCTACTCACCTCTGAAAACTCGCTAGGCCCGCCGCTGAGTCGAGGTCGACGGTCCCGCACGCACGCCGGGCTCCCTCGCAGCGCCTCGTCGTCGAAAGCCTCCTCGCTCCGCTCGCGGTGCGTCGTCGTCGAAGCTCGGGCTCCTCTCGAGCTTCTTCTCTCTCTCTCTCTCCCTCTGGCTGAAACGAAGAAGAAGAAGGAGAAGAACACAGCAACAGCAGCAGCAAGAAGCCCCTCTCTCTCTCTCTCTGTATATAGGGGAGTGGGCAAAAGGTGATGTGACCAAAAGTCAACCTGAGCCATGCTGCCAGGCTGTACCGGTACAAATCCCATTTTGTACCGGTATAGCCATCAATCTGTACCGGTATAGCAACCAATCTGTACCGGTACAACTCACAGAAATCTGCAATTTCGCAGATCTCTCAAGTACATGCTGCTCTCGTGATCCCCAGGGGGCCCGTTAGGCGTCCATTCGCGCCCACGCAACCTAGACTTGTCCCGACACTCTCCAGAGCTGCCGAACAAGTCTCAGCTGAATTTTCAGGTCTCTACAAACAGATAGTAAGTTTGCGTTAGATTTAGGAACATGAAGGATATTGTGTAATGAAAAAGGATGAGAATTGAGAGATAAATTATTAGACCCAATATGAGTGATGGGTAAGCTTTTACCATTTGTGAGAGTAATTTCATCGGTTCCAGAATATTCGGAGTGAATGCCCAGGTTTTCCAGTTCAGACGTCAAGTGATGGGTTGCTCCAGTATCAACGATCCACGGTTTGGTTGATGTGGTGGGAGATGAAGTGAAGCTGGCTGCTGGTTTTGGGGTGTAATCATTGTTGTTGTTGTATTTAGGACTTGGACATTGTTTGTAGGTGTGTCCTTGGCCCCGACAATTATAACAAATAGGTGTGAATGATTCAGTGTTTGCTTGAGGGTTACGCCCACGACCAGAGTTGGAATGATAGCCTCCACGTTTGTATCCACGTCCTCTGCCTCGCCCGCCACTATTAGTGTTTTGGCGAGCATTATAGTGAGCAACAGCAGGTGGATTGAGGGAGGAATTTGAGCTCTTAAGCTGCATTTCTTCATAGAGGAGTAAGCCAAATAAATCATCAAATGAAATAGAAGTTAACCTTGCCTCGATGTTGCGGGTGAAAGGTCTGTAATCTTGTCCGAGACCACGTAAGATATGATCAATGAGATCATCTTCCGAGATGGCAGCATCAAGAGCACTGAGTTGATCAAATAATCGCTTGGCACGATCCATATAGGTGGCAATGGAGTCGTTGTCCCGAGATAGGGCATGAAGAGCATTTTTGAGAGTACGAACTTGAGCTCTAGAACCAGAAGCATAAGTGGTTTGTAAACGAGACCAAACAGCATAAGCTGTAGTGGCACCAACAACCTGGGAGAGAACGGATTCCGAAATAGAGCTTAGAATCCAACTTAGCACAATTTGATCTTTGATATACCAGTCTTTGTATGCTGGATTTGCTGCATTGTTAATTTCTTTAGGAGGAGGAGGTGTGGAGCCATCTATGTGATGGATCAATTGATGGCCACAAAGGAAAGGAATAATCTGAGTTTTCCATAGGAGATAATTGGAGGAAGTAAGTTTGATTGTCAGTTGGTGATGAACCGAAGGTGGAGTTATAGGCATTAGAGAGGAGGACGAAGAGGAAGAGGATGATTGTGTGGCCATGGTGAGAGAGGAAAAAAAATGGTGTTTAAACCTTAGTAGGCTCTGATACCATAAAGAGTCCAAGTATTTGGTGTGAATTTTGCACAGCTCCCTATCATCTTTACTGTCAAATATATACACTTGTTACAAACTTACAATGCATAAAATCAAATACCCTTTGGCTGTTACAACAAACCCATTAGTATTAGGACCCCAATTAGTAGGGTTGTTACAACAGACCCTTTAGTATTGGGATTTTAGTTGATTAAGGGGGTTTGTTGCCTATTTCCATAATAGTTATATTGTAGCTTCTCTTCCTTTGCAGCGATAGATTGAACTCTTCAATTGTTATACAAGTATAATTTTATACAAGTATAATTTTATACTTAGCTTTTCAAAAGTTATGATTTTTTTTTCTTAACAGATTGAACTCTTCAATTGTTATATTGTAGCACTCATTAGAATTTCTTTTTTTGCTTGTCAGATAATACAAAATTATCGAAAAATACTCGAGGCCAAACCAAATTGCTCAAATTGTTTAAAAGGAGTTAACTAGAAACTGTGAAATTGAATGAGTATGGACAACCTATTGGAAAGGCGGCGGCGACACTAAGCAATTTTTTGGGGTTGATTGCGAGAAATGGACAACTAGCTCCACTTGATTATAAAGATTGGAGACTTGTTCCAAGCACGCTCAAAAATATTATGTGGATGGTGGTTTTGGTATATGTTGATTATTTCTTTTCTTAAAATGTCTTTTTTGTTTTATAATATTGCAATCGATGTTTACAAGTGTCTATTTTTTCATACAGACTAAGTTCAAAATTTCAGAAAAAGGACAAAATTAGGTTATAATGTCCATAGGAAGAAAATGGAGGGAGTTTAAAAGCAGGATTAAGAAATTACACTTTAACAACCATATGACTTATCAAGAAAGGATAGCAGATTGTGACACTCGAGTCCATCCATCTGCCTGGGAGTTTCTTGTTAAGCATTGGAGCTCTGAAACTGGACAGGTAAGTAAATTTAAATATTAAATTTACTGATTTTATGATAAGACATAAGATACAAAATATTTTTCTTTTTAACTGGATAGCTAACTAAACTTTTAAATAATTTTCTTTTTAACTGATTCCTATGGTATAGTATACTAACTGTGCTTACGATACAAAATGTTATGTTTAATATCTTTAAACATCTGGTAGTGAATTATTGTAACGACTCAGCCTACTAGCAACAATAACTCGTTGGGCCCAACAACCGGCCCAAAATGCTTAAGCCCAGTTATTATTACTAGTGTCCAAGTCTCATATAAACCCAACCCCGTTAAGGCCCTGATGTCCTCGTCAGTCCAATCACACACACAGCCCAAGATCACCAGGTTATGTGAGACTCGTCTCGCTAGCCCATCATCCAGACCCTGGCTCAGCCGAGACTCGTCACACATGTCCAACTGGTGAACCGGCTCTGATACCAAATGTAATGACCCAGCGCACTAGCAACAATAACTTATTGGGCCCAACAACCGACCCAAAATGCTTAAGCCCAGTTATTATTACCAGTGTCCAAGTCTCATATAAACCCAATGACAAATCCATTCCCATCCGATGTGGGACTATTGGTGGGACTATTGGGGTGTCATACCACTAAAGACTATTTTTTTTTGCAGTAGTTCTCACACCCAGTTGTTGAAACCTTTTACAGAGCCTCCTTCTTCGGCTGCTGCTGTTGCTCAGTCTGATCGCGGGAAGGGTGTTGCGGTTAGAGCCTTTCCGTCGAGCCGCAGAGCTAGAGGAGTACCAGCTACAGGTAGTTGTAGTTTTTGGTTCTTTACATGCTGATATTGTCCCTCGCTGGAGCGAGTGTTTTTGTACCAGGATATTATGTATGTATTGAACCGATGTTTTTATATATGTTTTCATTATAGTAGCTCTATACTACTGGTTGTAGTGTTGTATGATTACAGTTACAAGTATAGCTTCGTATCGTACACAGAATTTTTTTTTTTATATACGACGAATTTGTTGGCGTGCCCGAAAAAACGAGTAATCCGGAACGTGACATATACATTTTTTAATTTCTTAATTTTTACTTTTAAAATTATGAGTAAAATATATTATATTTGAAAATTTAAAAGTCAAATATTGAACTACAAAGTAAATGCACCAAATTTCAAAGTTGAGTTGTGCAACCACTATTCATATATTGTACTTAAGAAATGAAATTAGCCACGCAGAAGTGTGACCGCCTTTTTCCTTTTTTCTTTTTTGTCACCAATTATATGCTCTTTTTTTAAAATAATTACTTTTTTTACTTAAATCTTTTTCCCTCTCTTTCATTAATTTTTAATTTAATGCTCATTTTTCTCTCTCTCTCCCCAAACAAACCGCATGTCCTTCTTAAAAAATTATTTTTGATTTTACTAAGTGTAAATTTATTATTTAATCCTTTCCTTTCTAACTCTCTCTAAAAATTAATTTTTAATTTAATGCTCATTTCTCTCTCTCTCTCTCTCCAAACAAAACACATGCCCATTTTAAAGAATTATTTTTGATTTTACTAAAAGTGTAAATTTTTTATTTAATGCTTTCCTTTCTATCTCTCTCTAGAAATTAATTTTTAAAACATGATTTTTCTCTCTCCTCTCCCTCTCTTCTATCAAGGAATATGCATATCTTTTCTTCTTTATGGCCAAGATATCTGCTCTCTCACATTAATTCTTAATTTAATGCTTTATTCTTCCTCTTCAAATAAGGCACATGCTTTTTTAAAAACATTAAATTTAAATTTAGTAATTATAATTTTTAATTATTGAAAGTTTAAAAATAAAAATATTTAAGTCAAAAGTATATGGATCAAATTTCAAAGTCTGACTTATGTAGGAACTATTCATATGTTTCACCCTGAAATTAATTAGAAACGACAACCATCATGGGATGCGAGCACAAGATGCTCTATCTTCTCTCACTCAACCTCTCTCTCTTTTGTAGATTTCTCTTCTCCTTCTTCTTTTTTTGTTTCTCTTTTATTAGGATTTTTTTGACTCCTCACTTTCTGTCACGTCCCGGGATCCTTTTCGATAGAAACACAGCGGATTTTTTTTTTTTTTAAACCTGGCCCCCGTGACGTACAGATCCGCCACAAATACAAAGTTCCTCTGTTCCCTCGAACAGAGTCTCCTTTGTATTTGTACGGCATACCAACTCATACAACAGGATCTCAACCGCAAATACATTCACCAATCAACAACCATATCATGCCGTGCATTTCCATACAGCTAGCAATCCTTAAAATGATGCATGCCTCTAAACACTCCTTAGGCGCTGGATGATGCAATGCACAATACAACAAGCAACCTATTTAAAAGTGCTCCCCACTCGGAAGCTTTGTTTTTAAACTCTATTCATTCAATCAAGAAAACCACTCGAAATTCTTTTGAAAACTGTTTCCTACACGGAAACTCTATTTTGAAAGCCAACTACCTCGAGGGGTAGAAACCACGATTCGGAAAACCATGAATACAATCCAAGAGCCAAAGTATACATATCACAAAACTGTAGATCCAAAAACCAAAACCATGTATTCATAAACTCCAATCACATGCAAAGGAAAACCAAACCATTCAGCTCACATATTCAGACAAACAAGTAAGATCATCTAACTGAACCATTAATTATTAAAAACTAGAAAGTGCAGGAAATAAAATATAACCAGGGTGACGACGCTATGGCAGGCTAGCTAGGTCGTCCTCTCGTTGCGCCCAAACACTATCTCCTTACCCGCAGTACCTGAAAAATAGTGGGGGAGGTGAGAACATGTAAACATGTCTCCCTCCCAGTGGGTACCGCAAGTCACGAAGGCAAGCCGTAATCACCGGAGACCAAAGGAGATAGATAAACAAATATATGAGCTGTGATATGAAAAGAACTACAGTAGCTACAACAGATAGTATGGAGCAATAAATAAACCTGCTACTGTATAGATAACAATGCTAGGAATGCCTCAAAGTAAAGAACCAGAAACTGTACCCAATCTGTGCCTGCTATATTGGTCCGCAAACCTCAAGCGCTGCCTGTCACTAACCTGCACCGACCTGATCCATCCGCCCCAAAGGACGACCCATCCGGATAAGTACACCTCCGATCGGTGGCCAAACCGATCCAGTGTCATGAATACCCCCAAGTCTTTGTGACTAAGTCATCTTTGGTATGCTCAACAAGAAACCCGGCTAAAGCGGTGCCTAGGCCACAAAGCCAACAACAATGGCGTACATCGCCGAACTGTGAAACTGCTAGGGCGTACAACGCCGAACCTCAATCAACCAGATCGAAACACATGACGAGAGAGTCAATGTGTTGCCTCGACCCAAAGTCCACAGAGATACTGAAACACAAATGCCAACCTGCTCTACATGTCTATCAACAACTAATAATATGCAATCAACGGAATACGATAATCAAACGATAAATAAGCAATGACATGTAGAGACTAAAAAACAGGAATAGAAAAACAGGAGAAGGAAGCGAAACGCTCTCATCGACTACCAACTCGAAGCACCCACTCAATGTCGAGACGGAACAGGTACGCCCAAGTCGGCCAGGACCTACGAAGATCCACCGGGTCGGTAACCAACCCTCAACTCAAAACACAAGACTCACAAACTCCCACACAAGTCCCACGATCGGTTTCCCAAAAGCCGATCAGCACTCACCGGAGTCCGTAAATCACTGCCGGACGCCGTCGGGACCCACTAAGTGTCCCGAAACTCACCGACTCGTGCCACGAGTCACCCGCTGCCCCAAAACACTCCAATTGGGATGTTTTGGCAGCAACACAAAGTAACCAAACTACTTCGGAAGAAATCCGACCCGAAGCCCGCGTTCTTTCGGCAAGTTTTGCCGAAAAACGCGCCGAAACCGACTTCTCGATTTTCGCAAAAGCTATCGAACCACGGACAATCAGTCCAGAGGTCAAACACACTCAAACATGCTGCTCACAATAGCCACACGATGCATAATTGCACAAAAGTCCCTCTAATTACATAAAATACCATCATTTTATGTAATTAGAGCGATCAAGTCGCTCGTACACGCAAACCGAGAATTTCCGAGTGTAGAGACACGTACTACTAGGTCTCGGCGTGCCGGAGGCCGTGCTCACCTTTCGGAGCACTGCCGACCACTGTGGAGAGCGCGAGAGCGACGCGAAAGTCTGCAAACAGCGTGAAGTCGGGGAAAAACGTGCCGAGAACTAGCAGGACCTTTGTTGATCCACCGAGATGATCACGGTGATCGGAACTGACTCACGATCACCGTGCTCACCTCCGGAGGCATCAGGACAGCCTCGGATCGCCGAAAAGTGCGCGCAAACCCGAAACAACAGCCAAACAGGCTCAATCGGGTCGACAACGCCGCAACGGCGGAACGAAACCTCCCCGACAGAAACTAAGGTGAGCACGATAATCAGCGATGACTCACGATCATCATGCTCCCTTCCGTGGAGATCGCAGGGCCTTGGAACACAAGATGGCCAAGGATAGCCCTATTTCGGGCTTGGCCGGAGTAAGGTTGCTCCGGCCGGCTTCCGGCGGCACGGCGAGGTGCGCGGCGGCCAGGGATGGGTGCGGGGGAGGTGAGGAGTGTGATGCTCACCTTAGAAGGTGGCTGGATGCGGTGGCGGCGGCGGCGGATCAACCCGAGCCCGCACAAGATCCGGCTGGGGTTCCGAGGGCAGTTGCGGCCACGGCGGTGGCCGGGGTAGGTCGGGGACGACGGCGGCGGTTTCTTGGAGGCAGGGGATGCCGCGGGGGTGGACCAAGGTGGCGGCGGTGCTCGGGAAAGGCCGCGAGCTTGCCTCGGCTTTGGGCTCGAGGCGGAGGCTGCGAGCGGGCTGGACGGTGGCGGCGCTCGCGCGGCTCGGGACGGCGGCGGCCGAAGGTCAGAAGTCGAAGAAGGAGGAGGGAGGCGGCGCTGTGCGTGGGGAAAAGCTAGGGCTAGGGTTAGGTCTAGGGTTAGGGTTCCAAAGAGGAACCTAAGAAGACTTAAATGCAAATGCGACAAATCGCGAATAAGTCCCTCCAATCTCAGTGTTCTAATCTGAGACTCACCCAGCAGGAGTAAAACGCACAAATACCCCTCCACGGAAGATCTCAAGCGAAACGGTACATAAAATGTCGCAACTTTTGCGAAATTACAGAATTGCCCTTAACAACCTCTCCTCGATCAACGCGCAATCTCCGTAGATCCGTCCGTCAGATTTGCGAACGGATCGCGCCAGTGCGATCAGCACAACGGAGAGAACAAAGCTACGATTTTGGTTCGCCTCGATCGATTACGGATTTACGACGAAATCCGCTTTCTCTCGAAGGGCCAAAATGACGCATAATACATATAAAACATGTATTTTCAGATTTTCTCAAAATCCGTGCGTCAAACCCAAAATCCGTCAGTGCCACTAGTCCCAGAATAGCTGAAACGTTCGAAACGAGCTATTGGACTGCTATGAACAGAGTCCGTCTGAGCAGTCAACTTCGCAGTGACTACTCAGGAAAATCGAGTTACTATTCACTTTAAGTCGAACTTGGAAATCGCGTAGAATCTCCGTTTTAACTCGATTTCGTCCGAAACTTGACGAGTGCTTTTGTAATTAAATTACACGCAAAAACATCGTCAACTGAGAGTTTAACTACACTGCAAAAATCTCAGTCCTTACACTTTCTCTTACTCTTTTTTTCTCTGTCTGCCCTGTCCTTCCATTTTTTCTATTGTTGGGGAAAACCGCAACAAAAAATTCGATTGTGATTAAAATCTAACTAATTTATGATAAAAATAAATAAACTAACTTACAGATAAACACAAAAATTCAAACAAAAATTTTGACTGATCCTAAGTCATGCGAGACATTTACCTAAGGCGTATTCCGTCCTTCGTGCGGGATTGTCACGCCCGGATTGAAGGATTTTCCGGCACGCCGACAAATCCGCCCCGTACAAGAAATTTTCACTGTACACGAAGCGTAGCTGTACCTGTATAACATACAATGCCACAAACAGTAGCATAGAGCTGAAGACAACTATAAACAAGCAGGTAGGAATAACAACTTTATATACATACAATCACGGATACAAAGATAAACTACTCGCTCCAGCGAGTTCAACTGTATGTACAAAAGTGGCCAAACCAAAAACTGTCACTACTGCGGTGGGAGTCCTCTAGCAGCACTCGAAGGGTAGGCTCTAGCTCGCCACGCCCTTCCCGCGGTCCGTCTCAGAAGGAGCAGCAGCTGCAACAGAAGGCCCTGCAACAACGGTGGAAGAAAGATGGCTTGAGAACTACTGTAAAAACAGGTAGTCCTCAGTGGGTGCCGCCCTAAACAACACCGGTCCACCCACTAAGTCTACAGGGTAAGCAAGAAAGTAAAAGAAGTCGGAAAAATACTCAACAGCTAGGAAACACTATACTATCCCGCCCTCAACAACCCTCTGTAGAACAAGTAAAAGCTGACCCAATCTTACGAGGGACTGTGATACACCCGTCCCGCCTGTCGAAGCAACACTACAACTACCCCAGGGGTAGCTAGCGGAGAGCAAGTCCACAACGAGGACGCAGCGACACCAACGCAAAAGCACTAAGCCAGACTCCGGAGCGGCACTCGTGGGCGCGAACCAACCGAGTATGCAAGCGTATCTCTGTCGAGCTTAATCTGGCTCTCACAGGCATAATCAAGTAAACAGGGTCTAAGCACTAATACACCACGTGCCCCTTGGCACGAACTGTAACTAAAACAGTATCCTGGGCTTACCGTCAACCCCCGACGGTCCCCGACAACACGAACAATCTGAACCCAACAGAACTAAGCTCGGCATCCCCAGCAAGAGCGTAAAAGTAACAATACTACCCAGGTATCCATCGCACTCAACAGCGACGATACAGTAAATCTCGGCTCCTAGAGCTAAATCTGGTAGTGTAAACATATGACGATCAAACGTGGTTTTCTCCTAAGTCAAGTCCAAGTCCAACATGTATAATTTAAAAACTTACTAAACATGCTCCCAAAATTCAGATTTAACATACAAGAATTCATGAATTCGAGCGATCACAAACTAGTCGAAAACTAGAATTTATACATGCCGACTACTTGAATTAGGTATGATACGATGAAAACCCACCTTAAGAAGCTCCTCCTCTGGCAGCCAAGGGAGTAATCCAAGTCAGCAAAAGCCCCACGTCCGGCCAAAGACAAGACCAAGACCATTGCGAAGAATCGCGACCAAAACACAAAATCCACAATTACGTCCGAAAATCGGCGGGGAAAAGCTTAAATCCAACTAAGCTAACCTTCTCCGAATTCAGCGATCCAGGGCTCTGAAGCTTCGTCTCGAAGTCACGGATCCAACGGTCCAAGTTTCGCTGGATTCCGCCTCTCCTACGCTGAGATCAAGGCAAAACACCGACGGTCGACGCTGGAAATTGCAGGAATAGCACCTCAGATTCGATTCGGCAAACAGCGGCTTAGTAAAATCAAGGTTCGACAGGGCAAACCTTGTCCAAATCCAGTAAGTAAGGTCTCTCTGGAATCGTCTCGAAGTCGCGGATCCAACGCCCCAAGTTTCGTCACGTTTCGATACTCCTACAAAGAGATCTCGTCAAAACGCTGAACGTCGACGCTGCAGTCAGCAGCAGCAGCAGTGCAGTTCGAAAATCATGGGATTTGGAAGCAACGGAGGGAAACTTGATGGGCTACTCACCTCTGGAAAAGCCCTAGGCCCATCGCTGAGTCGAGGGCGGCGGTCCCGCGCGCACGGCTGGCTCCCTCGCAGCGTCACGTCGCCGGAAACTCGCTCGATCCGTTCCGCGGCACGTCGTCGACGAAGCTCTCACCGCTGACTTCCCTCTTCTCTTCGGTTCAAGGAGGGAGGAGGAGAAGAGTAGAAGCAGCAGCAGCAGTGGAAGAAGAAGGAGAAGAAGAGCTCTCCTCTCTCTCTCCTCTCTGGTCCAAGGTAAGGGGAGGGATGGTGATGTGACAAGTGCCCAAAAAGTCAACCTGCACCCTGCCTCCACTTTGTACCGGTACAAATCCCCCCTTGTACCGGTACAAACAGGCAACCCGAGAGCATCTGCACAGGGCTATACCGGTATACCCCTGGTGGTTATACCGGTATAGCAACCGACGTTGTACCGGTACAGCCATCAACTTGTACCGGTACAACTCACAGAAAAGCTGCTATTTCGCAGGTTTTCAGGATTCTAACTGCTCTCGTGTTCCCACAAGGTCCGTTTGGCGTCCATTTGGCGCCAACGCGATCCGGACTTGTCCCGACACTCGTCAGAGATGTCAACAAGCCTCAGGTGCAATTTTCCAGGTCTCTACAGGGATTAACCGGAAACACCGCCCCAAGATAAGATCGGAATTCCTCCTCCTATGAGCACGAACGCGGAAGAAATTGATGAAGACTTTTTCAACACCCAATGATAAAAAGATCAAATGAAGTGAATGAAAATAGTAAATAATCAATTATATTATACTAAAGGAGAACCCTAGGTGAAGCCTGCTATAAGCTTGACACGTGGCTTCGTATGCTTGCCACGTGTCAAATATAGATATTTTAAATTTATTATTACATATATAGTAATTATGAACTATATTATTATGATATATTATAAATTAATTTATGGTATATTATGAACTAATGTATCAGTTAATTCAAAGATTTAATTTATGGTATATTATAAATTAATTCAAATTAATTTGTATAATTTGACTTAATTTGAATTGATTTTAAAATTAATTTGATTTAATTTGACTTAATTTGAATTGACTCAAAGATACAACCTAATTTGAATTGTGTCCGAGAATCTTATATTTGAATTAACTCATACATTTATGGTATATTATAATTAGGAAATAGCTTGAATTATAATTAATTTGAACTGCTATATTTATGGTATATTATATTTTTTTAGGAAAAATAGATTACGAAATAAAATACTTTCTATTAGAAAAAAACACTATTATTATTATAATTATACTCAAATATAGGATAACAATTTTATTAGGAAACACTATTAAATCAAATTATACCGATTAAAGAATTAACTAGAATTTGACTATGAAACACTATTAAACACTATTATTATAATTATACTCAAATATAGAATACCAATTTTAATTAATTATTTAATTTAAATTAATTATAGAAATAATTTGAATCAATTAATTTGACTTAACTCAAATTAGTTGAGTTAATTTGAATTAACTTAATTTGAATTATACTAATTAAGAAACATTATTAAATCAGATTAAATCAAATTATACTAATTAAGAAATTATACCAATTACATATAATTATATATAGCAAATCTATTTATTACTATATACTAAAATATTAAATTTAATTCAAATTAATTCAAATTGAGTCAAATTATATTTTTTAAGAAAAAAAATAATTAGGAAATAAAATGCTTTCTATATGCTTTTTATAGTAAATAGATTTTTATAAGAAATAATAAATAGGGTAAAAATATAATTAAATAAAAAGTTATTAAATTTAATTCAAATTAATTCAAATTAAGTCAAATTAGATTTTTTTAGGAAAAAATAATTAGGAAATAAAATGCTTTCTATATGCTTTCGCTTTCTATAGTAAATAGATTTTTTTAGGAAAAAATAATTAGTTTATCAATACTAATAAATTTTAATATTCTATATTATTATTAATTAGGAAATAAAATCTATATTATAATTAATTAGGAAATAAAATTAAAATATTATTATTAACTTTTATTATATCAATTAAAATTAATTAAATAAAATCAAATCAAATTAAATAAAATTAATGCAAATTAATTCCAATTAAATCAAATTAGATTTTTATAGGAAAAAATAATTAGAAAATAAAATGCTTTTTATATGTTTTCTATAGTAAATATATTTTTTAGAAAATAATAATTAGGGTATCAATACTAATAACTTTTATTATTCTATATTATTATTAATTAGGAAATAAAATCTATATTATATTTAATTAGAAAATAAAATTAAAATATTATTATTAACTTTTATTATATCAATTAAAATTAGTTAAATAAAATAAATCAAATTAAATAAAATTAGGAAATAATATGCTTTCTATAGTAAATAGATTTTTTTAGGAAATAATAATTAGGGTCTCAAATCTATATTATAATTAATTAGGATAATGAAATTAATATTTTATTATTAAATTTTATTATATCAATTAAAATTAATTAAATATAATTAGGATATCCATACTAATAACTTTTATTATTCTATATTATTATTAAATTAAATATAATTATATCAAATTAAATATAATTAATTCAAATTAAATAAACACTTATAAATATAATTAAGAATTTGTTTAAGAAGCCGATGCTCTTTACTTTTCAGACACGAGCCATTCTTTATAAAATATTATTTTTCCTCTCTGTTTTCTTCCACCAAACAGCTAACAAGCTAAAGCACCGATTGTATTTTGTTTTAGGATTGTAGATTTTTTTCTTTTGGTGTTATGTTTTTTTGAATTTTTTTCCTTTATTTGTAGTTTGATGATTTGATTTGAATTTTTTTCCCTTGATTTCATCTCTTATTGATGAACAGAAGGGTGTATATGAGACAATTGATTTATTCAATAAACAAAGTTCATACTTACCTATGCACAGTATGGTAGTAATAGATTTTACAAATTTGAATAAATAATAGTGTTTAATTATATTTAAAAAATATAATACCAAAGAAAAAGAAAAACCCAAATCAAAGGGTTCTTTTATGGGCACTTTTTGTACTTTGATTTGGGTTTTTGGTTGTTTTTATTATGGATTATTAGGGGGCATCCGTGCAATAGTTTGATTTGGGTTTTTTGTTGTTTTAATTTGCATTTTAGTTGTTTTTGGATTGTTATCTTTGTTGTTGTTTTTTTTTTAGTGTGATTTGGGTTCTTTTGTTATTTTAATTTTAGTATTAATTAATTGAATTTACATTTATTACTTTCGGGAGAGGGGTATTTTTTATGGTCGATTTTGTTTTTTCTTTTCTTTTTTTCAATATAGGTGTTTTCGTGATTGCGATTTTTTTCTTTTTCTTTGGATGTTATGTTTTTTGAATTTATTCTTTTTATTTTATTTTATTTTTTGTTTTCTTTTTAATACCCATGTTATATTTTTACTTTTTGTTTTGAGATTTATATTTATTTAAAGTAAATTTTTTTATTGTTTTTTTTTTCTTTTTTAATATAGGTGTTTTCGGGATTGCGATTTTTTTTTCTTTGGGTGTTATGTATTTTGAATTTATTCTTTTTATTACATTTTTTCTTTTGTTTTCTTTTTAATACGCATGTTATGTTTTATTGCTTTTTGTTTTGGGATTTATGTTTATTTAAATTAAATTTTTTTACTACCTTATATATGTTTATATATATTTAGGATTTTAAGCAAAGAACTGAGTCAATCTATGGTGCTTAATGAAATTTCAACTCAATCTACTATTTCTCTAATGGATGACTTCCTAATAGTATTAAATCAAATTAAGTCACATTATATTGAACACTATTAAACAATTATTTAGAATATAGTAAGGAAACACTATTAAACACTATTATTATTATTATAATAATTTTACTTAATTATAGAATAATAATTTTATTAGGCAACAGTATTTAATCAAATTAAGTCAAATTATACCAATTTGTAATTTTTGATATCAATTTTAGTTATCATTTTATTTTGCACATCAATATGTAATTGTAAATTGTTTTTCACATCAATTCATAGAATAGAGTTGAATTTTGATTTTTACTTGAGTATTTACTTTGGTTCATAAATTTTTTTCTCTAGCTTTTGTACTTTAATATGTACTATAATTAACATTGATATTATATTTTTTTATTTATTAAAAAAATATAATATTAATTAGAATATTTTTTTAATCATTAGATAATAACTTTTGTTATTTTATATTATTATATTATCCAAATCGCATCGTGAAATGCTAGTTTAAAACTAATTCTTGAAATTATCTATCGGTCATGTGTGCATTCACATGACCCTTATACCACCCATACATCAATCAATATAAATATTGATGTAATTAGAACATTGTTACCAACGTTCTACATAGAACGTGTGCGCACAAAGCGCGCGAGCATAACGTCCGCATTGAAATACAGTAATAATAAATAAAATAAAATAAAATAATACTAATAATAATAAAATATGAGTATTTTGAATTTTTCTCCCACACCTATCTCAACTTACTCTGTCACACGCATCTGCGAAAGTTGTTGAGGAGTACACCGTCGTTGCTTCGTATGACAGAGAAGATCATTACTAGATTTGCCGACTCGCTTGGCGGCGGAGTAGTTAATGGCATAGAGGGCTGGGCTGCCACCTCCAAAGTTGATCCGGGCTCAATGGCGATGACAGAATGGTTCTGGAGTTGACATTAGGCTCAATGGCTGCAGCACAACGGTTTATATCATAGAAGGAAAGCCCCATCCGCTAGGGATGTCAATGGGTATGGATACCCGAAAAATTACCCGAATCCGAATCCGAGCGGGACGGGTATATCCCAGCTAAACGGATATGGGATTGGTTATGGATATAAAAAATAAAAACCCGATGGATATGGGTACGGATATGGATTTTATGTATACCCGACCCGAACCCGAACCCGAACCCGAACCCGAAAAAATTATATATATATATTATTTATTTATTTATGTAAAATATAAAATATATAAAATATTATAGTAAAATATTTAATTATGTTTATTTATATAACATGAATGTATTTTGATTGTATTTTATTGTGTTTTAAAATTTTGATTTTACTATAATATATTTTTAAATATTATAAAAAAATTTATTATTTTGGGTTTAGGTTTTCGGGTTCGGGTTTTCGGGTTCGGGTTCGGGTTTCGGGTTTTTGTTCGGGTCCGGATATAGGTATGGATTTTTAAAATCCGTCGGGTTCGGGTTCGGGTATTAACTTCGGGTTTGGGTTCGGGTTCGGGTTCGAGTTTTTGAAAACCCGACCCAAACACGACCGTTGACATCTCTACATCCGCACCGTTATGGACCTATGGTAAGTGATGTAAAGATTTAGAGTTTCAAGGTAAGTATTGAATGAATCATGTTTACCATCTGGCGCTAATGTTCATGTTTCTTTGTTTCTTTCTCTATAAAATTTTTTCTCCTCTTGCTCTCTATGATACTCAACGATTGAGTTAACAATCATTTTAAGCCTTTTGATAGCTGTGTTTTTTTTTTTGACACTTGCAAAGTTTTTTTTTTTTGTCACTTGCCAGCTTTTTTTTTTGACACCTAAAAGTTATTTGCCTACATGTTTTGGTTAGTAATATTTTACATTTTTTGATAAATCGAAAAAAAAAAAAATTATTCAACTATATATATAGCAACTTTGTTATCTACTTGTTCTTATTGTCGATCACCCTGTCCTTGAGATCTGTACTCATTTACTCGGTTTTGTAATGCACGATGAGATACGAGGCCTGTTATGGTCTTTACAATATCTTCTTGATAGGACTAGCTGCGTATCCCACCTGTAACGTCGAATATATCTTTGGTTTCCTGTTGTAAAATTTATTTATGAAGTTCCTTCTTTAGGAGTAACATGCTGATGTCGTGTGCATGAGCAAAGTGGTCTGATGTAGCACAACCATTGTAAGCTTTTAAAATATTGAAAAGAAAATTATTTTTTTCTTTGGCGGGATGAATCGATCTAGCTTCATTTTTTGATTTCTATGTTAGACCATGGGAAAAACGAATGGCATTTTGAAGCTTTATATGATTATATCGACTTTAAACGGCAATGAGGATTGCAATTAATCAAGTGAGGAGAGAGGCATCTGTATTCAACTATTTAATAAAATTTAAGAAACTGAATTAATTTGCTAATGAAAAGTTTCCAAGCGTTTGCAAAAAAGCTAACCGACATTTAATTAATTTTGTTTGTTGCGAAACAATACGCAACGCTTAATTAATTAATAGCAAACGCATGCGTAGCAATTATGTCATACTCAAACGCACAAATTTATATTCAGCAGGACTATGAAAATATTGGTACATTTATTGTCGTTAGATGTAACTTAAATATAAAACTTGCTTGTTACTATCAAACTGCGTCTATAAAATGTCATGTGTTGCAATATCAGAAGAGGCAGAGAGGAGGGGAGTAATAAATTATAGAGTAATTGAAAAGGAAAAAAAAGAAAAAGGAGAGGAGGGGGATCAACTACTTATGAAGAAGATGACGACAACGAACAAGAGCGGGTGGTTAGCGGTGGCGGCGGTGGCGTGGCTAGTGCTGATGAGCCAGCCGGAGCAGGCCGTGGCTTGGCAATGCGCCGTTGTGGCTTGATGGACATAAAGATAGACTACATGTGTTACAAAGAGATGTACAACAGAATCGGTAAATTCAATCCCCCGGGTACGTGGGGCATCAGAAAGTTCGCCGCTGCCCTCGATGCCTGCGGCTTCGAGCGATACACTCTTGGCTGGTACCCTTTCAGCTTTCTCGAAGAGGACATGCGGATCACCGAACACGGTCCTAACGGCTAACTGCTGCAAATGCCCGTACGCGCATCTTCTTCGACATGCATCTTGCTACAACATCTGTATCTATTACTACACTGCATGTAAAACATCTGCATGCATCACCCCCACCTTTCTCATTCTGATTATTAAAACAAAAAAGTAATAAATGAATAGAGAATAAAGATTCTCTCTCTTTTATATTATTGATATGATCTCTTTGCACTCCCTCTGTGCGTGCTAGAGAATAAAGATTCTCTCTCTTTTATATTATTGATATGATATCTTTGCACTCCCTCTGTGCGTGCTCGCTCCTGTGCAATTAAATAATAAAAGATTTATAATAGAAGATTATTTAATTGGTAATTATACTAGTTATAATTTGATTATTGTGTGATTTACGAGAATAATAAATTAGTCAATTGCTAGGGTGGCATATTTGTGAGCTTTGAGACTAGTTCAAAAACGGATTGAAGTCGTGAACAAGGTTCATAAAAACTATAAAAAAATAAATAAAAAAAGCACTTGGAGAGGCGACTGTTAAGAGACGATTGTTCTAATTGCCTCTGTGCTCTCTCAAGCGTTTTTAAAACACTGCCTCTATATCTAAGAAAAAAAAAAAAAAAATTTCCGTTTTCCCTCCAACTCTCCCCAAAATACCCTAATCCCTCTCAAAAATTAGATCTCCTTCCTCCCCCAAACCTCCTCTTCCGAAGAAACCCTCTTCGCGCTATCTTTTTAAGATTTCTAGTAATCTAATAGGAATAAAAAAAAATGATGGTGTTTGGCTAAACGCACGACAAACTACATCTTTTCCACTTTTGACGTAACACTTGGATTGCTTGCGGTATTGTATGCTAGATTAACGCTTGAGATCCTTTGGCTTATGTCTTAATTTATTTGCACGTTATTAGTGCAGATGAGCCCTCAACTTCTGTGGAAATTTCAGGATACATGCGCTAGTAACAAACTATTTCTAGTTCATTTTCTACAACTCTTTTGATTGACAGGTTGTAATCCTGTGAAATCTCATGAGTTATTTCCTGTATTTTCATATTTGCCATTTCTAACTTAGCCTATGACTATAACCATATGAGTGATCCTATTTATGTGTTGTTAGATCTGACTCGAATTCAGTTTTGGCTCAAGTTCGGACTTTCGACTCGCCGACAGTTTCGCGGTGCGACCAATTTGGAAAAGAAAATTATGGAGGAAAAATGAATGTATGTGGTGGGTAGCGGAGGGCCCGTTATGTTTTTCCTTTTCGTTTTTGCCCTAGAGGCGAGATATCGTGGTCGGTTGTAATCCGAAGAACTCTGTATTCCCTTTTTCATTTTCATAGTGAAGTTCTCTCCTCCTTCGCCCGCGGTTTTTTCCCTGTAAAGGGTTTTCCACGTAAATCTGTGTGTTCATCATTTCTGCTTGTGGTTTTGATTGTGTTTGTGTTCGTCATTTTGGTTTTCCGTTTGTGCGTTTGTCGTAACATGTGTTACTAACAAATGAAAGGATCAGAAGTTCTGACTAATGATGGAATGCCAGTTGGGTATGCTTTGTCCCCCACGAAAACGGTAACTCTAGGCTCTAGATAATTCTTAAACAAAATTTGCATAACCTACTTCAATCTTGCATTAATTGATATAGTTTGTAAATTACAACAGTAAACACTATACTTCAATTTGTTCGTTGGGTTTGTTTGGAAATTAACATATATAATGTTCACATCTTTTGATAACACAAGTCTCATGAGCAAAAGATGTTGGTGTATCATTTTCAGGTCAACTACGTGTCTGCTCATGACAATGAGTCTTTATTTGATATTGTCAGCTTGAAGGTACGTACATTGATCTATTTTGAATATCTTTCTAAAAATGGTTTAAAGGCTTTGCTCTGTTTTGTCTACGAATATTCTTCGAGCTATTCCATAGTTAATTTCTTGTAGAGAAAAATTCAAAATAAAATATCTTTATGATGATGATCACCAATTGCATTCTCCCAAAATTTCTTCTTGATGTTCCTTAGCAATAAATTGTTGGTTCTGCACCATCAATTCCTGATATTTCACTTCTTTTTCATGTATGTGAGCAAAAGATTTACCATGTCCTTTATACATCAGATATGAAGTAAAAGCTCCCTTTCATAATAAATTCTCTTTTTGTTTATGCAGACTCCATTGGAACTCTCTGCAGATGACAGATGTAGGATTAATCATTTGGCCTCAAGCATCATAGCATTGTCCCAGGTTTGTCCCAATGCTTTTGACGTGTCCTAGTCATTAGTTTGCAATTCTTTCTGTAATTAACTACTTTAGCTGTGCAGTTATATGCCTTGCTTATGGAGTTGTATAATTTTTTTATCATCTATGGTTATTCTTTGTTAAGATTAAGAGGAAGCAGATATGTGCTTACTTTATATAAAGATTTGTCACTTTCACTGTGACGCCCCAACTTCCAGGTCACCCATCCTGACTACTCCCGTCCCAAGACGCTTAACTCTCTTAACCTCTTGGCCTCACCACCCAAAATCTTAAGCCGGGTTAAGAGTTTAGCCCTATTATATCTCATATATAGGACTATCTCGGGGTCTCACAATCTCCCCACCTTTAAGCCATGGACGTCCTCGTCGGGCTCGGACTCACAAGTACCGGGCGATGTGAGACTCGTCTCGCTAGCCCGTCATTCGGACTCTCACCCGAGACTCATCTCACACTTCCGGCTGGTAATTGGCTCTGATACCATCTTAATTGTCACGCCCCGGGTTGCTCGGGCAACCGGGCACGCCGACAATCCGCCGTACACAAGGAAAATTTTTCCTTGTATACGAAGCGTAGTTGTACCTGTATAGCAATACAACGCTACAAGCAGTAGCATAGAGCAGAAACATACTATAAACATAAGCAGGTAGTACAAAAGAACAATACACATACAAGTTCACAAAGACTACTACTCGCTCCAGCGAGTTCACGACTGTATGTACAAAAGAGTAACCCAAAAGTCACTACCTGCAGTAGAGGAAGACGGCTAACACGACACCAGTCGGGAAGGGCTCTAGCTCGCGACGCCCTTACCACGGTCCCCCTCGTAACGGCGACGGCCGACGCCGAAGGCCCCGCAACAAGGTGGAAGAAACGGGCGTGAGAACTACGCAAAAACGGGTAGTCCTCGGTGGGTGCCGCCCAAAACAACATCGGTCCACCCACTAAGTCTACGGGGGTAAGTAAGAGCGGGAAAAAGAAAGCGGAAACATTCTACGGCTATAAGTCACTACTCGAACACTCAAGACTAACCACCCGTAGTACCAACCACACGACCCAATTTCACCGGGGACCGTGAAACACCCGTCCCGCCTGTCGAGCAACACTACAACTACCCCCGAGGTAGCTAGCGGAGAGCAACCCACACGAGGGCGCAGCGACACCAACGCAAAAGCACAAAGCCAGACTCCGGAGCAGCACTCGTGGGCGCGAACCAACCGAGTATGCAAGCGTATCTCTGTCGAGCTCAATCTGGCTCTCACAGGCATAGTCAAGTAACTGTGTCTAACCACTAACACACCACGTGCCTCTGGCACACACACTGTAACCGAACAGAAAACTGGGCCCACCGTCAGCCCCCGACGGTCCCCGACGACTCTACGTAACTAAGCTCGGCATCCACGGCGCGAGCGTCGAACAAACTACACTACTCGAGTATCCGTCGCACTCCCCGGCGACGATACGACACACACGCTCCTAGAGCTAAATCTGGTAGTGAAATAGATGACGATTGGTCGTAGTTTTCTCCTAAGTCAAGTCCAAGCCCAAACATGTATAAAAATACTCCTTGTGAACATGCTCCAAAATTTAGATTTAAGACTAGCTGATATTCATGAATTCGATCTAATGTCTAAACGTTAAAACCGAATTATACATGTCGACTACTTAAACTTAGGAATGACCGATGGATGCCCACCTCTGTGGCGAATCCCTGGCAGCAAGGAGTGCCCTGGGTCCCTCGATCACCTCCGCTGATCCGTCACCGTCCAAAAGACAACCTGCTGCGAAGAGATAAATCAAAACTCGATTTCTTCGAAATCTGTCCGGAAAACTGCGGCTGAGAAAAGCTTAAAGTTAACTAAGCTAACCTTGTCCAAATTCAGCGAGCAAGGGCTCGAAATCTTCGCCTCGCAGTCAGGAATCCAACGGCTCCAGTTTCGCTGGATTCCGCCTCTCCTCCGCTGAGTTCTAGGCGAAGCACCGACGTCGACGCTGGAAATCAGCAAATCAGATTGTCAGATTCTGCTCGCGGGGCAGCGGCTCAGTAAAACGGCACTTCGACTGGGCTAACCTGCTCCAAATCCAGCGAGTAAGGTATCGTTGGAATCGTCTCGAAGTCGCGGATCCAATGCCCCAGATTTCGTCGCGATCCGAGTTCCCTACACGGAGAAAAAGGCAAAACACCGCGGAGTGTCGCTGCAGTCAGCAGCAGTTCGAGGAGGAAAACAGCAAGGGAGAAAACTGGGATTTCGACTGAGCTAACCTTCACCAAAAATTCCAAATAAATGCTCGTTGGATTCCTCTCGTCGTCACGGTTCCAACGAGTCTAGGCACAGCGAAATCCGTCGCTTCTACGTCGCGTACGACCCAAAATACGGCGAGTCGACGTCGATTTCCTGCAGCAGTCCGAACTCAGCTCGAAAATAGTTGAAGTGGAAGCAATGGAGGTGTTCTAGATGGATCACTCACCTCTGAGAATCTCTTAGATTCGTCGCAGCGTCGAGGATGGCGAAATCCCGGGCTCGCTCGGCTCCCTCGCAGCACCACGGCGTCGGAAAAACTCTCGAACGGCTTCGCGGCGCGTCGTCGGCGATGTCCGCACTTCACCCAAGCTTCACCACCTCACTTTGGTTGAGCTAGGGGATGAAGAAGGGGATTAGCAGCTGTGTAAAAGCCTCCCCCTCTCTCCTTACGTGTAGGTATGTAGAGGGGTTTGGTGATAAAAACAAAGTGAGACCAAACCCCTTTGCTCACCTACTAAAGGGTCAGGTCACTACATTCACTGTAATTGCTCATAAGATATGCCGTCACTATTAAGTTTTGTTGGAATGGGACCAGTTTTTCTCCTTTTCAGAAATGATGCCTGCCATAGTAATGGGCCTTATGGTTCTTGTTAGAAAATCAAAAAGCTAACTTATACAAGAAAGACCAATTGTATGCTCACTCTTTCTGGAGTAATCGCCAGCGACGGTGAAATGACTAATTTTTGACTGTTGGCAGTTGAAATCGTTTTTCTAAAAGCACTCTGATTATCTACTGCTATTGCGAGGCCATCATGAGGCCATCAGACTAATCAAATTTTGTTGTCTAATCACTTCATCTTTATAGGGAGTACCATTTTTCCATGTTGGTGATGAGATATTGCGGTCCAAATCACTTGATCTGTGACTCGTATAACTCCGGTGATTGGTTTAACAGGTTGGTCATTAAACAACATAAATGTAATGGTTTCTGAACGACCACATAGAAACATCACGAAAAGCTATTTTTCATATGAGCGCATATTTCTTCATCTCTTTGTTCACCCCCCCCCCCCCCTATGTTTGAAAAGGTTGGACTTCAGTTATGAAACAAACAACCGGGGTGTCGGACTTCCGCTAAGAGAAAAGAATGAGAACAACTGGCCTCTATATGTTTCTATCTCCTTATTGTTGGATTCTATATCATTTCAATTGCAATGAGTTGATTTTATCTTTTGTATCCTACAGAATATATTAGCAGTTCATGTAACATACGACTTCCTCGAAGAACGTGCCGAGTTCCGTCGAAACGAGCAGAACCCGGAGTGGAGCTAGTAACTATAGGTTCTAAGTACTTTGGAACCCATGTGCAGCAAAAACGGGACCCGAGAGAGAGAGAGAAACTGTAAGTATGGTGAAGTCCCAGACTTTGGACTCTCGGGACCGGTCCTCACAAGTAGAGACCGGTCCCCGCACCAGCAAACGAGCAGGCCGAGAAATCGGCTAAGTCCTGAAAATCGAGCTTACGGGAACCGGTCCTTGAGTTGGAGACCTGTCACGCCCCGGGGTCCCTTTTTGTTTAAAAGCACAGCGGAATATGACTAGAATTTTTTTTTTTGAAAACCTGACCCCAGAGTATGCCAGATCCGCCACAAATATAGGGAATCCACTGTTCACACGGACAGAGACTCCCATGTATTTGCATGGCGTCGCACAAGTACAAGAGTATAAACAGGATACAACCACTATACTGAATATACAATAATTCCCATTCATTCACCATTCACCAGATATTTACAATTCAGTGTTTAAACATAAAACCACAAGAAAAACTTTTTTAAAAGTTGTTTCCCACACGAAAATCTTTTCTTTTTAAAACACGCTATCGCGAGGGGTGGAAAACCATTTTTCCTTTTCACAAAATTCACGAATTCTATAGTTCATTCAAAACCACATGAATTTGAATAACATAAACCAACTGAACCATGAAATATCAAAGCTACTAATAACAAAAGTAAACAGGGCAGGAACTAAACCAACAAACTGGGTCGGAAGCTCTAGCGACCACTACGAACGTGTCTCACGTTTCGTCTCAACTCTCACCATTCGCGATACCTGAAAAATTATGGGGGAGGTGAGAACATGTAAACATGTCTACCCTCCCAATGGGTACCGCAAGCCGAAGAAGGCGAGGAGTACTCACCGAATCAGGAAGAGGTAAACAACAATGTGGTAGACAAATACATATGCTGATACGAAGAAACTACAGTAGCTAAACAGATAAACGAGCAATAAATAAAGCTCTACGTAAGAAATGCAAAGGAGTATGCCTCAAGGTAACCAAATCAAAGCGTACCCAATCTGGTGCCTGCTATATTGGTCCGCAGACCTCAAGCGCTGCTTGTCACTGATCTGTACCTACCTAATTCACCCGCCCCACAGGACGACCTATCCGGATAAGCACACCTCCGGCCGGTGGCCAAACCGGCCCGGTGTCGTGAATACCCCCAAGTGCTGTGACTAAGTCATCTTTGGTATGCTCAATACAAAAACCGGTGGCTCGTGCCTAGGCCGGCGAAACAAGGGCGTACAACGCTGAACCTCGATCAACCAGATCGAAACACATGACGAGAGAGTCGATGTGTTGCCTGGACCCAAAGTCCACAAAGTCCAATCGACCAACAAGGTCACTGATACGAAGTACGAGAACCGACCAACCAGGTCAATAGATACGAAATGCAACAACCGACCAACCTGGTCAACAGATACGGAATGCAACAACCGACCAACCAAGTCAACAGATATGCATATAGATAGAACTACTCTACTCCTACTCAGGATACTAAGAATGCAAACAACGAGCAGAGTATAATGGAATAACATGGGTGCAAGGCTCAATATATACTATACGATAGTAACAACAGAAGAGTAAGGGTAAGAAACCATCACCGAGCGTGCACCACTGTACCGACGTCTGATCGAAGTACGCACATGTAAGGATGTCGCGTCTATCTCCTGACTGCAAAGATTGTCAATCGGACCTAATGAAGGTCCACCGGGTTAGTGTCTAACCCACCGCACCACCGCTAATAACCACTGACTCCACATCCCACAAACTAATCCCACGGAGATCGGTTTCCCGAAACCAATTACGTAACTCGCCGGAAATCTCGAAAATCGCACCGGGACTCCGCGGGGAGCCACGAACTGTCCCGGAACGCACCGACTCGTACCACGAGTCACCCGCTACCACTAAATATAAATAATTTTGCATCATGGCAGCAAACACAACTCCTCAGGTCGAAACAATTATCGTCGGATAATCGTTTCGATCCAGGTTCCCAGAAGTGTCAATTTCGACACCGGAACCCACCGTCGCTCACCCGTCATTTTTAAACTCTCAAAATGTTGTGAGTGACCAACCAACAAGGCTCAGCGACTACACAATAGCTCATGAAGCACCATCGGAATAATTCCGAACCGAACCCGCGTTCCGTCGACTGATTTCGCCGAGAAACGCGCCGAAAATCACTTTTCGACTTTCGTAATGTCTGGGGCCTTGGACAATCAGTCCAAAGGTCACCCGTTGCCTGTACACGCTACCCACAGTGACCACAACAAATAAATTTGCATAGAAGTCCTCCCGATTACCCGAAATCACATTATTTTATGTGATTTCGGCGCTTTTATGGTCCATCTACACAAACCAAAAGTCAATCAACCAAACCGAGACGTTCGCTGACAGGTCTCGGCATGCCGGAGGCCGTGCTCACCTTTTGGAGCACTGCCAACAACTGTGGAGAGCGCGGAATCGACCCGAAACTCAGCAAACTGCGCGCACAGCACGAAAAGTATGCTTATCTCGCTAACCAGGGGCTTGATGACCCTAAATGAGGTGAGCACTGTGATCGGCACTGACCAATGATCACCGTGCTCGCCTACGGAGGCATGGAAACAGCTCCGGGTCACCGAAAAACATGTGCGCAAACCGAAACAGCAGCCAAAAGGGCTCAAACGGAGCGACATCGCCGAAACAGCGGATCGGGACCTTTCCGACAGAAACCAAGGTGAGCACGATGATCAGTGATGGGTCACGATCATCGTGCTCCCTTCCGTATGGATCGGGGAGGCCAGGGAAGCTCGAAACAGGAAACTACCCAAGTAAAACCCTATTGCGGCTTGGCCGGAGCAACTTTGCTCCGGCCGGCTTCCGGCGGCACGGCGGCACGGGAGGCAGCTAGGGATGGGTGCGGGGGAGGTAAGGAACACGATGCTCACCTTAGTCGGTGGCTGGGAGCGGTGGCGGCGGCGGTGGAACAACCCAAGCCCGCACGAGATCCGGCTCGGGTTCCAAGGCAGCTGCGGCCACGGCGGCAGCCAGAACACCTTGGGGACGACGGCGGCAGGTCCCCAGAGGCCGGAGTTCGCTCTCGCTCCGCTATTGGTTCATCCTAGGTCCTCTTGACTCTAGGGCCACTTCATCCTAGGCCCTCTTAACTCTAGGGCCACTTTCTCTATTACATACCTAGGTTACTATAACTCTAGGTCCACTTTCCTTATCACAAAACCTAGGTTACTTTACTCTAGGTTCAATGTCACTTACCTAGATCCACTTGACTCTAGGTTCACTACAACCTATGTTCTTTAACACTAGGTTAGATGCCACTCGATCTATGTGTTTATTATGTCCACGACATTCCTTACTTGACTCTCTTATGTCTACCAATCCACTTACTTGCATATTTTCATTATACTAAACATGTATTCTCGCAACATTTCATTTTCTAACATTGTATGTGACATGCTACTATCGTGCCTCCATTTAGCACTTAACACTAGGTTCTCTAACATTATATACTTCATGCTATTATCATGCATTTCGTTCATGTCACTAACATGCATTTCTACTTTATGCATTATTCAACATGCATCAACATGGGTTATGTCATTTTTAGACATACAGGCGACCTAGTCGCTTCGGTAAACACAACCCACCTTATCAGCTCTCCGATTGCTCGTCGACACCTGCAATTGGTCGCCCACGGCACCCTTGACCTGGTTCGGCCCGAACTCTCGCGCAGCCACCCGAACGGTCACCGACTCCCAATCCGAGACTTTGTGGCGTTACCCCACGCTTTCACGATGCCCCGGTTCCGATTTCACGAATTATGGGCCTCTATCTTGCGTCTTTGTGTCCATCTGGTAAGAATATATTATTTTATCAATATCTTTGTACTCGCTCGTCGGATCACCGAACCGAGCGCGCCAACGCGTTCGTTAGACCTTCAATTAGGTCTACATGGGGTCAAATGAGATCAATCCATCTATTTCTAAAAACCAAAATTGAACCCTAGGTTTTGCATCTATGCAAAACCCACCATCAAACCCCTAGGTTTGAGCTTGATCCTCTCTTTAGCATCAATGGGTTCTAAACATACCATTTCTCGGGTTTAGGAATCAAGACCCTAAAGTCTACCATGAGAGAGAGAGAGAGAGAGAGAGAGAGAGAGAGAGCACAAGCTTACCTCTCAAGAGTCTCTCTTTACACAAGGAGGGAGAAGAGGAGGATGGTGATGCGCCCCTCTTGATCTTCCTCTACTCCTCCATCTTCTTCTTCCTTTCTTTCCCTTTCTTTTTTTCTCTCTTTTTCTTTCCTTCTTTCCCTTCTTGCGGTCGAACAGAGAGGGAGGGAGATAGAGTGATCTGTGAGGGAGTGAGGGAGAGAGAGGGTTTGTAACCATCTCTTTTCACTTAACCTTTTGCACAATTGCACCTTAGCCCCTCAACAACGTACCATGTGCACTGCCCAGACTGGGCATTCCACGGGCTCGGAGACCGGTCTCCCCAACCCGAGACTGGTCCCCGAGAGCTCCTCTCTCGAAGGACAGCTTCCACGCGCACGGGGACCGGTCTCCATTAGGAAGACCGGTCCCCGGAGACCGGTCTCTGACCTCAAGACCGGTCCTCGTGAGCCTTCTCTCGTGGGACAGCCATAGGATCCGGTCTCCCTCTGTGGAGACCGGTCCCCACAAGGGACCTCCCAGCACTCCAGGACTTAGCCATTTTCAGCTTCAGTCCGTTCCTTTTTCCGCTTCAACTCACTTTTAGCCCCGTAGGTCTCTGATTCATTGAAATCGCACCGAGACTCCCCACGCATGATTTAGATCATGTCCTCATCATCACTTTATCCGCATCAATGCGGATTTAGATCATAGCCTTTCGGGTGTCGTTTCGCACTCGTGTCTGAAAACACCCGAAAGCCTCCGACTTCACCGAAGTCATACCAAAGACTCGCTAAGCCAACATACCCCGTAACTTCAAGGCTTTAGAAGTTTGATATGCTACACTAATAGTTCCATATCGGATGGGAATGTGGTTGTCATTGGGTTTATAAGATATTTAACACTAGTAATAATAAACTGAGCTTAAGCATTTTGGGCCGGTGGTTGGGTCCAACGAGTTATTATTGCTAGTGGGCTGGGTCGTTACATAAACCTTATTTGCGCGCTCAAAAAGTAGATATAAATTTTATACTATTCATCCACCATCATTCATAGGCAAAAATTTTCTCATTAATCTTATAATTTTTTTGTAAAAAAAACTTATAATGGAAAAAAAAAAGGCTTGTAGACCATAAGATGGGTGCATGTAAGATTTATGCCATATTTTGGGATGTATATTTTGGATGATGCTTCAAATTTGGTCGATGGATGAATTGGTTTGTAATTGCTGGTACAAGATGAGGAGTTTTATTTCGAAATTGCACTAAATGATAGGAGAATCCTGAAGGGGGTGTATGCCCGAGTTTTTAAAAAGTGCTTTTGGAGTGAAAAGTAATTTTTGGCTCAATAGAGCGTTTGACAACTCACTTTTAAAATCTCATTCTGCTTTTTAAAATTAAAAAAATTGATTTTGAAAGTCCCATAATCAGAAGAAGAAAAAAGCTGCTTCTTGAAACCAGATTTTGATTTTGGATTTAAATTTCAAATTTTTATTTTTATTTTAATTTCAATATTTAATTTTAATTTTAATTTTAAATTTTAATTTTCAGATTCATTTTTGAATTTTTAATTTTAACTTTGAAATTTTAAATTTTGAAATATAGATTTCAAACTTTAAATTTTAATTTTAAATTTCAAATTTTACATTTTAAATCTTAAATTTTAAATTTCAAATTTTAAATTTCAAATTTTAAATTTCGAATATTAGATTTCAAATTTTAAATTTCAGTTAAAATTTCAAATTTCAAAATTTAAATTTAAATGTCAAAATTTAAAAATTTAAAATTTAAAATTTAAAATCATAATTTTTAATTTTCAAATTATAAATTTCAAAAATTTAAAGTTTAAATTTTTAAAAATTTAAAATTTAAAATTTAAAATTTAAAATTTAATTTTTAGACATTCAAATTTTGAATTCGAAATTTTAAACATTCAAATTTTTAATTTTAAATTTTAAATATTCAAATTTTATATTTTAAATTTCATAATTATTTAAAATTTAAAATTTAAATTTTTAAATTTAGAATTTAAATATATTTTTAAATATTAATAATTTATATTATATATTTCATATTTATTTATATTTTTACATTTAAATTTTAAATTTTAAATTCTAAATTTAATTTTTGAAATTTTTATTTAAATTTATATTTTTATATATTAATATTAAATTTTTATTTTTAAAAATTCATAATTATATATATATATATATATATATATATATATATATATATATATATATATATATATATATATATATATATATATATATATATATATATATATATATATATATATATATATATATATATATATATTTAAATTTCATAATTATTTTAAATTTTAAATTTAAATTATTTTTAAAATAAAAATATCAAATTTTAAATTTATTAGAATTTTTAAATTTAAAAATTTTAAGTTTAACTGAAATTTAGATTTCGAAATATTCTAAAATAAAATTTAATAAAAATATTTATTTATGCAAACATAAAAAAAATTGCCAAACAGTTTTTAAAATCACTTCAAAAAAATCATTTTTATCTAAACTCGATTCAAACGTTTCTACTTTCAACCAAAATCACTTTTTCAAATCACTTCTTCTAAGCTAGGCCAAACATGCCCTATGTTTTCTTTGGATCCATGACCATCTTATTTTGTATATATATATAGAGTAGAGGCTCTTTGTGTTATTAATAGCGCACAATGATCCTTTGTCTTTAAGTTTTTAACCATCCATCAATTTTGATGGGTGGTTAAGATGAAGAGAGAAGAGAAATTGATGAGATATTCAAAAAGATGAGAAATTGAGAACCTTAATTTCTCTCCAAATTCTCTTCCCTCTCTCACCTTAACCATCCATCAAAATTGATGAATAGTTAGAAACTTAGAGAAGCTACAAATTAATAGCACAATTAATTAATTATATATATATATTTTATGTACTTAAAAGAAGCATGTAATATTTTGTAGACGAGGAGTATTAGATCCTATTTGGATGGATGAGTATCTTTAAATAAGAGATATACTTTATGCATCTAATCTTGTAAGTTTTTAAAATATTGAAAAGAAAATTATTTTTTTTTCTTTGGCGGGATGAATCGATCTAGCTTCATTTTTTGATTTCTATGTTAGACCATGGGAAAAAAGAATGGCATTTTGAAGCTTTATATGATTATATCGACTTAAACGGCAATGAGGATTGCAATTAATCAAGTGAAGAGAGAGGCATCTGTATTCAACTATTTAATAAAATTTAAGAAACTGAATTAATTTGCTAATGTTAAAGTTTCCAAGCGTTTGCAAAAAAGCTAACCGACATTTAATTAATTTTGTTTGTTGCGAAACAATACGCATCGCTTAATTAATTAATAGCAAACGCATGCGTAGCAATTATGTCATATTTAAACGCACAAATTTATATTCAGCAGGACTATGAAAATATTGGTACATTTATTGTCATTAGATGTAACTTAAATATAAAACTTGCTTGTTACTATCAAATTGCGTCTATAAAATGTCATGTGTTGCAATACCAGAAGAGGCAGAGAGGAGGGGAGTAATAAATTATAGAGTAATTGAAAAGGAAAAAAAAGAAAAAGGAGAGGAGGGGGATCAACTACTTATGAAGAAGATGACGACAACGAACAAGAGCGGGTGGTTAGCGGTGGCGGCGGTGGCGTGGCTAGTGCTGATGAGCCAGCCGGAGCAGGCCGTGGCTTGGCAATACTGGCCGTTACGGAGTCGGTGGCCGGATGGACATAAAGATAGACTACATGTGTTACAAAGAGATGTACAACAGAATCGGTAAATTCAATCCCCCGGGTACGTGGGGCATCAGAAAGTTCGCCGCTGCCCTCGATGCCTGCGGCTTCGAGCGATACACTCTTGGCTGGTACCCTTTCAGCTTTCTGGAAGAGGACATGCGGATCACCGAACACGGTCCTAACGGCTAACTGCTGTAAATGCTCGTACATGCATCTTCTTCGACATGCATCTTGCTACAACATCTGTATCTATTACTACACTGCATGTAAAACATCTGCATGCATCACCCCTACCTTTCTCATTCTGATTATTGAAACGAAAAAGTAATAAATAAATAGAGAATAAAGATTCTCTCTCTTTTTATATTATTGATATGATCTCTTTGCACTCCCTCTGTGCGTGCTCGCTCCTGTGCAATTAAATAATAAAAGATTTAATATAAGATTATTTAAATGGTAATTATACTAGTTATAATTTGATTATTGTATGATTTACGAGAATAATAAATTAGTCAATTGCTAGAGTGGCATATTTGTGAGCTTTGAGACTAGTTCAAAAACGGATTGAAGCCATGAACAAGGTTCATAAAAACTATATATATAAAAAAAAAAGCGCTTGTAGAGGCGGCTGTTAAGAGACGGTTGTTCTAACAGCCTCTAAGCTCTCGGAGGCGTTTTTAAAACACTACCTCTATATCTAAGAAGAAAAAAAAAATCTAATTTTTTCCCTTTTCCCTCCAACTCTCCTCAAAATACCCTAATCCCTCTCAAAAATTAGATCTCCTTCCTCCCCCAACCTCCTCCTCCAAAGAAACCCTCTTCGATGGCTACTCCTCCCCAGCGACTTCTCTCCCTCCGCCGCCTGGCTACTGCGCTCCTCCCCCCACTCCGGTGCCCTTCCTACTTCTCAGGTGCGTCCCTCCCACCCCTCCCCTTTAGAGGTATATGACTAACCGCTACTGTAATACATAACAGGGTGTACGTATACATCAATTGGACATACGAGAAGTCCAAAATATACCAAAGCCCTGTGGCCTGTCATGAAGACTTGGCCTAAGCTCACCCATAAGTCTCAAGGACCACAAATCAAGTACCACTCCGGCCAGAGGGACACAGCAACCTGCACCCAGAGTCACTAACTCTGTCTAAGCACAGCGTATATCAAGTTTGGAGGTGAGAACTTAGGGTGGCGAACCCTGTCTATGAAACATCACCTCCCACTGGGCTGGCAATTGAAATACCCCGGGTTAGTAATCCTATCTAAGACTCCTTCAGTGCCGTACAATCTATAGTCAACTAATGCCAAAGCATATTAGGCATGAATACGAATGTCACCAACTATGAAATCAACTAATGTCATGTATCAATACAAGTACCGACCACTCGGGTCAACTAGGATAGAGCAACTCAACATCCTTCCGATGGTATACAAGTACCAACCACTCAATGTCAACTAACATATATGCACAAGAACCAACCAATAGGTCACAAGAAGGTCACCTCATGCATCAGTATAATCTAGAACTAGACGTCAGCCACTAGCCGACAATCCTACCCCTCATGGTATACCGACCTCATAGGTCATCAAACAACAAGAGTCACGAAACCAACCGACTAGGTCACATAAACGTCCAATGATGAATCGGTGTAATCTATACTCATCCGTCGGCAACCAGCTGACAATCCTACCCTTCTGGGTAAATCGACCTCAAGGGTCAATATGTAACCAAACAGACCAAATAGGTCACAATACTAGAATCACTGAACCGACTGACTAGGTCACAAATCTCATGTATGATCATAAATCCGCTCTACTTCTAAATCACAAAACTGGATATGCAACTAACCAAGTAGAGCAACAAAGAGGGATAGTAAGGGTACTAGGCTCAACACATAATATGCAAGGTAATAATAAGGAAAGGGTGAAGAGAATGTCACCCAGCGTTCACCACGGTACCGACTTTGGATCGAAGTACCCACCTGTACATATGTAGCGGGACTGCGTCAGAAAGTCAACCGGACCTACGAAGGGTCCATCGGATTAGAAACCAACCCACATGTATAAAATACTACACTTATAATCCCACAATTAAACCCACGGGAATCGGTTTTCCAAAACCAATTACCGTAACTCACCGAAAGTCCCGAAAATCGCACCGGAACTCCGCTAGGACCCACGAAGTGTCCTGAGACTCACCGACTCGCCCACAAGTCACCTACTGCCACAAAACACATCATTTTGGACGCCTTGGCAGCAAACACAAGATTACACATCCAAACAATTATCGTCAGATAATCGTTTGGATCCGGATTCCCGGAAGTGTCGATTTCGACACCGGAACACATCGTCGCTCACCCGTCACCTCCGAACTTTCGAGATGACTATTGTGACCAGCCAACAAGACTCAGCGACAAAGCTCAGCGAATTCTAACACTGTCGGATGCAATCCGAACCGAAATCGCATTTTGCCGACAAATTTCGCCGGAAAACGCATCGAAATCGATAGTCGATTTTCATGAAAGGCATCAGACCTTGGACAATCAGTTCAGCGGTCACACGTAGCCAACTGGTACTACCAATAGCACTCGCAAAGTGCACAATTGCACAAAAGTCCTTGCGATCACCTAAAATCACATTATTTTATGTAATCTTTTGGAATTTACGGCCCGATAGCAAACCGAGAACTTTCGAGCCCTTGCGAGACATATCGATAGGTCTCGATGTGCCGAAGGCCATGTTCATGATTTGGAGCATGGCTGTCCACTGTGGAAGACGAGGGAGCGATTCGAAGTCCGGAGGCATCGAAATTGTCACGCCTCGGGACCCGGTGGAGGCCCGCCCGGTGCGTGTCCAGACCCGCCATATGCCTATACATATAAGGCGTCTACAACAACATAAAAGAGAAACAAGATAAAATAAAGCATCTAATAGGTGATCAGAGCATACACAACTAGATTCTAATGACTAGTAGAAGCAATAAAAGAACTACATCAATAACATAGGCCAAAAAGTAGTACCACATAAAAAAAAAACCCAAATACAAGAGCTAACCATACATCAAGATGTCAACTAAGTGCTATATTAACAAAAATGGTGGCCCCTACATAAGGGTACAGAACTATCATTCTCTCTAACCAAAACAAAAGGAGAAAATGAACCACCTAAAGAAAGACTCCTCGCTAGCTAGCCCGAAGCGACACCGCACTACGGTCCCTAGTCTCTTCCGGGATGGAAGGCTCTGTAGCAAAACAATAAACAGAAGGCGTGAGAACTATTAATCAATAGTTCCCAGTGGGCAAATCGCCGACCTCAGCAAAAAACACCACTAGGCTAAAGAGGTAAGAGTAGAAACATGAAGCTAAAATAAACAGCATGCATGATTGACATGTATTGAATTGCTACGCCACTATGCTTCAAAGATAACATGATGTCAACATGAAATGTATCTACTCTATCATGAGCAAGTATAACCAATGCATAAGTATGCTCTAATGTGTCAACAAATGCACTATTACGCAATAAGCGAGTCTTCCAAGCATACTAATATGTCCAATATTATGATTCAAACATATCAAAGAAATCCAACTACTATATACCATCTAGCAGCGATTGTCATTTTAATGAATTAATGTCATTATCTAATCTCAACTTGGGATATACACAAGTGTAGTCCGGCTTGTGCCGCCTAATTGCCCCTGGTAGTCCAATATACTCTCGCTAGGAATGAACCTATCCCACCCGGCCGAGTAGGCTACCCAATACCGCACGAGCGAGCTTATGTTGCGTAGGCCAACTTCGGAGTGCTGACTTGTGGGGAGCAACCCTCACAAGTATGTGCAAATGAGCACAAATGGCAAGCAAGCATAGTCATCATCTCAAAGACCTGGTCATCATGTCTCTAACATGATAATAATCACTAGCAACCCAAAGGTCTAGTTCTATGTCTCAGTGTGAAGTTTAACATTCACTAAATCCAATGCCACTTTATGACATTCTAGTTTTCTAAGTACTTACATATCACAAACCCAATGTAACTTATAACATTATGTCTTCTCCTATGTTTAGCATATGTCAATTATGTCAAACATGAGTTCTAAGTCCAAGAGCATGTTTTTCTAGTCATTTTTATTGCAAGAAACATAATTCCAAACCATATAGTAGAATGCTATTCTCATGCATGTTAATAATGCACATAACTCTCTCTACTACATAGAGGTAATTTTCATGAAACATAAAACATGTATCTTAAGCATTCTAAAATTCTCATATGCCCTATCTAGCATGAATATGCGTGAATTTTTATTTTAAAATGAAGTGCACAACATGGGTGGAGTTCACCCATTTTGGTGAGGTCAAACCCACTGAGAGCTCCTTGCAACCCTTCCGTTTGCGCAAACGAGGGTGTCCACTAGCCTCCTAGCACCCTAAAGAAAATTCTAAAAGGGTTAGTTGAAACAAACGAATACCCGTATTGTTCATCTTTAACCAACCCAACATAGAGTCAAAACTCAGCTTAGATGGTAGAAAACCCTTCTAAATCCAAAATGGAAGCTAAAGCACTTCACTTCCAACCCAAATGAAGATTCTACACCTATCAATTAAGCCCCAAAAGCTATAAATCAAAAATTCCAAAATAAACCCTAGTTTTCTCATTTCTAGGGTTTCATCTCAAGAAATCGACTAAAGCATGAAGAAAATGAGGAAAACATACTACTGACCTCTTTAGAAGCTTCAAACCACACTAGAAACTAGCTAGGATTGAAGATTTCTCCTCTGACAAGCTTCAATCCAAGCTCCCAAGCTTCTCCCATGGTGGAAATACCACCAACAAGCAAAAAGAAGCAAAAAGAGGTGTTTAATCCTAAAAAATTCCAACAGGAATGGAAGAAAACCAAAGAGGAGAAGAGAAGGGCTTCCCAACCTTATTCTCCTATGTTTCCAAGCTCAGGAAACCAGCAAAGGGCGTGGGAGGGTACTTATAAAGTTGCTACAATAACAAAAATACCCCTAAAAAATTGTCAGACTGCAGTCTGCACTGCGTACCGGTACTATCGGGCAAGAGTACCAGTACCAAGTCTGCCAGACAGCCAACCCGAGCCTTTACCGAGTAGAAAAACTTGCGGCGTACCGGTACCTTTGCTATGCAGCACCGGTACTCCCCCTCGCAGAGCTCAAACCCGAGAGTAGCCTCTCTCGATCACGCGACACAGTTCCGGTACTCCCCTGCCTTAGTACCGGTACTCAGCACCCCAAACCCTACAGTTTGTAGGTTTTGGTGCTATGTTCCATTCCTCGCTTCTCAAGATGGGAGTAATGGGTCGGAACACAGTCAGCGACCCTCAAGAGTATGGGGAAAAGCTCAGAACTCCTATCAAACACTCGAACCTTGTAATTTGCTAAAGTTCAATGTGTTACAGAAACAGCCTCGGATCGCCGAAAAAGCCTCTGCAACCTAGAACAGCAACTAGAAACAGTACCGAATAGCCTTACTGGTAGTGAGGAACTAGGGCGCGACCGTCGATGACTCGGGGGCGGGCGCGTTGGCGACCGACGGGTGTGGCGACAAAGGGAGGTTGGGGCTCGTCTTGCGTGACGGCGGGAGGCGGCGGCGGTCGTGGAGCAACCCGAGCCCACACAAGTCATGCTCGAGCTTGGGTTCCACGTCGGCCTCGGCGGCGGCCGGCGGCGCCGATCGGCGATGGGGGTCCTACGAGGTCCCAAGGAAAGAGAGACAACGAGTGATGGTGGCGGTGGCGGTGGCCGCGGCTCGGGCGCGGCCGCACGGGTTCGGCTCGGTCTGAAGGTCGCCGCAGTGTCGCCCTAGGCATGCGGTGGCGGCGACGACGCCAACTACTCCGACCAGAGGTCGGGGTGCCGGAGGGACGCGAGGGGGTTCGCGGGTGCAGACCTGGGCGGAGCTGGCGCCGGGAAGAAGTTGCGAGCTCAGCTCGGCCTAAGCTCTAGGGAGCCTACAGGGTTGCAGCTGTCACGCCCCCGCCCCGAAAACCGCTACCGATTTGGTCCGGTTCGGGCGCGCCGAGCGGACGCCGGACGGACAGCACCTCCCCTGCCCGCCCAAGGCTCAACAACAGATTGTGTACAAGAATTCTCCCAGGAAAACTAAATTCTAAAGCGAAGGGCACAAACAGTGCCGACATCAACTGAGAGTAAGTAATCCACAAGTAATACACAAGTGAAATAAAGAGAGTATACTACTTAGCTATTACAACTTTGTAATCATTTACAATTTACGCATTTTCTTTCCAAAATGAATACATGTTCCTTTACTCAAATACATAGCTCTTCCAAAATGTAAAGCATCTAGATATAATGGTACTCTAATGTAGAAAGAAAGCTACTATACTACCAGGTCCTCACTGGTCGGGCGCGATGCTCTCACCGCGGTCCTCGCCCAACGAACCTGCACCAAACACTGGAAATAGAATGGGGTAAGAACTATCTTCCATAGTTCCAAGTGGGCTCGGCCACGGACTCCGCCGATCTCCCCACTAGGTCCAAGTGGGCACAAGTAACAACTAGATATATAGATAAATATCTTAAAACTGTAAATGCATAATAGGAAAACTATGCTACTATGCCCATAATCATTTGAAATGAATGCATGCATCATATAGTAAAAGGTTTACTAACATGCTAACAAGTTCTTTCCATGTTCAACAGTAATTGTTCGTGACAATGTTCACTTTTCATTTACCCAATCGGTGGCGAACCCTTGGGTCGCCTACGACTCACATATAAATCCCTTTTTCGGGTAAGAGGCTCTATGTGCACTCAAATCCGGGATCGTCTGTGGACCTCCATGTGGTCCCGATCGTGTGACACTCCGGAGTACTCGACGACATGAATGGCTATACCATCCCAAATACAGACCGTGAGCTTGATCTATCCTCTCCACGTGAGGATACCCTACGAACTAGGGCCAATATTACATTCGAAACTCATCTATTTCGACAACCATTCAATGATGATTTAGGTGTTCTAAATTCATTGTTCACAAGGCATTTTCTAGGGGATTCATCCATCCCTATGTCCAAAGACCTCTAGTGTCAAGTATACTACTTTAATGCCACTCGTCATGTTCTTTACATTATATGCCACTCGATGTATGTCACTAAATAATCATTGAGTCCATTTCTTTCTTTAGCACTATAGAATCCAATGTCTCGACCCAATCCTCACCTATCTATTCACCTAGCATTCCAAGTACACTAGGTTTACTATTAGAAGCATAAGGAAAGAGCTATTCATGCAATTCTACGATGTTACATGCAAGAGATGAAAATTATTTATTACTAAGACATAGAAAGGAGTTCGAAGTTTTCTGTAAGGCACCCCCCACCTTTTAATGCTTTTCTAAGATGTTGAGGTCCTAAGAACACTTTCCGGCACTTGCTTGCTCGAAACCTCAGCCTCCTTGGTGGTAACGACACCCGAACAGTCTCGTTTTGCCTCTAGTTTTTAAACCGTTCGACGAAACGTCAATCCGTCTTCGCCAACGCGTTTAAACACCTAGCAATTAGGTCTACAACCTATCAATTGAGATCAAATCTCACTATTTAACAAAACCCCAATTTGGAGCCCTAGGTTTTCACCTATAGCAAACCTCCCAACCAAAACCCTAAATCTAGGGATTGATCTATTTAGTAGCTTACTAAGGGTCCAATTGACCCATTTCTAAGCACCAAAACCCTAAACCCTAAGTTCTAGAAGTTAGGGTTTAGAAAGCTCACCTCTAGGTTAGCTCCAAAGAGATGAAGAGGGAGAGAGGTAAATGGTGGAGGAGATTTCCTCCAAGCTTTCCTCCTTCTTCTTCTTTTCCTTCTTCTTCTTTTTCTCTTTTCCTTCTTTTTTTTCTTTCCTCTTTCCTCCTTTTTCTTTCTTTCTAGAGAGAGAGAGAGAGAGCAAAGAGGGTGAGAGGGTAGAAATGAGAGATGGAGAGAGAGCCTTTTGCTCTCTACACTCTCTAACTAATGCACAATTGCAGCTAAGCCTCTCCACTTTTTATTCTTTTAACCCAGGCTGTCTCGGCATTTTTCGCCCAGAGAGACCGATCTCTCTATTTGGAGACCGGTCCCCGAGAGCACTTCCTGTTGCTGGGTCCTCTGCTAGCCCGTCTTCGCGCACAGGAACCGGTCTCCACCACCGAGACTGGTCCCTCGGAGACCGGTCCCTCCAGCCAAGACCGGTCCTGAGAGCTTCCTCTCAAAGCGACGCGTACGGGAACCGGTACTCACTTTGGGAGACCGGTCCCCACAGGGACCTTCCATTGCCTGAGGAGACCAGTCCCTCGGGCCAAGGACCGGTCCCCGAGAGCAATATTGGTGCGCAGGGGATTTTCCTCGCGCACCACACGTACGGAACCGGTCCTTCCATCCGAGACCGGTCCACGAGAGCAGATTCGCCAAAATGCCTTCGTATTTTGCTCCGGGACCCCATTTCCAATGCACTTTTGGTGCTTTAGGCATCTTCGGCTTTTCCGAAGCATACCTACTCGACAATTAGTCGATTCTGGACGAAGTGCAAACTCTCGGATTTCGAGAATTCACATCCTTACAGCAGCAGTGCGGCAACGATGCTCGGGGCACCTTGGGGCGATGACGACGGGCAGCCAGAGCTCCAGGGTGTCGCTCGAGAGAAGCCAGCGTGGGAGGGACACTCTACATGCTTTTGGCAGGGATGGGAAACCGACTGCATGCAATGTGAGGGAGAGGAAGAGAAAAACAACATGAGGAGGTGGTGGCCGGCCAAAACTCAGGCGGCGGCGCCCGGGAAGCACGCAGTCCATGAGGTAAGGGGCCAACAGGTGGCTGGTGGTTAGCTGAGGGCTAGGGTTAGGGTTTGCATCATGCAAATCCTAAAAAAACTATATATATAAGAAACTCATTTTGTGCAAAAGTCCTCCAAAACTCCAAATTTTAAACTAACTCCTCACGTGAGTAAAATGTGCGAACACACCCCCACAATCGATTTCACACAAAATGGTACATAAAAAGTAGAGCTTTTTGCAAAATTATTATTTTGCCATTAATGACTCCTTTTCGATCAACGCACGATATCGTGAGATCCGTCCGTTAGATTTGTGAACGGATCGTACCAGTGAGATCGGCACGATAGAGACATCAAACCCACGATTTTGATTCACCTGGTTTGGTCGCAGATTCGCGATAAAACCCACTCTCTCTCCAAATGGCAAAACCACACACAATTACATAAAATACATGTATCACCAAATTTCTCAAAATTCGTGCGTCAAACCTAAAATCCGCAAGCACCAATGGTTCCAGGATAGTCAAACCATTGAAAACGAGCTATTGGATTGCTATGAACAGAGTCCGATACGCGCCGGAAGCCAACTCTACTCATTGGCCTCTCCGGAAACTCGGATTACTATTCAATTTATGTGAAGAGTAAAGTTTGCGTAAATCTCCATTCTAACTCATTTTTCCCTGAAACTTGATGAGTGCTTTTGTAATTAAAATACATATAAAAATATCGTCAACAGAGTTTAGCTATCTTTGCTAAAATTTCAGTCCTTACATCATCACCCCCCCCCCTTAAAGGAAGTTTCGTCCCTGAAACTTGACTACGCACCTATCGTAATCAAATTCGGACACCGAACCACTATTGAGGTTTCTCCTTCGAGTTTTAATGATATTCCCAATTCAAATTATATTTAGCCTTAAATTTGGATAAATTAACCTTCAAAGTAGGGGGGAATAAAACTGCGGTTCCACTTGGACGAAACAAGGGAAAATCAACCAACCCAAACTCTATGGACCAAAACCAACCGAGATCAACACCATCCTATAACCTGCAGACAAAATAGTTCCGCGATCAGGATTATCCGATCCCAAATTTGCCAAATATAAGATAATAACTTATCACTCAGAAACTCTAGGTCCACCTAACCTTGGTCCGTGTAGCAGTAACTGATTTAACTATGTCGAGAGTTCACGTAGAAAAATTCTCCAAACAACCCACAAGTCTGGAGTATATTTTATTAGGTCAAAACGATACACTCCGACTAGGCAACCACATCAACCAGCTCACCACGAGCGAAAACATATCGTTGTCCCAAAACTTGAGTCAAAGACATACATCTCGAAGACCACAGTCTCCCACCAGTTTAAAACATAAACAACCAAAGTCAAACCTCTATCATCGAAAACCAACTGCGGCATTCAACACTCAGGGTCCAAGACCTCACCTTCTCTAGCCAAAAGGTCTAAGACCGACACTACCAATTGAGCTCGATAATTTTGTCTCCTTAATAACTTAATCCGGTACAATCCAACCAACATATACTCATGCACTTGATGCAGGGTGGCCAATCGCAACATGCGATAATCACCATCAGTGATGCCCAACACCTGTCTCCACGAGACACAATCGCTATTGTTCAAAAAAGGACCCTAGCGATCGATGTCCCCAGCAACACCAAACACTTGTCTCATTGAGACCCAAGTGAACTTATCACCAAATAACCGGACAAGCATACCATTCGAAGATTTGCACAATAAGTCGAGTCGCAAACCCTTATACGCTATCACATACCGTGACAATCAGAGCAAACAACGAGGCACAAGTCACTCAACAACTGTGATTCTGAACCTCCTGGCAAAAGATCAAGACTACCAATCAAAACAAATATTTTGGTTGTACAAGGCGCAATTATAGAGCTAAAGAGCACCAAGACTCAAACCAGAGTTCAAACCATCTGCAGTGACGATAAATCAACTGCGCAAAACCTGCCAAGAAATAACCCAGGCTTACTATGTGATCAAAGATGACCAATACTCAAGCTTTCTCACAAGACCATCTATAGCTAGAGATTGTCTTGCAAGAGAAAACACCGAACCAATCCAAAAGTCCCAAATGGGGAATGAGTATTTCGTCCCAATTTTCGACAGTACATTATCTGCAGCCAATATACTTATCAAAAGAAAGGCGAAATACCCGAAGATCCACTATCATCAACAAGTTGGAAGCACGGCAGCTCGAAATATTAAGCCACCTGATATGTCTTTACTGGACCAAAAGTTCACAACCAAAACCGTCGAAACATCAACTTTTTAAGTCGACTTTCGAAATCAAATTGGCCTTGAATCGACTCACTGGGAGTCCCATAGCTTTCAACATCCAAAAGCACTAGCGACACTAAGCGCGAACCGCACAAACTGAGGCTTTAGGAAACGATTTCTCTAACCGATTAACGCACCACACCCGAACTATACCCAAAGCTCCGAGAACTCCGATAATACCCTAGAGTATCTCAAGTCAAACCGAATCCCACTAAAACCACTGACTATCTCACAACACACCAATTTAGGTGCTAGGATGATCGTACACTATGTATGCACAAAAGAATCTGACGACAAACTGTATCTATCCGGTTGTAGTACACGTCAATTTGACGAATAAACAAATTAAAGGTCAAAAGACCCACCGCAATTCCACAATCAAGAATGAGGGTAGGTATCACAACCCTACCCAAGCTCTGAGAAAGCAAAACCAACATTGCAGTCGCCTAAATGGCAGCTATCAAAACCTTGGGCTACACCCTAGCAGCCCCACTGAAGTCGCAACCGTAGCTGATCTTAGTGTCGTCTCTATGGAGACAGTAGCAACAGTTCTCGTGCCCTAAATAAGGAGAGTGGCATAGGCACTGGCAATTAAAACAATCACCTAGACCCAATAATCACTAGCCCTTTAAGGCCCCACCTGACAAGAGTGACTACATGTCACGCCCCGGGTTGCATATTCACCGGGCACGCCGACAAATCCGCCGTATACAAAAGAATTTCTTCTGTATACGAAGCATAGCTGTACCTGTAACAACATACAATGCCACAAACAGTAGCATAGAGCTGAAATAAAATATAAACACGCAGGTAGGGAAAAACAAACTTTATATACATACAAGTAATCAGATACAACGCTACTCGCTCCAGCGAGTTCAACTGTATGTACAAAAGTGTCCCAAACCAAAAAGCTGTCACTACTGCGGGAGGGTCCTCTAACTCGGCACTCGACGAGGAAGGGCTCTAGCTCGCGACGCCACCTCGATCCGAGGCTCGGACGGACGGCGGCGCAACGAAGGCCCTGCAACAACAGTGGAAGAAAGAGGGCGTGAGAACTACTATAAAAACAAGTAGTCCTCAGTGGGTACCGCCCTAAACACATCGGTCCACCCCCTAAGTCTACAGGGTAAGCAAGAAAGTAAAAGAAGCTGGAAACACTCGACGGCTAACAATCCCTATACTATCCCGCTCTAAACCACTCTCGTAGAACTAGTAAAAGTGACCCAATCTTACGAGGACTGTGAAAGCACCCTTCCCCGTCGAAGCAACACTACAACTACCCCGGGGTAGCTAGCGGAGAGCAACCTACAACGAGGGCGCAGCGATACCAACGCAAAAGCACTAAGCCAGACTCCGGAGCGGCACTCGTGGGCGCGAACCAACCGAGTATGCAAGCGTATCTCTGTCGAGCTCAATCTGGCTCTCACAGGCATAGTCAAGTACACTGGGTCCAAGAACTAACACACGTGCCCCTTGCACGCTGTTGTAACCACATTTGCTGGGTCCATAGTCAAACCCCAGACGGTGCCGACAACCGACACGACTAGACTCTGCTTTGAAAAGTGAGCTCGCATCCCGGCCACGAGCATAAAAGCAAACTACACTACCCTGGTATTCATTGCACTCCCCGGCGATGATACGGCACAAAACGACTCCTAGAGCTAAATCCGGTAGTATAGGCTAATGACGATCCAAAACGTGGTTTTCTCCTAAGTCAAATCCAAATCCAACATGTATAATATTAAATATTCGCTAAGCATGATTCACTTTCAGATTACTCTACGATAATCATGCATTCAAGCTATCACGTACTGGTCGAAACAGAAGTTTACACATGTTGACTATTATACTTAGGAGTATTCCGATGTAAACCCACCTCTCAAGCGATCTCCTGGCTGTGAAGGGAGTGGCCCGCGTCAAGGTGATCCTTCGCTGATCCGCCGAGGTCCGAAGTCTCCCGCTGCGAAGGGGCAAAAGCACGATTTCACAAATTACGTCGAAAACGGCTGTGAAAAGCTTAAAGTTCACCAAGCTAACCTTATCCAAAATCAGCGATTCAGGACTTGAAATCTTCGTCTCGCAGTCAAGAATCCAACGCCGCAAGTTTCGACGCGATCCGACCTCCCTGCGCGGAGTACTAGACAAAGTGCCGACGGTCGACGCAGAATTCCTGCAATTCAGCATTCAGGAATTGCTCGCAAGCAGCGGCTCAGTAAAGATGGGTTCCGACTGAGCAAACCTTGTCCAAATCCAGCGAGTAAGGTGTCGTTGGAATCGTCTCGCAGTCGCGGATCCAATGCCCCAAATTTCGTCGCGTTTCGACTCTCCTACACAGAGATATGGTCAAAACTCCGCGGGTCGACGGTGCTGTCAGTAGCAGCAGCAGTAAAATCCGAAAATCACGGGATTTAGAAGCAACGGAGGGAAACTCGATGGCCAACTCACCTCGATAACCTCCCAGGGGCAGCACCACGTCGGGGATGGTGAAGATCGGCTGTCGCACGGCCTCCTCGCAGCGTCACGACGTCGGAAACACTCTCGGTCGGCTCCGCGGCGCGTCGTCGACGAAGTTCGGGCTTCTCTCTTGAGCTCCTCCAACTCCTTGGTGGCTAAGGGATGCAGCAGCAGCAGCAAGTGAAGAAGGAGGAGAAGAAGAGCTCTCCTCTCTCTCTCTCTGCTGTACAAGGTAAGGGGCAAAGGTGATGTGACAAGAGAGGTAAAAAGTCAAACTGCACCATACCTCTGCTTTGTACCGGTACAAATCCCTCCTTGTACCGGTATAAACACGAAAGCAGGAAACATCTGCGCAGGGCTATACCGGTATAGCTCTGGTGTCTATACCGGTATAGCAACCATTGTTGTACCGGTATAGCAACCGACTTGTACCGGTATAGCTCACAGAAAAACCTGCTATTTGCATATTTTCGTGGCAAACGCTGCTCTCGCGTTCCCACGGGACCCGTTTAGCATCTATTTGGCGCTAACGCGACCCGGACTTGTCCCGACACTCTCCAGAGCTGTCGACAAGCCTCAGGTGCAAAAATCCAGGTCTCTACACTACACTTGGGAAACGTCACCCCACCACTCGATGTCCATAAAGGTACACCGCCACTACTTCCGACTGAGATATCAACTTGTGCGAAAACAGTAGCACGTATAGAAAATAACCATGCACTTCGAGTTTACCAATCTCGAATACACACAGGACTCAAACCCGCACTTACGTGCCCATATACCGTAGGGCTTCCTATTGGTCAACCTAGCCAATAGTTTAGCTTTTTTTAAAAAAAACAATACGTGAGTGGTACCGTGGTTGTAACTTGTCTCTAATACCACTTTAATTTGTCACATCCCGGGATCCCTATGTATTTAAAAGTTAATGCGGAAGTGCCTAATTTTTTTTAAAAAAAAATCTTGACCCCAGAGTATGTCAGATTCGTCACAAATATAGAAAATTCACTGTTCACACAGACAGAGTCCCCTCTGTATTTGCACGGCGCCGCACAAGTACAAGATACAATCACAACAGTATGAACATTCACATATAAAAATTTTATTTTATGCTACAATAAAATTACATTGTATAGTTTCATAGAAAATAAGTGCATTTTCTATAACAATACTTCTAAAAATAAAAAGGACAAACGAGGACTAAAGAAAATTATCTGAGAATTAAAATCTCTATATCCTAGTGAGGACACCTATTGTATATCAACCATATTAGCGGGTACACTAGGACAGTAGAGTGTTCGAGCATCGTAGATAGTTAGTATTGCTTTAAGCCGCTCTAATTCATTTCTTTCGCTTTTATTTTATTACAATAAAATGTATGAGAAATTATGGTATGATTTATTTTAGGATACAAAATATATATAAATTCAAAATCAAGTATGATCACAAACTTGAGGGTTAATAGTCAATCAATAAGTAACATATTATAATAAAATAATTTTTAGTCAAAAGTCCTATCGGGTCAATTGCATTGCTACCTCCTGAACTTTTGGCGAGTTTCACTTATCCTCGATCCCAAACTCCTAAAATATACAGCTAACACTCTAAACTCTAATATTTCATTCGTTTTACTCTTTAAAGTCGGTTTTTCGATTAACGAGCTTGACGAAAAGCGGCGGAAGGGGTAATTAACATGAATGAAATATTAGAGTTTAGAGTGTTAGATGTCCATTTTAAGAGTTCGAGAGGTAAAGTGAAACTTCGCCAAAAGTTCAGAAGGTAACAATGCAATTTACCCCATATATATAGATAAATAGATAGATAGATAGATATAAATAAAAATAATTTTATTAATAAATTGCGTAATAAATTATATAAATCTCATGATAAGATCTAATCCGATATATGTGATTTAAATCACCTAATGCCGATATGTTAGAATCGGAACGTCGAAAAATAGATTCAGAAAATACTTTCATGCGAGAAAAGAAAAGATAAAGCGGAAAGCGCACACCGATGTTTACGTGGTTCGCCAACAGCTACGTCCTAAGCGAAGACGGAGCAAATACTTTATTAATGTCGAAAAGGCGGAGTCTGAAGAAGATCTCCCGAAAAACCAAAACGTAATTGGATCCGAAACACCGCAACAAGAAACTCCACAAACGGCTTCTCTCTCCAATCTGTACGGAACATAAATTGGCCTTTAAATAGTGCACGCGGCTAATTAGCGGCTCCTCCACCGTACGGCGCCAAAGTGGCTTTAATTAGTGCTTCTCCCTCACTGCATAAAAAAAGGATGCCTCTCTCACCATCCGTACAGACTCCATGCATGGTTCGACTTAATTAGAGCTTGGCTTCTAATTAGTCTAGACCCCTAACCGTACATACCAACAAGCAAGTAGGATTAATTAGCGTATGGCTCTTAATTTGGTCGTATCGATTAATTTGGCCGTAGCATGTATATATATATAATACATGTCTCCTAATAAGAGTCTAATTCTAGTTCTACTAGAATTATCCTCCTAATTATAATCCATATATGCCAAATTAAATAATCCCAATTAGATTAGGATTTATCTCCAAATTAGATAACTACAAATCTAAACCAAATATTAACACGATATATAAAAAAAATACAAAATTTAAATTTTTATTATAGAATTTTAGAAATATGATGTATAGTATTTACTATACACCCAGTGCTCGATAAACATAATTTCTCTTAGCCCGCGTTTGGTTCGGGGTTAAGAAAAACTAGTTATTCCAGGGATAGTGTTAAGTTTGGGGTTAAGATGGGGTTAAAATATTTTTGCGTTTGGTTGGAAGTTGGAGTTAGTCAAGTATAGTGAAAAATAGTGTTTGGTTGAAGTAGGTGGGATAAGAAGTATAGTGAGTTATTATGAATAGAAAAATAGTATTTGGTTGGGGTTTGGTGGGGTTAGATGGAGTTAGTTAAGCCCGGATAACTTTTTGAGGTGGGATTTGCTAATCCCACCTTTTTTTGATAGTGTTTGGAGATAAAATGGGGGTTAAGGGGTTATTCCACCTCTTAAACCCCAACCAAACGGGGCCTTACTGTCCTAGCTATATATCTTATTTTTCTCAACTGTGAGAAATTATTGCCTCCGCCGCCTGATATATTAGTACATTGCACGCACTGAATCATTTTTTTAAATATCAATATTGTAAAATTAAAATATAATTTAATTAATATATGTGATCTACACCATATACAAACTCTATAAATAAAAAATTACAAAGTTTAGATTTTTATAATAAAATTTTTTAAAAATTTTTTATAAGATTTATTCATGCATACGGTGGATGAAATAATTTTTTCTACTATTTTATTTCTCTTTTATTTATTGATTTATTTAAATTATTTAAATAGATTTATTCAAATCTTTTTCACATAAGTTTTATAAATAATTCAATTGCTAAATAATTTAATTACTAATAAGCTGTTATATAATTTACGTTGCACGCACAAATACCAATTTTAGTTATTTTTATTTAAATAGATTTAATTATTAAATTACTTTTATATAACTTTATTTAATTAATAATTAGACTACTAGAATTACATAAAAATATAAAAATATAAACTAAAATTTATTATTAGAATATTTTTATATTCGCAGTCTATTATTAGTATATATTAATTAGTAACCTCAATATTGCTCTTTGATCGGAAAAATTCTAGAATGCAATGGGTATATATTTGACGTAGCGTAACAAGCCAATCAAAATATTCTTTTTAAGAATATATGTCACATTATGATTGTAAAAAAATATTTTTATTATACTTTTGTTTGAAAAGAAGGAATGTGATTGGTTTGTTATTGATGATGTGGTGTAAGTGCATGTGATAGTGTAGAATACCTCCTTCGGTCGGCGGTAAACAACTTTTATCTGAATATCAAAACAACTTTTGATTTCAATGTACTACACTTTCAAAATTTGCAGGTAGATGATTAAAAATTTGAACTCAGTATATTAAACATATTTTATTTAATTAGGAAAATAATGTATAGAGACCCTTGGTACTTTATCTGAATTTGAAATTGAGCCCCTCAACTTTTATTCTTTTAATTAACGTTCAATATAGCTAGTATTAATTAATCTTAAGTAAACCCCTTCATTAATGAAAGATCGTTGCATGGGACCTTTCTCCAATACTGTATTATCATGGATCCGAAGAAAAAGCTTAACTTGATCCTTTGTATGTGTCGTTATCGGTTATTGTTAAATGTAACTGCTCATTTATTTTTCATCACTAATTATCACTGTTAAACACATAAGGAAACCTCAAAACATAGTAATATCAATCATATCAATCATAAGATCATTATTATTAATAAATTTTGTTACAGTACATGTTTCAAGGCGAAACACTACACACTTTATTGTATGAGCAATACTAGGTGTACACTTCTAGACTCGATGTACATTTTACATTCCATTAATCCAAGAGCTCTCACCTCTACGTACTTTTCCTTTCAATTTAGATTTTTATGAGCTCTAGGATGAAAGAATTGTAAAATTTACACCTATAAATAGGTATACACAGATAGCATTTTTATTTCTTATTGTATAGTATCATAAATACATATATTAATACCTAGGGTAAACCTTAATTAGCCTCCATGTGTTTCAACGCATTTTCACTCTGTCATTCCGTGGTTTGCAAAATAATATATTTTTAAAACCACATGGTGACCGACGGAGTGATAATGCGTTAAACCACGTACATGGAGGCAATTGGAGGTTTTAAACCCTAATTAGGGCAATAAGTGATGACATAATTCGCCCCAGTGCACGTGAACGTACTGGAGGGATCGTCGTACGCGTAGCTATACGCCTGAGGGCATGCATTCTTGAAGAACTGCGAGTAGTTGGTGGGTTTGCAGGTGTCGGGGCTGCCGAAGGCGCCCCGGCAGCAGTACTGGTCGGTGTTGAACGCCAAGCACGCGCTCTTGCAGCCGATGACGGCCCCGTTGGACGGCGACGTGTACTGCAGCTCCTGCGGGCATTCCGCGTCGATGTTGGCGGCGCACGCCGTTGAGCTGCAGTTCCCCGGGGGGCCGCCGCCCTGCGGGGCCACTGACACGGGCACGTTGAAGCCGTCGACGTTGCTTATGTCGTAGAAGTCCTGCCCGCCCGAGCCCTGCAGGGTGAACTCCACCAGCGTCGTCGGTGGCGCCCCGCCGGAGCTGCCGCATGTGATCTGCGCGTACGCATGCGGTCCAACGAATATAAAGATATTAAAAATACCGTGCTCTGATGGTTCAAAATATTAGAGAAGTATCTATCTTCGTTGAGAATTTTACAATTCAAAGCAATATTCCCACGGTCGTGCATGCATGGTTGATGTTACTGACAATAAGAGAGTTGTGTATAACCTATATAGGATTAGTGCGATTTCACTCGACACCCTAGAATTACTACACTATGAATAAAAATATTTATTTGTCGAAATTCAGTTAAGAATTTCTCAAATTTAGAAAATTATCGGGCAAGTAGCTAGTATGAGTTTGGCTCAGATGAAATAGCACACTAACAAACTGTACCATGAAGGTTGTGTCATCACCAGTTATTTAATTGTGTGTTGGAATAAGTTATCTTTTTAATAACTTATCAGACATAAAAATTTTCTTCTATGACTGAAAGCAAAAGTTTGATTTTTTTTTTGCATCTTATATAGTCTTATCATCAATATTCTAGATGTTTGATCATACTTCTCGTCTACCAATTACTAAAGCTTCTTGAGTAAATTAAAAATATACTCAAAATAAAATATTCATGCATCCAAACTGCGTGAAAAGGTCTATCCTAATTGAGTATCTCATTTTTAAAATTTTATTCTAATTGTGAATCTCATTTTTTTATTTTTATTGCTTTCTGTATTTTTTAAAATGAAGTATTCACAAAATGATTTTTTAGTTTGATATTGCACTCTTTATCGGGAACGAACTTCCCAAATTGTCGATTCTCTCATTCTCAATTCATGAACAATATGAGTCCGAAGCTTTCTTCGTAACTCCAGGAACTTCTTCATGATATACAGTGGCTCTGTTCTATGCCTCATTTCATAGGGAACTCCAAAGTGGCTTTATTTCATTATATTCTATCTATATTCCAATTACATTCATTTAATGTTATTTAATATTATTGATCTACATATCGAAAGTGAAGAAATCATTCTATAATTAATAATCGATAAATTGCAATAGAAAAGAAAAGGAGAGGTTTGTGATGATTTTTTGCTAAAAGTTCAGTTTTTTATGCACATAATATATTTTTCTTGCACAAATTCCCCCTCTATTTCTTTTATACAGTACTAATGCAACTCTACCGCATGAGTCACCAACTAGAGGAAAAAAATAATATTTTTCGTATAAAAAACATAGCAACCAATTTATAACGGTAACATATAAAAATCGTACATTTTACGAGGGCATTTTTGGAAATAGATAATTCTGCGTGAATATTTATATATGTGAAGAAACCAATAATCTTTTTGTAGGAATGTAAAAAAGTACTATATATATATATATATATATATATATATATATATATAGAGTTGAGCTAGAATACTCTTAAGAGTACCGAGCCCATTTTACTCTCGAGTTGTTTTCGATGTTAGAGCTTTCAAATTGACGATCGGCTCCGTTAAATATGATCTAAACCATTTAACCTACCTAGAAATCAAATTTCACGCACTTTCGATATTGTTCTTGTATCCATCTAGTGAAGAAAATGAATGGTTGAAAATAAATATTCTTTAAAAAATGATGATAGGAGTTTTGTAATCAAGATCAAGAGTATACATCTTGTTTTAAATACTTTAAAGAATTTTTTAACAAAAATTCAATTGATTTGGATATCTTTACACCGTTAAACAAGAAAACGTCTCTTATCCACCATTAAAATTACAAATTTTGAAACCCTTTGATCATTAGGCAAATGATGTCGAAAATATTTGAAATTTGATTTCTAAACACTTTAAGTGGTATAGATCATGTTCAACGGAGCCGATCATCAATTTGAAAGCTCTATCATCGAAAATAACTCGAGAGTAAAATGAGCTCGGTACTCTTAAGAGTATCTAGCTCAACTATATATATATAGTAGGGCTACTTTGCTATTAATAGCACAAAGAAATTTCATTTATATACCATCCATCAAAATTGATGAATGGTTAAAAACTTAGGAGCACATGAGCTGCTACCACCCATCAAAATTGATGAATGGTTAAAAACTTAGGAGCACAAGAGCTGCTGTGCTATTAATAGCACAGTAGCCCTACTCTCTCTCTATATATATATAACATCAATATTTATACTGATAAGCTTAAGTTATTAGGGAAAAATGGTTATTTTTTTATACCTGCCCAGTGCCACAGTCGCCGGACTCGCACGAGAACCTCCCCGACGAGTCGGTGGAGCACTGGTAGCGGGCCCACATCCGGCCCGACCACTGAGGCGGCGCCTGGAGGCTCTGGGAGGCCCCCTGCTGGAGTTCGAACCCGGTGGACGGGAGCGTCGGGGACGACGCGCCGGAGATCGCCCCGGGCCACACCGTGTAGGGGCAGTTGTTGGTGAACGTAAACGTAGTCGAACTAACACCTAATAAAACATACATGCATAAACAAAACAAAACAAAAAACGTATAGTTTTAACACATGAATGTATATAACTTAGTCCTTTTTTTCCCCATATATATTGATCTCAAGCATAAGTTCAAAGCAAGTAGTGTAAAATACGGAGCTCGTTAGTTAGTAACCTTGGATGAGGAGAACAATGGCAAAGAAGAGAGTTGGATTAGCCATGGCGGGGAGAGAGAGAGCGAGAGAGCGGTGAAGTGTTTGAGGTATTTTTTTTTTGTTGTGAGAGGTGGTATTTATATACATGGAGATCGAGGAGGAGCAAAGTGCAAATAAAGAAACATTTGTGGTTGCATGAGCGAAAAAGGAAACGTGAGATGGGTACTTAAGTAGGTGCATGCACGTAACTGTATCTCTCTTCTAGATACAGTTAATAAATTAATAGTCTTCATATATATTGAAATCGGATTACTTGGATATAATTTCGATTTTATCTTGGACTCAAATATTTTTGGCCCAAATAAAATAAATTTTTTGTACTTCCCCCTAATAAGTTTAATTTAGAATTTTCAATGGAGCATATAGTAATTCTTTGACCGTATCTAAGCCAACCAGAGGAAAATTAATAACTGATAATGTCATTACCGACCGTCTCTAGAGCAAGTGTTAAAGGATTTGGTGGTTGGTATCCAAGACTCAAGTTCAAATCCTATTTGATTCACATTTTCAGGTAAGTTTATTTCTAAATAAAATAAACGAAGTGGGTAGCGTGTTACCAATCTCTCAAAAAAAAAAAAAAAAAAAACAGTGATGCTAAAATACAAAATGGCGACGAGATTTCTAACGTACGTAGTTGTTCGATTTTAATTCTTTCTTTGGTCAAATTGAAATTGAACTTCTTTGGTAAATTTTTTCCCTTCATTTTGGGGCTTTTTTTTCGCATTTATTATACCCTCCTCAAAAATAATAATAATAATAATACAAATAGCCATAGTAAATTTATATTGATATATATGGCCCTTTCTTTACCACGAGCGTCATGTTGGCATTTTTAAGTTGAACAGCATGATTGAATCAGGTATTCAAACACAATGATTAAATCACCGTATTCATATTCACATGCTAATCGCTCTTTTTTAACTTAAAAATAATAAAAAATATAAAAAGAAACACGGTAATCCAATCACCATGTTTAAACACGGCGATTTAAATCACCGTATTCAACTTAAATTTTTGTTAGGATCGAGAGGGTTAAACTTAAACTAATCCAACACCACCTAGACGCTCGTGTGGCAAGAAAAATTATTTATGTAAATATAAGTTTATTATGATCATTTGTTAAAAATTTTATTATGGGGCTAATTAAGTGCAAACATAGCCCTGCGCATATGTGTATTTGTACATGCACTTCTTATGTCACACCCGATATTTAATAATTAATACTTTAGAAATTAAAACTTAACACGACTGATGCAATTTGCAATATCTAGTTAAAGAGCTTGTGTATTAAAAGTCATGTGTCTTGAGAATTCTTTTATGATTAATTAGTCATTGTTTTATTTATATATAAGAAATTGGTGTCTAAGTTTAGATTTTCGATGTGTAAGCATTTTGATTAATGCCATTCATACATGATAATTCATTATACGTAATACAAAACTTATTTGAATTATAGACCATTTTGAATGGGTTTTTCAAACTTTCAAAATTATAATTTTACTATCCAATCTTTTAATTTGTCAGATTTGAGTAAATTAGTAGTACTTTAACTTTAAAATTTATGCTAATTATTATATATTTACTTTAATATATTTATAGTTGCAAAAGAGAATGAAGTATACCAATTGATCCAATCTATAAGGGTCCGTTTGGTTCGCGCTATCCTTTTAAAATTTCTTGTAATCAAATGTGAATAAAAAAATATGATGGTGTTTGATTAAACATACTAAGTAATTTAGTTGGTAATATTAGATTTACTTGAAAATAATATGCATCCCAAAATACTAATCTCATTTCCTTGATGAAGGGTGGGTATCCTCATATTAATGGATTGGCCTGGGTAATCATAATATGTCTAATGTTTTTCATTTTTCCTATCCGCCGGCTAGTTGGTATTATTTTCCATTATACTCTAACATCGTATCTTTCTCTAAACTTCAACTCTTTTTCTTTCTCTAAACTAAGCTCTCTCTCCCCCTATTTTCTAAAATCTCAACTCTCTCTTTCTCTAACATCGACTCTATTTCTCTTCCTATTTCTTTAATTATGCTCTCTCTTTCTAAGCTATATTCTCTCTCCATTTTTTTAAAAAGATATTAAAATTTTTTATAGCATTATCTAAAATTAATTAAATAAATAAATTATATATTTTTTATAATTTTAAATAACATAACTAAATAATATGATCAATAACCAAACACGTAAATATCATATTCTTAGTAATAGGATGAATGGAAATAAGATTCTCGGATATCTTTTTACTCCCTAGTAATCTTTGATAGTGCGAACCAAACGCACCCTAAAAGTAAACAACGCATTCAAGTTTTGAAGTCAAAATGATGTTGATTAATATTCAAATTAAATAAATTAAAAGATTAGGTAGTAAAATAAAAATTTCGAAAGGTTGGATAGCCAAAATGGTCGATAGTTCAGTAAGTTTCGTACATATTATTCTTGGTTATTTAAAATTTAAAATTCGTATATAAGTTCAAATTATAAAATTTAATATTTAAATTTAAATTTAAAGTCTATTTTTAAATTTTGAAACTTAAAATTTAAAATCTCAGTTTAAAATTTAAATTTAAAATGTAAAATATAAGATTTAATTTTTTTATTAAAATTTAAAATTTTGAAATTCAAAGTTAATTAAAATTTGACACATCTTGGAAATGAGGGAGCCTAAAAATAGTGGAATTTTTTCTCTTGGTTGGAATGAATTGTTATTTTACTCCATTTTTTCGAAGTATAGTTTAATTACACTTCGAAAAATCTTTTAATTGTGTCTGCCAAACACTTCATAAATAGGTGCTCTTTGGTGCATTAATTTAATCTATTTGGAGTATTTAAAGTGTTTCCATATCAAATTTTGAGTTTGTTTTCCTTTTTTTTTTATTATATATTATATTAGGTTATTCTCGGTCAATCCTGTTAGCATAGCAAAATGACCAGGTGAAAATTCAACGGACTTAATTAATTAATTAATTGGAGGAATTGTTCGAATGCATAAACATCTTTTTCAGCATACGATCTTTCGATTATTCAAAGATCATATTCCAGTCACTACAACAAAATATAATTTAGACGACGTTTTTTAAACGACGCTTTCTTCTAGCGTCTTTAATATTTAGCATTTGCCAACACTATGATTAAGCGTCGCCAATAAACATATTTTTATCAATTATTTATATAAATTTTCCGACGCTATATTAAAACGTCGGCATAGTTATCCCGACATGTTTATTTAACGATTCTTTACACGACGCTTGTAAAAGCGTCGGGATTATTTTTGCCGACGTTTTAAAGCGTCGTTAAATATCATTTAAAGTGTTCTTAAATGTAAGATTTTTTATAGTGATAATCTCCACGGATTAATTTGAAACGCGAGTTGCGATCGATGGTGTCAATTACTATTTGATTAATTAATGCTAAATATTTGGCTTAGGTAAGTTTTAAGCTTTGTACTACAAGGGTTATAAATAGCAGGAAAGAATCGTTCGTACGCACTGTGCATGCAATCAATTTTTTCCAACGTATATTTCGGGGCACGGATTAATTTGAAATGCGAATTGGAATGATACAAACAAATTAACTACGTACCAGATCAACTAATGCCAACCATTTGGCTTTAGGAGTTTTAGTCTTAGACGGGAAGGAAAATCATCTTAATTTTCGTCAAGAGAGATTTTTTTTTTTGTTTTTTTCTTCTCTCGGAATGAAAATAAATTATAAGGTCTCTCTCTACATGCATTATGATTCCAACAGTTTAATTGGTCAGAGGAGATTAATCTCGTTTCCATCTAAAATTTGACTACAGGTAAGCCTAGAGTTTAAGATAAGTTAATTGAGTGGTTCGTTCGCGCAATTTACGCTAATTATAGATAGATGCGATGGAAGTCGAAAAAACTTCTCATTCTCTCCAAATCTAGTGTACACATGTACAAAACGGAAAACGGAATGAAAAAAAAATATTATCCTCCCACATTAAATTAAAAAGTATAAAAAAGAGTTGAACGTAACATCCCGAAAAAGATCAAAATCGGGTTTATTTCTCTTTCACTTGGTAATTTCTTTTTTAAAAGAGAAAGAAATTAAATGTGTGTTTGTCCCTTTGTACTAATAAACGTAAACTATCGTATCTCTTTTATCTTTTGATGAGAAGTCCTAATTATTACCATTTGATTCGGATGTACATATCATACGCGATCATGCTTGACCGATCGATTGACCTCGCGCACGTCTTAGACGGTTGAACACGGGCTCGCGTCGACCCGCGCCCAGCTCCGACGTCGCGCACGTCTTAGACGGTTGAACACGGGCTCGCGTCGACCCGCGCCCAGCTCCGACGTCGCGCACGTCTTAGACGGTTGAACACGGGCTCGCGTCAACCCCGCGCCCAGCTCCGACCACGCCGTATGGTGCGTCACCTTTTCTTACCTCATTTGATTACAAATTTTGATAATTATTATTGCGTGTATGGGTACTCTATATATATAGAGAGAGAGTAGGGCTACTGTGCTATTAGGAGCACAGCAGCCCTTGTGCTCCTAACCTTCTAACCATCCATCAAGTTTGATGGGTGGTTAGAATGAGAGAGGGATGAGATATTGAAGAGAAATTGGGTGTCTTAATTTTTCTTCTCCTTGAATTTCTATTTAATATCTTATCTCTCTCTCTTTTTAACCACCCATCAAATTTGATTAGTGGTTAGAAAGTTAGGAGCACAAGGGCTGGTGTGCTCCTAATAGTACAAAGAGCCCTATATATATATATATATATAGAGTCCCACTGGGATACTATCGATAGCACCATGCATTTGGTGCTACCAAGTTTTCCGCCGTTAGATCCACCCCTTTGATGATTTTCACCCGTTAGATCATACTATTCAACTAACCACCCACTTAACCCTAGGGGGCCCACATCATCCTAACAGTATATCTCTCAATCCAGCGGCCAAAAACTTGGTAGCACCAATGACGTGGTACTATTAATAGCATAGTAGCCTAGTTCTATATATATATAGAACTAGGCTACTATGCTATTAATAGTATGATCTAACGGGTGAAAATCATCAAAGGGGTGAATCTAACGGTGAAAAACTTGGTAGCACGAAGACTTCGTGCTATTGATAGCATAGTGGACTCTATATATATATATAGAGTTGAGCTAGAATATATACTCTCGATAGTAAATGGAGTATTTTACTATCGAGTTGTTTTCGATGATAGAACTTTCAAATTGACGATCGGCTCCGTTAAATATGATCTAAACCATTTAAACTACCTAGAAATCAAATTTCACGCACTTTCGATATTGTTCTTTTATGCATCTAGGGAACAGAAAATGAATGGTTGAAAATGAATATTCTTTAAAAAATAATGATAGGAGTCTTGTAATCAAGATCAAGAGTATAGATCTTATTTTAAATAGTTTAAAGAATTTTCTAACAAAAATTCAATTGATTTGGATATCTTTACACCGTTAAACGAGAAAACGTCTCTTATCCACCATTAAAATTACAAATTTTGAAACCCTTTGATCATTAGACAAATGATGTCGAAAATATTTGCAATTTGATTTCTAAACACTTTAAGTGGTATAGATTATGTTCAACGGAGCCGATCGTCAATTTGGAAGCTCTATCATCGAAAACAACTCGATAGTAAAATGCCCCGTTTACTATCGAAAGTATTCTAACTAAACTCATATATATATATATATATATATATATATATATATATATATATATATATATATATATATATAGAGTACTATATATGGTGCTTGTAAAAGTACAAAGCACTTTGTGCTTGTAAATTTTTACCGTTAGATCTATACATTTGATCATTTTCATCCGTTAGATTATACTATTCAACCAACCATTCACTTAACCCTAAGGGGCCCACATCATCCTAACCGCACATCTTTTAATCTAAGGGCTAAAAACTTACAAACACCAATGACTTGGTACTTTTAAAAGTATAGGAGCTCAATTCTATATATATATATATATACATATATAATTAGAGTTGAGCTAGAATACTCTTAAGAGTACCGAGCCCATTTTACTCTCGAGTTGTTTTCGATGATAGAGCTTCCAAATTGATGATCGGCTCCGTTGAATATGATCTATACCACTTAAAGTGTTTAGAAATCAAATTTCAAATATTTTCGACATCATTTGCCGAATGATCAAAGGATTTCAAAATTTGTAATTTTAATGGTGGATAAGAGACGTTTTCTCGTTTAACGGTGTAAAGATATCCAAATCAATTGAATTTTTGTTAGAAAATTCTTTAAACTATTTAAAACAAGATCTATACTCTTGATCTTGATTACAAGACTCCTATCATCATTTTTTAAAGAATATTCATTTTCAACCATTCATTTTCTGTTCACAAGATGGATACAAGAACAATATCGAAAGTGCGTGAAATTTGATTTCTAGGTAGTTTAAATGGTCTAGATCATATATAACGGAGCCGATCGTCAATTAGAAAGCTCTACCATCGAAAACAACTCCAGAGTAAAATGGGCAGATTTTCTTAAAAGTATTCTAGCTCAACTATATATATATATATATATATATATATATATATATATATATATATATATATATATATATATATATATATATAGTGTGAGGCTACTATGCTATCGGAAGCACGGAGTCGTTTTCGATGATGCGGCTTTCGAATCGTCGATCGGCTCTGTTAAACTTGATCTAGAGTATTTGAAGTATCTAGAAAATAAATTTTATAATTTTTCGATATCATTTGCCTAGTGATCGAAGGGCACAAAATCAAATAATTTTAATGGTCATAGTGAGCCGTTTGAAAGTTTAACGGTGTAGAAATATCCAAATTACATGAAATTTTGATAGAAAATTCTTTATACTATATAAAACAAGATCCATATCTTTGATCTAAATTTTTAATGCTATATTATCGCGTTTTGTAAGATTTTTATTTTCACCGTTGATTTTTAGCCCCTTCGTTCGCTAGGCAAATAATATCGAAAAATCGCAAAATTTATTTTGTAGGTACTTCAAATACTCTAGATTAAGTTTAACGGAGCCAATCGACGATTCGGAAGCCACAACATCGAAACGTCGTGGAAGCACGGAGCCCTCCGTGCTTCCGACATAGTAGCCTTACTCTATATATATATATATATATATATATATATATATATATATATATATATATATATATATATATATATATATATATATATATATATATATATATATATATATAGTTGAGCTAAAATGCTATCGATAAAGAAACCCAGACTTTTGCCACTCATTTATTTTCAATGATGGAACCTCCAAATCGACGATCTCGCACCGTTGAACATAATCTATACCACTTAAAGTATTTAGAAATTAAATTTCAAATCTTTTCGATATCATTTGCCTAATGATCAAAGGATTTCAAAATTTGTAATTTTAATGGTCGATATGAGGTGTTTTCGTTTAACGGTAAATATATCCAACTCAATTGAATTTTTGTTAGAAAATTCTGTAAACTATTTAAAACAAGATCTGTATTCTTGATGTTGATTACACTACCCCTATCATTATTTTTTTTAAGAATATTCATTTTCACCATTCATTTTTATGTCCACTCGATAGATAAGAGAACAATATCGAAAATGTATGAAATTTGATTTCTAAATATATACTTCAAATGGTATAGATCATGTTCAAATCTGCCGATCGTCGATTTAGAGGCTTTATCATCGAAAACAAATGGGTGGCAAAAGTGCGGTTTGCTATCAATAGCATTCTAGCTCAACTCTCTCTCTCTCTCTCTCTCTCTCTCTCTATATATATATATATATATATATATATATATATATATATATATATATATATATATATATATATATATTGGGGCTACTATACTTTTATATGAGTATAGAGTCCTTTGTACTCATAAGTTTTCAAAGCTCGTTAGGATAAAAAAATGTGTGGTTAGGATGAGAGTGGTTACGATTAGGTTGATAGTGGGCCCTTAGGGTTGAGTGGATGGTTAAATAGTATAATCTAACGGATGAAATTGATTAAAAGATAGATCTAACGGCTAAAAACTTATGAGTACAAGAGGTTTTATACACATAAAAGTATAGATCTTGTTTTCAATAGTTTAAAGAATTTTCTGACAAAAATTCAATTGATTTGGATATCTTTACGCCGTTAAACGAGAAAACGCCTCTTATCGACCATTAAAATTACAAATTTTGAAACCCTTTGATCATCAGGCAAATGATGTCGAAAAGATTTAAAATTTGATTTCTAAACACTTCAAGTGGTATAAATTATGTTCAACAGAGCCGATTGTCAATTTGGAAGCTCTATCATCGAAAAGAAATAGGTAGTAAAACGGCTCGTTTACTATTGATAGTATTCTAGCAAAACTATATATATATATATATATATATATATATATATATATATATATATATAGAGTTGAGTGTTGTGCTCTTAAGAGCACAAAGATAAGAGCAAACAATGACATATGCTATAAAGTCATCCACCATCCATCTTGTTAGATGGATGGTGGAGATTGATTTTACTTTTAATGTGAAAAACTACGATTAGCTAGCGGGTTAAAAAGTTAACGAAACTTTTCTCTCTCCTCTCTTCTCGTCATTTTTTCTTTTCTTTCTCCTCTCTCTCAACTCCCTCCCCAAACCTTCTCCTAGAATACCACCCGTACCTCGTCCTCCCAAACCGCACTGGGACTCACCCATGCCCGCCCGCGCTCGGCCATTGTCCGCGTGAAGACCCACCCATGCCCGCCCCGCGCCGCCCATTGCGAAACCCGTGCGGCGCGACCCACCCATGCCCGCCCCGCGCCGCCATCGCGGCGCGGCGCGACTCCACCCATGCCCGCCCGGCCGCTGCGAACCGCGCGGGCTCGATCTTCGCCGCGACCCACCCATGCCCGCCCCCACCGCCGCCGCGAACCCCGCTCGCACCCTGAAACGAAAAAAAAAAAAAAAAAAAATCCTGAAGCCCCCACAATAAATTTTTTTTTTTGAAAAAACCTCCCCGTTCGAAGAAGAAGAAGAAAAAAAACTAAATAATTTTACCAAATAATTTAACATTAGTAGTTTTTTTTAGTTTAATATACTAATATTATAATCAATGACAAGAGAGAGAGAGAGAGAGGGGAGAGAGAAAAAGTTTTGTTAACTTTTTAACCCGCTTAATGTGACTTTTCACATCTAACTAAGCTAAAAACTTAAGATAGATCTAACTGCTCTATACAAAACTATTAGTAAAGATAGTAATGGTTCTATATATATATATAAGAGTATAGTAGCGGACACATATATATATATATATATATATATATATATATATATATATATATATATATATATATATATATATATATATATATATATAATTGAGCTCATATGCTTTTAAAAGTACCAAGTCATTGGTGCTTGTAAGTTTTAGCCCTTGGATTAATAGATGTGTGGTTAGAATGATGTGGGCCCCCTTGGGTTAAGTGGGTGGTTGGTTGAATAGTATAATCTAACGGATGAAAATGACCAAAGGTGTAGATCTAACGATAAAAAATTCACAAGTGCTTGGTGCTTTTACAAGCACCATAGCGGGACTCTATATATATATATATATATATATATATATATATAGAGTTGAGCTAGAATACTCTCAAAAGCACCAAAATGGTGGTGCTTTTGAGTTTTTAACCATTGATTTGAGATGATGGTGGTAGGTGGTGGTAGGTGGTGGTAGGTGGAATAGTATTTGATCTAAAGGCTATTATTAATTTGGGAGTAGATCTAAGGGCTAGAAACTTAGAAGCACCATGAGATTGGTGCTTCTAAAAGTATTCTAGCTCTACTATATATATATATATATATATATATATATATATATATATATATATATATATATATATATATATATATATATATATATATATATATATATATATGAACTAGGCTACTATGCTATTAATAGCACCAAGTCATTACCAACCGTCTCTAGAGCATGAGGCAAAGGACTTGGTGGTTGGTACCCATGACCCAAGTTCGAATCCTAGTTGATTCATATTTCTATATAGCTAAGTTTATTTCTAAATGAAATAAACGAAGCGGGTAGCGTGCTACCTATCTCTCAACAAAAAAATAGCACCAAGTCATTGGTGCTACCAAGTTTTTAGCCATTGGATTGAAAAATGTGCGGTTAGGATGATGTTGTCACGCCCCGGGGTTATTTATAAAGTGAAAAATACAACGAAATTTTCTTTTTTGAAAACCTGACCCCAAGGTATGCCAGATCCGCCACAAATACAGGGAGTCCACTGTAGACACGGACAAAGTCTTTCCTGTATTTGCACGGCGTCGCACATGTACAGAGTGTAATAAACAACCAGAAAACAACCACAAATGATATGAACATAATACAGTTATTAGTATTCATTCAACCATTCACCACAGGTTCACAATTAAGAGATATAGAAGCCGATAAACATAGTAAAAAGCTTTTGAAAACCGTTTCCCACACGGAAACCTTTTCTTTTAAAAACACGCTACCACAAGGGGTAGAAAACCATTTTATTACATAAAATCCATATTCTTTATTACATTATAAAACATCTTATATTCAAAGTAAATACTGAACTGAACCATAAATAAGTCTAAGTCATAAAACAGGAAAGGTAAAGGGATAACCGACAAAGGGACGGAGCTATGTCGCGAACTAGACTAGCTCCTCACCAGCTGTCCCACTAACTCCTGCAACGTCACTTGTAAAAGAAGGCGAAGGGTGACAACATGTTAACATGTCTCCCCCTCCCAGGGGATACTTCGCAGAGATAGACACAAGAGGAGATAATAGTAGTACAGTAGCTATGATAAACAAATAAACGGGAGAGATATACGATAAACAACAAGTACATCGTAAGTATGCGTCAACGGTACGAAAGTACAAAAACACCAACTGGAAACCGCCCTATTGGTCCGCACCTGTGCCTATGCCCACCGCCACTCTACTCGCAAACAACCCGATCCGGTGGCGCCAAGATCGACCGCTTGGCAAACAAAGCGCATATAACCCGATCGATCGACTGGCTCACGGGTTGGCATGTCCAACCAGTTTTCCGGAAAAGAACACCCTCTTGCAGTGGATCAGACCGCTGGTGTTCGTGAAATGCGTGTGTGTCTCGGGCGATCGATGCTGATATGCTCAATAGCCAAACGTCGGCAACCAGCCGACAATCCTGCCTCACAGGGCGCACTGACCGTAAAGGTCGTCAAACAGTCAACCGAACAACAAGGTCACTGTATAAACTGAAGTAAACTGACCGAACAGGTCACAGATGTCATAGGCTGACAAGAAATAATATACTCTACTCCTACACATGGTACTAAGCATGGAAACACTGAGTAGAGTAATACTGTAACACAAAAGTGCATGATATATCTACGATAAAAGATATGAACAGTTAGGTGGAAGGAACGTCACCAGCGTGCACCACTGAACGGACGTCGAGTCGAGATACCCACCTGTACGACTGTAGATCTGATCTATCGACTGTGAAAACGAAGCAACTGGACCTACGAAAAGGTCCCCCAGGTTAGCATCTAACCCACCAACATAAGTACTACTGCTCACAAAGCTCCACTAATGAACCCACGGGAATCGGTTTCCCAAAATCGATTGCCGAAGCACCCGGAAGTCCCGAAAACTGTACCGGAACTCCACCGTCGCTCACCCGTCGTTTTCGAACCTTCAAAACGACGCGGGTGACCAGCCAACAAGGCTCAGCGACAACGTAAATAACCACTAAGAGTCATCGGAAGAAATCCGAACCGTAAATACGTTTACGTCGGCGAATTTTGTCGAAAAACGCTCCGGAAATCGCTTTTCGATTTCCGTAAAGGCTTGGCACCTTGGACGATCAGTCCAGGGGTTACCCACAGCACATACACACTGCCCACAGCAGCCACGTAATTTACAATTGCATAAAAGCCCCTATTACATCATAAAATCACAATATCTCATGTGATTTTAGGGCTTTTATGGTCCGTGCACGCAAACCGATGCTCAATAAATCGAGCCATCGCAGTCACTGGAAGGTTTCGACGTGCCAGAGACCGTGCTCATCTTTCGGAGCACTTTCGGTCACTGTAGCACTCGCACGAGCGACACGAAGTTCTGCAAACAGCGCGCACAGCGCGAAAGATACGACAATCCCGCTAATCGGGGCATCAAAAACCCAAACGGAGGTGAGCATCGCGTTCAGCATGAAAAGGCGATGACCATGCTCACCTCACAAGGTCAAAAAGACCCAACGGATCACCGGATAAGTGATCGAAACCCTAGACTAAGGTGCTGGTATTGAAATCATTGCTTACCAGACCAGAGGGAGCTAGGGTTGGCCGCCGGCGATCGGACGGCAGGCGGTCCGGCCGGGGAAGAGAGCACCAGGTCGGAGAGGTCCGGGGAAGACGCTGGCCGGCGAGGCGGCCGGTGGCGCGGCGGAGGAGATCAACTCCTCCCACTTCCTCTCGGGTTTAATGGCGCCGGCACGGCGGCGGGAACGTCGGGCGGCGACGGTCCGCACGGAGGCCGGCGGGAAGCCGATGCTCCCTCGAGAGGCGGCGGTGATGCCGGAAGCCGAGGAGAGGCTCACCCTCGGTCGATACAAGGACCGGCGGCCGCAGAACCCGGCGCGGCGGCGGCGGCGTGCGGTGAGGCCGGGAAGTGCGCCGGAGGTCGCCGGAGACCACCGGGAGCCGGCGGCGCGCGCGCGGCCGAAGTGGGGCGGCGGCAACCCAGGAAGCCCGATCTCGGGTCTGCTCGGTTTGAGCGGCCGCGAGGGAGCAACGACGGCGGCGGCGGCGCTCGGAGACGGCGGGATCGGCGGAAAGCACGCCGGCGACTCCTTTCTCGCCGGGAAGGAGATCCAAAGGTCTGGGGCTTTCCCGATGACTCTCGGCCAAAGTGGAGGTGGCTGTGGCCGAGGGGAGGAAGAAGATGGAGCTGCGGCGGTTTCCGGCGGCCGGGGCTGCTTGCCGGTGGCCGGGGGTGCGCACACGATGTGGCAGAGGATGGAGCTGTGGCGGTTAGGGCTTGGGAAGGTGGAGAGGTGGGCTAGGATTAGGGTTTCACTCATGAAACCCTAACATATGGTTTTATACACAAATGCATAATTGCATTTTAGCCCTCCAAAAGCTTCTATTTAATCCAAAGTCCCTGCCAGTAAATCAAACATGCGCATAAGTCCCTCAACATTCGAATTCGCGCGTTTCGGCGCATAAAATATTAGAACTTTTCGCGCTTCGCCGTTTTGCCATTTTTACCCTCTGCGATCATCTTGCATTTCCCGAAGATCCGTCCGTCGATTTCCGATCGGATCGTAGCGTTTCAAGACGATCGGGGCATCGAATCTAGCATTTTACTTCGTCCGATTTGGTCTCCGATCAGCAACAAAATGGTCCCTCTTTGTTCCTCCATTATTCCAATTATATAATTATATATGTATAACCGTTCAAACCCCTTTTTCTCGACAACGTGCATAATCCAATTCCGCTGCCATTGGTTCCAATATAGTCGAGCCGTTCGAAACGAGCTATTGAAGTCCTATTATCGGAGTTCGGTACATATCTGGACCCTTCTCTACTCCTTGGCTCGCCGAAAAGCCGGAGTTACTACTCACTTTAAGTCAGGATTCCAGATCGCGTAACTTTTTCGTTTTAGCTCATTTTCACCTGAAATTTGACGAGTGCTTTTGTAATTAAATTACACACAATAACGTCATCAACAGAAGGGTTTATTTATTAAGATAAAAATATCGGTTATTACAGATGTGGACCCCCTAGGGTTAAGTGAGTACGTGGTTGATTGAATAGTATGATCTAACGGGTGAAAATCATCAAAGGGGTGAATCTAACGGCAGAAAACTTGATAGCACCGAGTGCTTCGTACTATTAATAGCATAGCAGCCGGACTCATATATATATATAGTAGATCTTGTGTGCCATTAGGAGCGCGGGGGCCTCCATGCTCCTAAGCTGTTTTCGATGATGGAACTTCCGAATCGACAATCGGTTTCGTTAGACATGATCTAGCGTATTTGAAGTTTCTAAAAAATAATTTTTGCGATTTTTTGATATCATTTACCTAGAGAGAGAGAGTAGAGCAGGAATACTATTGGTAGCAAAAAGGCGCGCCGTTGCTATCCATTTGTATTTGATGATTGAGCTTTCAAATCGACGATCGGCATCGTTGGGCATGATCTATATCACTTGAGCATTTAGAAATTAAATTTTATTTATTTTTGATATTATTTTTTTGTCCATCAAGTAAACAAAAAATGAACGATCAAAAATAAATATTTTTTAAAAAGTGATGATAAGAGTTTTGTAATCAAGATCGGGAGTATAGATTTTATTTTAAATAGCTTTACAAAATTTCTAATCAAAATTCAATCGATTTAGATATTTTTACACCATATATTAAACGAAAAACGTCTCATATCGACCGTTAAAATTGTAAATTTTGAAACTCTTTAATCATTCGGCCAATGATGTTGAAAAAGTTTGAATTTTGATTTCTAAATACTTTAAGTGATATAGATCATGTTCAATCTGCCGATCGTCGATTTGGAGGCTCCATCATAAAAAACAAATAGGTGGCAACGGAGCTCATTTGCTACCAATAGGGGTGTAAACGAACCGAACACAAGCGAGCTAGGATCGGCTCGTGTTCGGCTCGTTATTAAACGAGCCGAACACGAGCTGGCTCATTAAAGTATCGAGCCGAAAAATTTGGCTGGTGTTAAACGAGCCGAACACAAGCTAGCTCGCGAGCTGGGCAACAAACAATAAATAAATAAATAAAAAATTAAATTAAATATATTAAAAAAAATTTATAAAATCTTATTCATTAGACTTTAATCTAATAGTTAAAGTATATACAAATGAGTCTTTTTATAATTAAGCTCGCATTTATATTTTTATTTTGCTAAAAATTAAATAATAAAAATATATATTATATATAATTATTTATTTATATATAAAAATATAAATTAAATAAATTATATAAATATAAAATATAACGAATGCGAGCGACCGACTCGTGTTCGGCTCGTTTTGCTTATTAAACGAATGAAAAATTCGATTCGTGTTCGGCTCGTTTACTAAACGAGCGAGCCGATCTCGAGCTCATTTCGAGCCGAACACGAACTGGCTCGCGAACAGCGAGCTGGATTGCCATCCCTAGCTACCAATAACATTTCAACTCATCTCTCTCTATATCTCGTATCTATACTATATATAAAAGCATATAGGAATTCGACAATGACGATGGAATTCAAAAAGGAATAATCGAATATTCTCTATATTCTCTACCAGCAGGTATGATCACTTAATTAAAAAAAATCTCAAATAAAAAAAAAGTTATGATTAATCCATTAAAAAATAGCATTCTTATCCCTCTATAAAGAAATTCAAAAAGAAATAAAAGAATATTCTCCATATTTTCTATAAGCGGATATGATCACTTAATTAAAAAATCTTAACTAAGAATGAACGGTTATGATTAATTTATTAAAAAATAGCATTCTTATCCATTTATAAATCTAATCCTACGGTTGTGTCAATTAAAAATGAAAGGTTCACTTAATTAAAAAATCACAAATAAGAATGAACGGTTCTTATTAAAAAATAAGCATTCTTATCCAAAAATTCTAATTATAGTAGATCAAAATTAAATTTTAAATTTTGAAATAAATATGAATTAAATTTTGATGTTTTTCTTTTTCAAAAAACATGTATTTAAATTTTAAATCATCATAAATCAAAAAATATATAAAATATTAAAAATATTTTTTAATAAAATATAACCTATTAATTTATAAATATAATTTTTATTGTAAAATTTTGGATATATATAATGTACAAATTTATATTGATTTAAAATAAATTATAATAATTGTTACGTGCATTTGAACGTACTTTCAACTAGTATATATAGAGAGAGAGAGAGAGAGAGTTAGAATACTATTGATAGCAAAATGTCATTTTTGCTATCAAGTTTTTAGCTTTTGGATCGACTCTTTTTATCATTTCTAATCATTAGATTAAATACTATTAACCAGTGGAGACCACTCAACCCTAGGAGGACTACTCAACTCTAACTGACTAATATCATCCTAACCCTACAATTTTTCATTAAAAGGTTAAAAATTTGATAGCAAAAACAGCATTTTGCTATCAATAGTATTCCAACCTAATTCTCTCTCTATATATATATATATAGAACTAGGCTACTATGCTATTAATAGCACCAAGACATTGGTGCTATCAAGTTTTTGGCCGTTGGATTAAGAGATGTGTGGTTAGGATGATGTGGGCCCTTTAGAGTTAAGTGGTTGGTTGGTTGAATAGTATGATCTAACGGGTAAAAATCATGAAAGGGGTGGATCTAACGGTGAAAAACTTGGTAGCATGAAGACCTCCGTACTATTGATAGCATAGCAGCCGGACTCTATATATATATATATATATATATATATATATATATATATATATATATATATATATATATATATATATAGTCTCTGTACTTTAACTTTGTTTTTAATTATGAAACATACGAATGACTACGTTAAATTTGATTACAGTACTATTATAAATATTTAAAAACTAAATTTTATTATTTTTCTATATTTTTTAATTAGTTATCAAAAGTTTAAAAATTTTAATTATTTTAATGGCTGATACGAAACTATTACAAATTTGACGTAGAAATATTAAATTTCGGTGAAATTTTGATACATTTTTTTTAACTATCGAAAGTAAGATCAATACCTTTTATCTAAAATTTAAATCTTCTACCATCACATTTTACTAAATTTTTATTTCAACCGTTCATTTTGAAATTACTCTATCACGAAAAAGATGACGTCAAAATTTATAAAATTTGACTTCTAAATTATTCAAATAGTGTATATATTAAGTTTAACAGAGCAAATTGTCAATTAAGATATTTCATGATTAAAAAATAAAGTTGAAGCACGGATTTCTCTATGCTTCTGAAAAGAAAGTAGTCTCACTCGAGCTAGGATGCTATTACAAGTATAGATGCCTATGTAGTTTCAAGTTTTTTTCGATGATTGGACATTCAAATCAATGATCCACTCTATTAGGCTTGATTTAGAATATTTGACGTATTTAGAAAACAAACTTTTAAAATTTTAATATTAATTCTCTAGTGATTGAGAGGGCTCGAAATAAATAATATTCATGAATGATTAGTGAAGTTACATTGCGATAGACAAATACTATAAAAGACAGGAGATTGATAAAATAAAAATTTTAAAATTTTTTAACTTACAAAAATATCAATAAATACAAATAGTATGATAAAAAAGAATATGAAGAGATCTTATTTTACTCTTTTTTGTAAAAACGATTTGTTTAGATGGCAACAAATCATGTGAACGCATTAATTGAAAAGTCGGTAGGTTGGAAGACAAAACATCGGGTTGAGATGGGAGATGAGAACACGAAGCATTAGGGAGTGAAAAGGGAGAGAAAGTAAAGATGTAATAGGAAAAGCCAAGTGGCAAATTTTATGAGGAATAATGTATAGGTAGGTATATAGGTATAGATAGATGTGAACCGTTTGCAAGTTTAGCAATCATGGTGCCTCTCGGAGGAGTCGACTGTCCCTCCAACCATCTTCCCGTCAAGCCCTCCCCGCCCTTGCCCCCCCACCCCCCCACCTCCCCCACCTTTTCGTGGCCCTTTACCACGGTTGTCCCGCCGGGCCCCACCACCTGTGCTTCGCCGTGCCCCACCACCACTGCCTCACAGTGGTCTACTTGGTCTTGGGAAGGCACGTGTCCGCCCGGCACGTGTCCGCCCGGACTTCACCTTTCGAGATGCTGTCCTGACCCCTAATGTCCTGATCCCTACGCCCCTGAAATACCCTCCCCTCACTTCCTCCCGACCCCAGGTATCCAACCCAGCCTTGCCCCCCCGTCCACCTAAATACCTCCTCAACCCCATCCTCAAGGGCCGGTGCTTCAGGTGTTTTGAGCGAGGTCATCGCGTCGCTTGCTGTAGAGAACCTCGCCGCTGTCTTCTCTGCATGGATTTCGGCCACATGGCATCTCATTGCACTGCTTCAAGTTCTGCGCCGCGAACCTCATCTATGGCGCCGGGGCCCTCCTCCGACCGCCCGAGCTCCGTACAGGCTTTTCTCCCCTCCCGTGCCCTGCAGGCTGGACAACCCTTTCTCCCGGGTTGTGTCGCTAAGGTGGATGTATCTGGCCTGCGCCCTGATCTCGTTCTGGACGTTCTCCCTCGCGGCCTGGAGCGCAGGTTCGGGGGAGCCAGCCAGGACTATAAAGTGGCTTCTTTCCATCACCGTTCCATGGCTGTCTTCTTTCCGAATTGGGTGGCTCGCGGAGCAGCCATAGGACACAGCCCTCTCCGTTTCGATGGTATCTCCTTTCGCTTCTCTAAATGGGAGGAAGTGGGGGAAATCCGGAGGGGACATCTCACTCATAAAGTGTGGATCCGGCTCCGCCACTGGCCGCTCCTTTGCTGGAACGAAGAGGACGTGACGGCGGCTATTTCCGGCTTCGGCGAGCTCTGGGAAGTTGATCCCCTTAGCGTTCGTAAGGACGATGTCTCCTTCTTTTGTGTTCGCATCAGGTGCCAATCGGTTCATCACATCCCCGAGTTGCTCAATCTTATGGTGGATGATAGGCGTTTCAGGATTCCCATTGAGATCGACTCTTGGGAATTTGCCAACCCCATCCTGCTCGATGAGGAATCCGATCGCCGCCTGGGCCTCGACTCAGCTGAGGCCCAGGAGGACTTCATCAGACAGACGGGTTTTGGTCGCATCCCGCCCTCCAGACCATGACTGAGATCTCGCTCCCCCCCACCGCCTGACGCCTCCGAACTGCGACGCCATCAAGACGATCTCAGTCGAGCCAATGGGGGAATGCGTCCGGTCGCCGGGTCACCTAGTTGTTGGGTTACGACGGTCGAGCGCCCGGTCGCCGGCGCTTCCGGGGAGCTTTCAAACCCTAGAGCCATCGGAGAAATTTCAAACTATGGTCCAACGGTCCGTCCACCCCACCAGTCGGACCCTGACACTCCTGGTCCTAAGCCTGTTCTGACCAGTGTGGTAGGTGAGTCTATGGATTCGCGCCTCCTCCCAGCGGGGACTCTAGTGCCTTTGGGCCGCGAGTCGGGCTCATTTATTCTTTCTGGGCCACTACCTCCTGTTCCGATAGATCACTCCTCGGGCCTGCGCCCTCTTGAGTCACCTAGTTGTTGGGTTACGGCGGTCGAGCGCCCGGTCGCCGGCGCTTCCGGGGAGCTTTCAAACCCTAGAGCCATCGGGGAAATTTCAAACTATGGTCCAACGGTCCGTCCACCCCACCAGTCGGACCCTGACACTCCTGGTCCTAAGCCTGTTCTGGCCAGTGTGGTAGGTGAGTCTATGGATTCGCGCCTCCTCCCAGCGGGGACTCTGGTGCCTTTGGGCCGCGAGTCGGGCTCATTTATTCTTTCTGGGCCACTACCTCCTGTTCCGATAGATCACTCCTCGGGCCTGCGCCCTCTTGAGCCTGTGCGCCCTCTTGAGCTTGTGTCTCCACAACCTTTGGCTTGTGCGAGCCCAGCCCATCTCTGCCTACTCTCGGCCCCGGATGTTCCTACCTCCTCTTCATTGCTGGACCCCGCGCCCGATCCAACTGCTGGGAATGTCGAGCCTGCCGCGCCTGTGTCTTTGCAAGCAGGCCCCAACGCTGAGTGTGCCAGGCACGATTCCATCGTTGGAAACTCACAGGCCGGCCCCCCTTCATTGCTTGGGCCGGGACCTTTGCGTCTTCCTTCACAAGCATTCGAGCGGCATGCCTCGGCTGACTCCAAGCTCTTGGGATATGATCGCGCAACCCCACACAAGCTCCTCCTCTCCTGTCGGCGTAGTTCACGATTAGCGGCGAAAAACAAGGGAATTAAAAAGTCCTCCCTGCAAAGAGCTCAGGAACTAACTTGCTCGAAACTCAAGTTAGCTAACCTTGCCTCCAAGCCGGCACTCCCTTCGCCGACCCCACCGGAGCTTCCTAATCATACATCCTCCTTGCTGCCGATGTCGGACGACTCCATCCCCTCTCCTTCTCTACTGCCGCCAATGCCAAATGGCTCCATCCCCTCCTCATCCCGGCTTCAGCCTGAATCAGAAGCTCCACCTCAGCCTGATTTGGAGGCGCCACTTAGGCCTACGAGGGACTGCTCTCTGCCGCTCTCATCTGCTGACATCAAGAGAATCATGTCCTCCTGCAGAATCATTGACAAATAGGCTAGTCCTCTAGTCTCCTCTCCCTCCGCTGAGTCTTTTGCTCGGCGGCCTTAGCGACTGGCTCGGTTTTCTTCTGCTTTGTGCTTGGTGCTCTCTTTTATCCATGACACGAAACAGAATTTTTCATTTTTTTACTTGGAATGTGCGGGGCCTTAACGATTCGGCCAAGTGCGCTGTCGTTCGTTCTGTTATTCGTAATAGCAAATGCTATGTAGTCTGTCTTCAAGAGACCAAACTGTCTTCCATCTCCCGTGTCAAATTCTCTTCTTTTTGCGGCTTCCACCTACAGGACTTTCGTGCCCTTGATGCCTCGGGGACCAAAGGAGGTCTCATTACTGCCTGGAATCCTTGTCTCTTTGAGTGCGTTGAGGAGTGGGCTGCTTCTTTCTCCCTCATCGTGGCTCTGAGAAGGAAGAGGGATGGAAGCATCTTCATGATCTCCAACATCTATGGCCCGACCGCGCTAGCTTGAGACCCGACTTCTTCCAAAGACTCCTCGTGTTCCTTGGCCAACTATCCGTGGGCGCATGGGTGGCTATTGGCGACTTCAACACTTTGCTCTCTCCTCTTGACAAAAATGGGCCGCTGTCGAACACTAATGATACCTTGCTGTTTATGGAGCTGGTCACCGACTTGGGGCTTTTCGACCTCCCACTTCTCAACAAGTCCTACACTTGGACCAATGGCAGAGCTATCCCCACCCTAGAACGACTTGATCGCGCATTCGTCTCTCAAGACTGGTACCTTGCCTTTCCCCGCTCCTCTCTTTATGCTCTACCACGCCCCAGATCTGACCACTCACCGCTGGTTCTCTCGGCTCACACTTTCATTCCCTCGCCCAACCTGTTTCGTTTTGAGTCCTATTGGCTCAGGTATCCGATCATTGGTGAGATTATAAATCAGGCGTGGAGCTCGACGGTGCCGAGACATAATCCAGCGCTTCACTTCGAAATTCAAATTGGTGCAATCGGCTCTTCGGGCTTGGTCTAATGGGATCACCTCTTCCTCAAAATCTCAGACTGCTTTATGCCTCTCTTGGATCGGGTGGCTCGGACGGCCGAGGAATGCAGCGCCGGGCCGCCGCCGAATGCAGTGCCGCGCCGCTTCTCAAAAGTAGATACGAGGAACTCTGCTTTCAGGAGGAGATTAAATGGAGACAGCGATCCAGAATCCAATGGCTCAGTGCGGGAGACGCGGATACTAAATTCTTTCACCGCAAGGCCAGTTGTCGCAGAACCACCAACTCTCTCTCCCAGCTCTCCGATGGTATCTTCTCTTTCTCTACCCCTCCTGCTGTTGCTAATCACCTGCGCTCCTTCTACCACAACATTTTAGGAGTTGAGCAAGCTCACAGTGCCACGGTCAACCTTTCCACCCTCTATGGTGCCGACGACTTAGACCTCTCGGCCCTTCACGCTCCCTTCACAGTCGATGAAGTGAAACATGCTATTTTCTCCTCTGCACCGGAAAAGGCCCCGGGCCAGGATGGCTCCCCGATGCTTTTCTTCCAAAAATTCTGGAACATATTGGAGGCGGACATCATGGAGCTCTTTGAGTGCTTTTACATCGGCAATTCGGATATGAGCGGATTAAACTGCAGTTGGATCTGCCCAATTCCAAAGAAAAAGCATGTTATTTCGCACGGGATCTTCGCCCGATCGCTTTTCTCCACGCTTGCCCAAACTCATTTCGAAAGTGTTAGCAATTAGGCTTCAATGCTATATGAACCAACTGATTAACCCTTTTCAAGGTGCTTTCATTCGGGGTCGCCACATCCTCGACAACTTTCTCTCTGCTCATGTCCTAGCTCACCACCTACTTTCCTCCAAGCAACAGGCGGCGCTTTTCAAGATTGATTTTGATCGGGCCTTCGATCACATTAATTGGCACTTTCTCTTGGACCTACTCAAGGTGAGAGGCTTTGGTGACCGCTGGGTCCAGTGGATCTCTTCCTTACTGCGGTCATCGTCCTCTGCAATCCTGCTCAATGGAGTGGCCGGCGCGTCCTTCAATTGTAGGCGTGGACTTCGGCAGGGGGACCCACTCTCCCCCCTCCTTTTATTCTCGTGCGTCGACGTGCTTTTCCGTATGATGCACTTAGCCTCCACCACGAGATGCTCTTCCGCTTTGGGTATCGGCGATGCTAAACTCCATACTCTCCAATTCGCCGACGATCCGCTACTTTTCTACGATGGCACTTGTAGGTCTGACGAGATCATAAAACTCATCCTCGACGCCTTCTCTGAACATTCAGGTCTCAGGATCAATTATCGCAAAAGCACCATTATTCCTATTAATTTACCGAGCAGCCTAGCCTCCGCTCTGGGAGCCATTTTTGGTTGTGCCATGCATGGATTTCCCTTTCCCTATTTGGGACTTCCTCTTTCTCCGAAGAAGTTACGCAAGGCTGACTACTTACCACTGATTGAAAAATTGGATAACCGCCGTCTTGGATGGAATGGTCTCTCGTCACAAGAGGGGTCGGTTAGTCCTTCTCAATTCGTCTCTCTCTATCCCAATCTTTTTATGTTCGACATTTGCTCTTCCGTCTTGGGTTATTAATGATATTGATAAAATCCGTCGTGGGTTCTTCTGGAGAGGTAAAAAGCTTAGCAGCGGTTTCCACTGCCTTGTAAATTGGGAGGAACTGTGCCGCCCCAAATGTCGTGGCGGACTAGGGATCTGTAATCTCCGTTCTATGAATGCCGCACTTCGACGAAGACCATCCGGAAATTTTTTAACTCTCCCTCCTTCCCCGGGTCCGCTACTCACTCGAAGCACTACAAACGCTTGGCTCCCGGCACCCCCAAACCGGCGGGTGTCGCCCTATATGGCGTGATGTCCTCACCGTCATCGCGCCCTTCCTCTCTTCCGTCGATTTTCACCTTGGAAATGGGTCACCGATCTCATTCTGGAATGCACGGTGGTGTCGTGGCTCAGCCCCTAGATACGGCTTTCCGAATCTCTTTGCGGGGGCAAAAAACAAGAACCTTTCGGTCTCGTATTGGTTGGCCCGCTTCGCTACTGATGCCTATCTAGGCTTTACGACGCCCCTCAACCAAACAGAGCAAGTTGAGCTTCAGCAACTCACTTCTCTGATCCGCTCTTCTTCGCCCCTGACCAACCTTGACGGCACAATCTCTTGGCGTTGGACTAATTCCGGGAAGTTCTTGGTCCGAAGTGCCTATGAGTTCTTGACATTCGACGGCGTCGACAATTCCAAGATCAGCTTCCTCTGGAATCTCAGGATCCCCCTCCGCATTAAGCTTTTCTTGTGGCTAGCTAGCTGCTCGCAATAGACTCCTCACCGCCGACTTTCTTTCCAAAAGAGGTTGGCGGGGCCCCTCGATCTGCGTTCTTTGCAATTTGGATGCGAGACACTCGACCATCTACCGTTCGTCGCCATTTGGCTAAATCGCTTTGGACGGACATGCTCACCACGGGTTTGTGACATTCTTCTCACTTTGGCCCTCTTGAAGCCTTAGGGGAGCGCCGGAGCGAACGCGGCGTACTTTCTCTCGGGGATTCTAAGGCCGGTTTTGATCTAATCCTATCCGTGTCGGGTGCTTTGGAACGAGCGGAATGGGCGGATATTCAACGACCAGACCAACCAACGTGTAGCTCTAGGCCGTAACATCCAGTCTACTGTCAGCTTGTGGAAAACGGCACTTTGGACTTAACCAATCTGGGGCTCTCTCCTTCTCTGGTTTGGCTGATTACATGTGCTTTCTCTATCTCTCTCGTAGATGATTAGTTGTTGATCTCATCCCCTCTCATCTGAGCTCTTGAGCTATTGTGTTTTGTTTCTGTACACTTTTCCCCGCCCCTTTGTAATCTCTCTTGAAATAGGGTATACCCCTGTTTAATCAAAAAATAAATAAAAATATCGATATATAAAAGTATGTATGTATAATTAAGCTTGAATAGTGTTCACTAATAATTTTTTCACCTTGATCATTATTATTTCACCAAACCCCACCAGACCGTAGGCACTAAATGATAAAAAGAATCGGTACCAAACACTATTATCATACTATCAATTAGGGATGTCAATGGGTATATGGATACCCGAAATTTTATCTGAACTCGAACCCGAATAAAATGGATATATCCGATGAATATGAATATGGATTCAAATATGGATATCAAAAATAGAAATCCAACGGATATGGATTTGAATATGGATTTTGATTGTACCCGATCCGAACCCGAATTTATTTTGTATTATATATAGGCTACTATAGTAGTTGTTAGGATTTGGTTAGATTTGTAGTTGAATCCTAGTTAGATAAGAATTAATATTTAAATCTGTTGGAGATAAATTAAAATTTAAATATTAATTAGAGGATAAATCTAACTAGATTATGATTAATATTTAAATCTATTAGAGATAAATTAAGATAGATTTGGATATTAATTAGAGTAGAAATCCTAAATATACTAGGATTGTGGTACATCTTTGGTTAGCTATATATATAGTATTGTAGGCTAATTAATTAGCTAAGCTAAGCAGCCTTGGGGTGCGGTACGGCAGGAAGCAAAAAGGGGTGCTGTACGCGAGATTCCTTGGGTGTGCCGTAGTTGAGAGAAAAGAGAGAGAAAGAAAGTTATCTAATGAGTTGAGTGCACCTAGTGTATGGATGTGTATTGAGGATTGTCTTCTTTATGATCTTATAGAAGACGAGAGAAGGAGGGCTCGGGTTGTAGCTACTCTTTGCAGAATATGAGTCAGGTGTAATCTTCTCTTATTTAATTAATCTTATTTTACCCGCATATTTTTTGTTTTGGTTTTTCTCTCTTTTGTGATTGTATCAGCTTTTGCTGAGGAGACGAGTTTATGGTAAAAATACGATTCGACGCTTCCGTTGCAGAATCCCAACAATCGATACCGGATCAACAACAGTCGGTATCGGAGCGGAGAGCGAGTTCCGGATTCACGAGATCCGGTACCGGGGCGAGTACCGGATTCCCAACAATTGGTATCAGAGGCGAAGGTTACTGATCTGCGGGAGAGATCGACGGAGATGGCCATGAAATTCGAAATCGAGAAGTTCGACGGCAAGAACAATTTCGGGTTGTGGCAGATAAAGTACGGGCGATCCTCGTACAGCAAGAATTGGACGAAACATTGAACGGAAAAAAGGCGAAGCCGAAGGAGGTCACGGATGCAGCATGGACGAAGATGGAGCGGAAGGCGCTGAGTACGCTTCATCTATCATTAGCAGATGGGGTTCTTTACAATGTAGTCGGCGAGACGACACCGGCAAAGTTGTGGAAGAAATTGAAAGATCTGTACATGACCAAATCCTTGACGAACATGTTGTATCTGAAGCAGCGACTGTTTACGCTGCGGATGCAAGAAGCGGCGAGCCTACACGAGCACTTGAACGAGTTCAACAAGGTGGTAGCCCAGTTGACTAGTATCGGAGTCAATCTGGATGATGAAGACAAGGCGCTGATTTTATTATCTTCACTACCGGCGGCATATGAGCATCTGGTGACCACGTTGCTTTATGGCAAGGAGACCATAAGCGTGGAGGCGGTCACGACGGTGCTTCTCTCGATCGAGATGCAGAAGATGACTCAGGAGTGCGGCACGCAGAGCCGGGATACTGCTTTGGTGGTGAGAGGGAAGAAGGAGGCGACAATATCGGCGGCCGGATATCGACAAAAGAAGTCATTATTTGAGGTAGAGTGCTTTTATTGTCACAGGAAAGGGCATATAAAGCGGAATTGTCGGAAACTTCAGGATGATCTAAAGGAGTTGAAGCGGCAGAAGGAGACAACTGTCGTGATCCAGGACGAGACGGTATCAGCGACGGCGCAAGCGGCAGGATCGGAGATGATTGATCCTGACGTGCTATATGCAGCGACCGGAGGTGCGAAAATTTCGGATGATGCGTGGGTGCTCGATTCGGCGTGTTCCTTTCACGTTTGCCCGGAGAAGGAGTATTTTGCCACCTATAAGGCGATTAAGGGTGAAAAGTCTCTAATGGGGAACGGGACGGCGTGCAAAGTTTTGGGAGTCGGCACGGTGAAGATCCGAATGCACGATGGGATCGTGAGGACGCTGACGGGTGTTCGACATGTTCTTGGATTGAAGCGGAATTTGATCTCGTTAGGCGTGTTGGACTCGAAGGGTTGCGTTTTTTCGACTTCAGGTGGAGCTATGAAAGTTCGAAAGCGAGATCGGGTCGTGTGTAAGGCGGACAAGCGCGGGAACTTATACGTTCTGAACGGGAGCACAGTCAGAACGGAAGCGAAGACGGTTTGGGTTCCGAAAGTTCGCGGAGGTGAAGTCGCTCGAGGTGAAGCGACGGATGCGGCGACATCGAGCGGAGGAGACAAGCTCAAGGTGGAGCTTGCATGGTGAGCTCGACGCAGCGATTGAAGATTACAAATCAAACCAAGGTGGAGATTGTTAGGATTTGGTTAGATTTGTAGTTGAATCCTAGTTAGATAAGAATTAATATTTAAATCGTTGGAGATAAATTAAGATTTAAATATTAATTAGAGAATAAATCTAACTAGATTATGATTAATATTAACTAGATTATGATTTAAATATTAATATGATTAATATTTAAATTAAGATAGATTTGGATATTAATTAGAATAGAAATCCTAAATATACTAGGATTGTGGTACATCTTTGGTGAGCTATATATATAGCATTGTGGGCCAATTAATTAGCTAAGCTACGCAGCCTTGGTGCGGTACGGCAGGAAGCAAAAGGGGTGCTGTACGTGAGACTCCTTGGGTGTGCCGTACTTGAGAGAAAAGAGAGAGAAAGAAAGTTATCTAATGAGTTGAGTGCACCTAGTGTATAGGTGCATGGATGCGTATTGAGGATTGTCTTCTTTATGATCTTATAGAAGACGAGAGAAGGGTAGGTGAGATTCAAGAAAGAGGGCTCGGGTTGTAGAACTACGTGCGTAAGAGGAGTCGGGTGTAATCTTCTCTTATTTAATGAATCTTATTTTACCCGCATATTTTCGTTTTTGATTTTTCTCTTTTGTGATTATATCGCTTTTCTTTGAGGAGACGGGTTTATAGTAAAAATCCAATTCGACGCTTCCGTTGCGGAATCCTAACAATCAATACCGGATCCACAACCGTCGGTATCGGAGCGGGTTCCGGATTCACGAGATCCCAGACGGCGAGTACCGAATTCCCAACAAGAGCCATGGCATATATATATATATATATATATATATATATATATATATATATATATATATATATATATATATATATATATATATATATATATATATATATATATATATATATTTGATGTTATATTTGAATTTGTATTTTAAAATTTTAGATTTAATATAATATACTTTGAAATATTGAAAAAAGAAATAATTGTTTCGGCTTCAAAATTTCGGGTTCGGGTTTCGAATTTTTGGTCTGGTTCGGGTTTGAATATGGATTTTTAAAATCCGTCGGGTTTGGCTTCAGATTTTTAAAGAATCTACCCCAAATCCAACCCGTTGACATCTCTACTCTCAATAGCATGTATAATTGAGCTGATAGTATATGAATAGTATTCATAATCAATTTTTTGCATCCTTGATCATTATTCTTCCACTAAACCCCACTAAACCCTAGCCATTAAATAATAAAAAGACTTGGTACGTAGCAAATATTATTTTTATACTATCAATAGTATGTATAATTGAGCTGATATTATATAAATAATATTCACTATCAATTCTTTCACCCTTGATCATTATTATTATACTAAACCCCACTAAACCCTAAGGCGTTCAAGGATTAAAATAATTAGTAGTAAACATTATTCTCATACTATCAATAGCATTTTAGCCTCAGTATATATTATATAATATATATATATATATAGAGAGAGAGAGAGAGAGAGAGAGTCTTTGATTATGGCGCTTTTAAAAGTAGTACTTGGTACTTGTAAGTTTTTTACCGCTAGATTTATTTTTTTTTACCAATTCCGTCCTTTAGATTATATACTATTCCACCAACCACCCACTCGACCCTAAGGGACCACTATTATTCTTATGCTATAAATCTTCATCCAAATGTCGAAATTATATAAACACCAATGTCTTAGATCTATCTTTTTAACTAATTCCGCCCTTTGGATTATGCTATTCCACCAACCACCCACTCGACCATAAGGGATCACTATTATTCTTATACTACAAATCTTCATCCAAATGCCGAAAATATATAAACACCAATGTCTTAGATCTATCTTTTTTACCAATTCCGGCCTTTAGATTATGCTATTCCAACCACCCACTCGACCCTTTAAGTGACCACTATTATTTATATCATACAAATCTTCATCCAAATGCCAATAATATATAAACACCAATGTCCTGATACTTTTAAAAGCGGAGGAGCTCAATTCTATATATATTTCATGTCATGTTTACTCGGAAGACATGCATTTTAATAAATCCAATACATGAGCTTAAATTAAAAGAACACAAATGATACTAGAAACATGATAGAATTTAAACAGGGAACCTCACGGTACCGAGTCGAATAATATGAAACAAGCCTTAATCCACAAATAAGGTATAGCCGTCAGAGACAGATCTAACACAAGAGAAGAAATACCGACCAGCCAAACCATTGAAATTTCCAACGGTACGGCACTTGCGTGAGTGAAGGGTAATTAAATACGCGAACACAGGGACTAAGGATTAGCGTGTAATTAATAGGAGGAAGAAAATACTGGGGAGAAACCAAGACAAAGAACAATACCAAGTCATCACCAAGAGAGGTAGATAGCATAATCAGGTAAATACTAAGAAACGTAAAGTTTACGGTTTTACCGCAAACAAGACCAAGCAACGACCAAGAAAAGTAGATAACACAATCAGATACATACTAAATAATCATAAAGTACAGTTCTTCAGTTCCGGCAAAAATTTCCAATAGTCAAGACACGTGGTTTCTCACAAAATTAAATGCATCCTGAGGGAGGACGAAGGAAAAAGAACAGTATCAGGTAATGACAGAGAAAAGTAGACAACACGATCAGATACATTCTAAGAACTGTAGAGTTCGCCAGTTTCTCAAATTGATCTGTAGTCAGAGCAAAAATGTCTAACGAATGTGTCATAAAGACGCTATTTATCACCAAGACGCTATTTATCACCAACGAATGTGCCATAAAGAAACACACATTTAGCTCTATCTCACATAAGGAAAAGGTGGCTCCACAAGAAGCGTTCTACTACAGAATAGTTTGAAACTCGAAAAACCAAAAAAAGAAAAGAAAAAATAATCAAATTTTCACCAGATCAATCAACTTTGAACAAAGATATACAGGCATCAACCGAGAAAGGCACAGTAAACAAATGAGAATGATACGTTTTATCTATACAGCCACACATGTATATCGACGAATTAAGCAAGCATATGCAACTCATTTACATCAGGAGCAGAATAACCTGATCGTAGTGTACACCCATTGATCTGACACGGTATCATAATCAGATTATCAGGAGATTCTGGGAAGGGTCAAACGGGTCATGTTTGGCCCACACAGTGTGCCACCACTCATGAGCAACACCCTCCATTTGGTTTTGCATGGTTTTCTTGTTTCTGTTTCAAAATGTTCCTCTTCCCAACGGCAGATCCTTCCTCTAAAAGACTTGGCACCTCAAGAATCTGCACAGGAAACAACAAATAGAATGTAATGTGGAGACAAGAAGGATAGAAACAAAAACTTTTAACCTATGAATAGGGGTTATAACCCACCATTAGCAAGGCAAAACACGTTATATCAAAGAGAGAACTTCAGAAAAAGGGCAATATAGGATAGATAGCATATTTCGGTGCCCAGTAGTGTCATTAGTGTCTAAAAGGTATCCTGAGATTGCTATTTTGTTTTGTCCTACAAACCTTACCATCTGCCCCGTTGGAATTCTGGTCCGAATCAGGTTTCACTCATGTTTGAGTCAGACTTAATTAGAACCCATATTCAAACCCAACTGCTAACGGGTTTTTATTGGAGCTCAAGTTCAAAACCACACTCAAACATAATCCAAACCCACTAATATAAAAACTCAAATTTTAATGGGACTGAGTGAAAGGTCCTTATGGAAAACCACAAGTCATTATTGCTTGGCAAAATGAGCTATCTCATTGCCTACAGATAAGAAAACAGAAAAATATAACCCGCATTCTGCGAGCAGAAGGGGCCGATTAATTTGGGCATTTCATTCGTTTATACTATGGTTTTCCACAAGGACCTTTCCCTCGAACAAGATTCAGAAACAGGAAAAAGAGAGTAGAGCGGAAAAACTCATGGAATAAAAATTAAAGCAGAGATCATAAGACAGCAGAGAGTTTTTGAAGCCTTACTAGTTACATATATTCTTCACTACATATGTGGTCCAATTTTTAAAGCAAATCCTGATTAACCAATAGAATAGATATAACCTAATAAGATAGTACAGGAAAATATGGCCATCATGCTCTTGGTAAACTAACTCACTATTACCCTGCATGACAGTATACAAGCTCCATGCATCGCTTGGCTCTATTATCAGTATTTCAAAAGTTAGAAATCATTTTTTGGTTATAAAATCATTTTAGGGTCCTTGAAAACTTCAAAAGAACAAATGTAAGCATATAGTTTTAAAGAAGCAAATCAAAAAGCCTAAACTACAGTAAGAAAGTAGATACTCTACCCTTCAAGTGGCCTTTTAGTTTCAGGACAGTCCAACAACTAGCCCTGTAAACAATTTCACATATTAAAGAACCTAATTGAAGTAGGAAAACATGAAGAAAACATTCCTTAAACCGTCAGATTTGAGATGATTAGCATAGTAGTATGCATCATAAAAGTAAAGAAATTTAAATTAAATATGTTAGCATTAAACTATAAACTATCTTAAATCTTTACAAGGCACACCTTTAGCACGAGTTCTTCAAAGCATTTCTCAACATTTTCTTGTGTTTTTGCACTGCACTCAAGGAATAAACAACCAGATTCTTTTGCAAAAGCAACTCCCTCTTCTCTTGTCACCATTCTTTCACTTTCCTGTTACAAAAATGTAATTGTTAGTGGCAGAAACATAAACATCAGACAGCGATATATTAAAAAGAAAAAGGAAAAATCTTATCTTCATAGAGAAACCTCACAAATACAAAAGAATCACAGTATCACATATATGAAGGATAAATATGCACAAACCAATCATCAATTTTTGGTTAACTTGTCTGCAAGTTATTTTATGCTAGGAACAATACTAATAGCAGCTCAAAGAAGACTGTAATAACTCCATGTAGGTTGATGAATTCATTAAAAAATAAAGAATTGCTATGAGAAGCGTAGGAGAGTTCATAGACACAACTAAGGTGCTTATCAAAAGCTTGAGAAGCATAGGAGAGTCCATAAGTAGACAACTAAGGTGCTTACCAAAACACAATTAGCAAGGTCCACTTAAAATAAACAAGAAAGCTTGAGCCCAAAATATTACTGAATAGTAGCATCAGATTTTACCCGAAAATTGTTTTTCATCCAACAGACTACAGACTCTGTTCACAGTGTCTTTCAACTCCTAAACTCCCATTATTTGTCTGTATCAAGAAGTCTTGTGGAGATAATTTCACTTGCCAGAAAGTACTTTGACTATTAGCATGAGGTCAGCCAACTAAAACTAAGGACCTCAAATTCAAGCAAAAATTAAATTCATATAGGGTTGTTAACCGAGTTTAGTCCACACATATTGAGAAATCCATTTTTCAAAACCTTAGGCTGTGAAAAATTCCTAAGCATGAATTTGACAGCTTTATTTGACTTCAGACCGTCTAAGAAAACTCAAGTTCTGTGGAACATCCTCACTACAGCATTTTTTTGCTGATTTTGTGATGGTATAAGGGATAATACAAAGATTAGTAAGTATCAGTATTTGTGAAACTGGGATAAGGAACCGATATGTCAGGGACTTAGAAAAATTCTGCACAGTCCGATCCTTGGCGCAACTCCGCAACTGAAAACGGGTTGAACTGAGTTGTCAAGGAGACCCGAATCCAGTCCGCTGTGGGAAATTCAAAGGTTGCAAAACTGCCAAGAGTTATGGAGAGACTTGGGCTTAGGGCTCATTATGTGTGAGTTAGTGGATGAGTTGTGTGGCTAGGTTCATTGTATCCTTTGGCCTATAAGTAGTGGGTTTGGCTAAGGCCAAAATACACAAAAGAGAGCGTGTATGTATGTGTTGTAATCCTCATTTTCTAAGTAGTGGAATACTTAGTTTTTTTTTGAACCTCTACCTCTCTCTCTTTTCTTCCCTTTGCATACTTAGTCGTAGGACGCAAAGGTCCGAGCTAGCAACAAGGACAAAGGTTTGTCCATCTCTGTGAAGAAGGGTGGGCACCGCACGGGCTTTACGAGCAAAAACGCTAAGTCCGTAACAGTTGGTATCAGAGCCGGTTCGAGCAAGAAACCATGTCGTCATCCGATTCGGGAGTTGTCAACGCTGGGGTTGGCCCTCCAAGGCATCCCTCCAAGCGGGGCAAGAGCAAAGAACCGTGAGCAACCACGAGGGATTCTGCATTGTTAGAGGACCGCCTTACGCTGTTGGAGGACATAATGTCGAAAATGGGTGAAAAGTACACCGAAATGGTTGATTCCTTTAACTCTTTTAATGACGAAATCTACAGCATGGTGGAAAGCCTTGCTACTGGCATGGCAACCTTTCGAAGCGAACTCAAAAAGCAACATGACTCGTCGTGACAAGGAGCGAAAGAAGCTGATTGAGGAACTAGTTGCTCGAGTTGACAAGGTTGATGACCTCAAGACGAGGGTGGCGATCCTCAAAAAAGAGATGGCGCGTGGGCATGAATCGCAAGGAGAGTTTGCTTCAAAGGTATGTGTCCCTGAGCCTCAAAGTTTCAGGGATACCCGCGACGAAAAGGAGATCGACAACTTTCTATAGCACATGGAGCACTACTTCAAGGCGCTGCGGCTGAACGAGTCCAGCCACGATGCTGTGGTGAGAGTCTAGGTTGCGTCCATGTATCTTGCTAACAACGCGATGCTGTGGTGGTGTCGTCATTCTGCAGAGGCCGAGAAAGGCCAATGCAACTTGAAGACATGGTGGACTTTGTTCGTGAGCTAAAGGCGCAGTTCTACCCCGAGGACGTCGAATTCCTTACGAGGAGGCAACTACGACGGCTCAAACACACCGAGACGCTCAAGGATTATGTCAAGGAATATTGATGTTGTCCATCACTAATATGGTAAAGGAAGATCGTTTATTCTTCTTCCTTTACGAACTCCAACCTTAGGCGAATAAGGAGCTTGTAGGACGCGACATCAAGGACGTGGCCTCCGCAATCGCCTTGGCGGAGAAACTGCCCAAGTACGAGATGGCTGATCCACTCGTAACGAGACACCAAAGCGAGCAAGGCTAAGGGTAGGGAGAATGACGACGTGACCAGAAAGAGCGCAGGGTTGCAATAGGGGTCCTGTGCCACCGCCGAAGAAATTGACGTGCTACGTCTGCGGCGAGAACCATTGGGCGAGGGACTGCCCAAAGAAAAAGTTGGTGAATGTTGTTTAGACCGAGCAGGGCGAGGGCAATGCGGAACCGACTAAGATGTGCGCGCTCAAGCTCGTCAACGCTGTTCAAGGGGTGGCAAGCAATAACAAGGCCCTCAACAAAAAGACCTTATATATCGATTTGACCCTTAACGGCAGGGCCGCACAAGCGCTAGTGGACACGGAAGCCACTTACAACTTTTTTGCCGAGATGGAGGCCAAGCGGATAGGTCTTCTACTTGAGAAGGATGCAAGCAGAATCACGAACGTCAAATCTGAGGCGCAACCTATTGCGGGTGTGGCCATTGTGGTGGGACCTTGGAGAGGCACTGCAAACTTCACCGCCACACTCATCAATGACTTTCAAGTCGTACTAGGTATGGACTTCTTGGCCTCGTCGAAGGCGGTTCTGATGCCACACCTTAGGGCCTTGAGCATCATGGACGAAATGACCCCATGCATGGTCCTAGCTAGCCAGAAAAAAACGGTAAGCACCCAAACCCTCTATGCCTTGCAATTGCGAAGGGGTGTGAACCGTGGCGAGATGACTTACCTTGCGGCCATCTGCAAGGTGAGCGACAAGGGCCTGGAGAAGGAGGGCCTTCCAACGAAGATTGAGGCGCCATGGTAGAATTTCAAGATGTCATGCCAAAGGAGCTGCCTAAGCAACTTCCACTTAGGCAGGAAGTGGATCCCGCCATTAAGCTCGAGCCACGAGTCAAACAGCCAACGAAAGCCTCATATGGAGCACCAGTCTTGTTCCAGCAGAAAAGCGACAGAAGCTTGCGGCTTTGTATCAATTACAAGGCGCTCAACAAAGTAACAGTCCAAAACAAGTACCTATTCCTTTGGTTGCAGATCTTTTTGATAAAAAACAAGTACGGATTGTGGAAGGAGACGAGGAAAAGACTATGTGCGTGACGAGGTACAGGGCATATAAGTTTCTTGTCATGCCGTTTGGCTTAATGAACGCGCCAGCGACCTTCTGTACACTTATGAACAAGTTGTTCCATCCCTACCTCGATCGCTTTGTGGTGGTGTACCTCGACGACATCGTGGTACACAGCAACACCTTGGAGGAGCACATTGAGTACTTGCGGACCGTCTTCCAAGTACTACAGGAGAACCAGTTGTTCGTCAAGAAGGAGAAGTGAATATTTGCGAAGGAAGAGGAGCACTTCCTTGGCCACTAGATGCGCTAATGAAGAGTAGCACTTCCTTGGCCACTAGATAGGCCAGGGCTTGATTCGCATAGACCAGCGGAAGGTTCGAGCCATCTGCGAATCGGAGACCCCAATGATGGTGTTCGAGTTGCGGTCTTTCCTTAGGCTCATCAATTACTACTACCGCTTCATTGCGAGCTACTCTGTGAGAGCAGCCCTGCTGACGGATCTGTTGAAGAAAAACCACTCGTGGGTTTTGACCTCTCAATGCATGGAGGCATTTGAGGACCTCAAGCGGGCGGTGATGGAAGATCCAGTGCTGCGACTACCCGATTGCAGTCGCACTTTTTAGGTACACACTGATACCTCTGACTTTGCTATTCGCAGTGTTCTCATGCAGGAAGGACGCCCCATCGCCTATGAATGCCACAAACTCAACGACACCGAGCGGCATTACACCGTCCAGGAGAAGGAAATGACCGTTGTGGTGCATTGTTTGCGAACCTAACAACACTATTTGCTTGGGAGCAAGTTTGTGGTGTGCACCAACAATGTCGCCACGAGCTACTTCCAATCACAAAAAAAACTGTCACCTAAGCAAGCGAGTTGGCAGGATTTTTTGGCGGAGTTCGACATTGAGACACAATACAAGCCCGAGAAGAAAAACCGCATGGCTAATGCTCTCACCCACAAGGCTGAACTCGCAGCCGTGTGGCAGTTTCATGGGACACTCCGCGATCAACTTCATTCAAGAACTAATGAGGACCCTATTGCTCAAAATTTGGTGCAGCTTATCAAGGAGGGCAAAACGCGAAAGTTTTAGCTGAGCGACGAGCTGCTCCTCACCAACAGGCAACGAGTGTACGTGCCCAAGTGGAACAACCTTCACCGCGAGTTGATCAAGGACTGCCATGACTCCAAGTAGGCAGGCCAACCAAGTCAGAATCGAACCCTAGCGTTGCTTCAGGCCGCCTACTATTGGCCGCGGATGCATAAAGATGTTGAGGCCTACGTGCGAACCTACTTACTTGTGTCAACAAGACAAAGTTGAGCACCAGCAACCTGGCGGACTCCTCGAGCCTTTAACTGTGCCTAGCCGTCCGTGGAAGAGCCTCTCTATGGACCTCATCTCCGCCTTGCCAAAGGTAAGGGAACTTGGGTCCATTCTGGTGGTGGTTGATCTTTTTTTCAAGTACGGGACCTTCATCGCTGCACCGACTGATTGCACGACTTAAGAAGCGGCACGCCTCTTCCTCAGCCACATCATCAAGCTTTAGGGGATCCCTACAAGCATCGTAAGCGACTACGACCCCAAGTTTACTAGCAACTTTTGGACCAAGGTATTCAAAATCTTAGGGTCCAAGTTATCTTCTCCACCAGTTTTCATCCGCAGATGGACGAGCAAACGGAGTAGGTGAACGCTCTGTTGGAGTACTTGCGGCACTATGTGAGTGCCAACTAGAAGGATTGGGTGCATCATCTTGATGTTGCCCAGTTTTCCTACAATTTGTGGCGCGGCAAATCTACAGGCTGCAGCCCCTTCGAGTTGGCAATTGGGCGACAGCCGCTCGCCCCACATACAACTGCTGCGGGAGAGCAATTCCGTAGCCTTGTTGCTCTTCAGTTTACCTCTTAACTTGCAGGAAAAAAAGAAAATTACGAAGGAAAACTTGGAAAAGTGGCTCCACGGATGAAGAAGTGGGCTGACGAAAAGCGGTAACCTCGGGAGTTTGCCGAGGGAGACTGCGTGATGGTCAAGTTTCAGCCACAGTAGTTCAAGGCCTTGCGGAAGGTGCAGAAAGGACTGCTACGCAAGTATGAAGGCCCATTCACCATCATCAAGTGTGTGGGCAAAGGTGCCTATAAGCTGCAACTGCCTGCAAACCTCAAGATCCACCCCGTCTTTTATGTTAATAGGCTGAAGTTGTACTGTCAAAAGACAGAGGATCTAAGCTGTGGTGTGTCGCAGCAAGCACCTGCAACTATGGTGACTTCGTTCGACGAACAAGCCGAGTCCATCCTGGACACTCGACTTATTCGGCGACGTGGAGTTCCGCCGAGTCCTGAGTACTTGGTGAAGTGGAAAAATCTCCACTACGGTGAGGCCAATCGGGGAGAAGGTGGATACACTTTGGCAATACTAAACGCTCATCGACAAGTTCCAATAGTAGCGCGCGACGAAGACGCCTACGCATTAGTTGGGGGAGAGTGTCAGGAACTTAGAAAAATTATGCGCAGCCCGATCCCTGGCCCAACTCCGCAAGCGAAAATGGGTTGAATCGGATTGTCAAGGAGACTCGAATCAAGCCTGCTGTGGGAAAATCAAGGGTTGCAAAACTGCCAAGAGTTTTGGAGAGACTCTTAGGCTTAGGGCTCATTATGTGTGAATTAGTAGGTGAGTTGTGTGGCTAAGTTTATTGTATCCTTAGGCCTATAAGTAGTGGGTTTGGCTAAGGCCAAAATGCACAAGAGAAAGTGTGTATGTGTGTGTGCTGTAATTCTCTTTTCTAAGTAGTGGAGTACTTGGTTTTTTTAGGAACCTTTGCCTTTTAGTTAGTTAATTCGGATTCGGCAAAAATTCGACGGGTATAATACGCATAAAACTCGTTTTCTAATTTTTAAATTCGTTGAAAAATTCGGCTTAAAAAACGGATTTGGTATAAAATATAAAATATAAGATAATCTATATTTAACCATCAAAATTATACGTTTTTTATTCAGATTTTCAATAATTCGGGAATAATTCGCGAATTATTCGGCTGGCCCAAAAATTCGCGAATAATTCCCTTTCTTTGGAAAAAATTTGTAAACGAACCATTTAATTTGGATTGTCAATAATTCGCGAATTAACTAACATTGCTCTCCCTCTCTCTCTTTTCTTCCTTTTGCATGCTTAGTCGTAGGACAAGAAGGTCCAGGCTAGCAACAGGGATAAAGGCTTATCCATCTCTGCGAAGAAAGGTGGGTGCCGCACGGGCTTTGCGAGCAAAAACGCTAAGTCCATGATAGATAGTTGTAAATAACCACTTGTTCATACTTGTCGGCTAGTACTCCCATGTGAAAGGCATACTTAAATGCTTTGAGAAAAGAATTTAGGAAAGCTTAAGTAGACACAGATTTTCTGTGCCATGTTTTGCCACCCATGGTAGCCAGCACATATTGTGCTGACATTGTCATGACCAATGTACCATGGCATAAAAACGAAGGCTTCAGCTGAGATTTCAAGGCTCATTGAGCTTCTATGGTAGCCACAACATCAATGGGGCAGCTGATGTTTTGACTCACAAGCTGTTGGTGATGGTGCCCTGGGGTGGGGCCACAAATGGGGAAGAAAGAAAACTATTAACTCTGATCTGATGACTCTTTATCTAATGAAAGATAACTAAGTTACAAGTTCAGGATAGAGTTTACAGTGCAACTCCATATCTGCAACCTGAATGTACTCTTTTTTACCCCAAAGTACTACAGGTTTAGTGTTTTCGATTTTGTTTATCTTCATTCTCCTTCCTTTGCGTTAGATCACAACCAAAACATCAAAGAAGCCTTGACAAACCATCAGCAGCCCTGTCAAAGCATCAATGGCCTCGTCGAAGACCACTGCCCTGTTGAAGACTAAGCAACCCAGTTGGCATGATGCCTTCTTTTGGGCAGCATGAATGGCCATACCAAAACTTAGCCAATAATGTACTGTAACATGTACAGCGAAAAGGTTGGACGAAACAGATAAGTGCCACTGTAAGAAAATCGTTCAGCTGATCAAGTACTATTAAGGCTATAAAAAATTCTAGAGGGTGGCAAAGGACAAAATGGAGTACCATGTTTACAGATATTTCATCATTATTAGTTCTCCAATTTTGAGCAAGAGAACATAAGCATATTGTGCAGGAATTTCAGATGAATAACAACACCATTGTGCAGAAACTGAAATTCGGTCTAGCAAGCTCTATACAGTTATGTGCGCATGCGGGATGCATTCACGGAATAATTAATAAGGCTGAAGCAAATATCTATTGCAGTAGAGCTAGTTCATGTGCCACTCAATCAAGAGCACAATAGAAAAGAAATCTCTAACAGATTAACATGTAAGGAAAAGATTTCCAAATTGAAAAGTCTAGTAGCAGCAGTAAATACTAACAGCAATCAAATGAAACAAAACTTCTACCTTGTCAACTTTATTTCCAATTAGTATTTTGATACAATCACGATTTGTGGAGTATAATTCCACTTCCTTGGCCCACACATCAGCCAAATTTGTAAATGTCTCACGCCGCGTCACGTCGTAAACTGACCAAAGAAAGAACAAGAATTAACTCTTTGTTCAGTAACTGAGTATAGCTGATAGCATCAGAAGATTAAGATATATCAAAATAAACATCAAATTTCGACAGCTGAAAGATATAAAGTATATTTTTAATGTAGCCACAACAGAAGGCAGTCTTTGAACTAGGCCTCTCATCATTTGGCCTTTAAAATTCAGAATTGCCAAATAATCAACATGTCCTTAAATAGATTTTACAAGACATATTCTCATTTGACTTCTCATTCTTTAGTTTCAAGAAATCTCAACCTATTTATTTCACGTCTTTGTTTAAATACACTACAAATTTTGGAATGTGGACATATTGTTTAGACATTTGGCATGGCAGAACTGTTCGAGGATTTATATTATATGCAGAAAATATAGTGACAGAACCTTTTGTCTCCATAGCATATTTTCAGAATGGTTCTTGCCTGCTCTTCTGAAAAATATGTCCTCAGAGTATCAAGAAGAACATGGATGTCTGGTTTTCTACTTCTTGATCATCAGAACAAAATATTCCACATTGAAGTGAAAATCATAAGGTAAAAGTCGACAATGACCAACTAAGATGCCATTCTTATTTCTTGGGAGAGTGTGTTTGTGCTGCTATTGCATGAGTGGCTTCTGGATTCCTCCTCTAAACAGAGGAAAAACACTTACAAATGAAATGGTCAAATCCTCAACTATTCAGAACAGTTATGGCTTATTAAATAAGGAAACAACAGTTAACCTCAGATTTTTTTTTCTATGTATATTTGACATCTTTTTAAATATTGTCGTGTGCTTGCCCGTCAAATTTCAGTGATAAAGGATTTAAAATAAAGTTTTTACACGATTATTACTTTTCACTTAAAGTGAATAGTAACCTGCGTTTATGACGAGGACCGAGGAGAGAAGGTCTTCGGACGCGAATTGGACTCCGTTCCGAGCATCCAATAGTTGATTCTCAATGGTTCGACTAAGCCGGAGCCAATGGCGTTGACGGATTTCATGTTCAACGAACGGTTTTTGAGAAAAACAGGTTTTATCGCTGAGGGGACATTTATTCCGCATTCTGCTAGCTTTTTAGAAGCGATCGGTGCACCGTTTTGCGTGAAAACTTGCAAGCTAGGACCTTTCTACGAGAGGATTATGTTGGAGAGGGACTGGAGTGCAAATTCAAAGTTTTGGGAGAGTTTTGGACAATTATTCATTTAGAATAATGGTTTTAGGTTTTTAAAGTAGGATTTGAGGATTTAGGAACCCAAAAACCCTAGACCTAACCCTCCTTCCCTCCTCCTTGGACCACGAGATGATCTCTGTCGTCGCCGCCGCTCGTCGCCGAGAGAAGAAGAAAGCGCTTCTTCTCTCTCTCTCTCTCTCTCTCTCTCTCTCTCTCTCTCTCTTGTAGTGTGAAGAGAGGTAACCCGTACCACCTTGTCACCATGTCGTCGGCCGCCGGGACCACCGCCGCCGTCCTCTCGGCCTTCGACAACCCTCTCCAAGTGTCCCAGCGCCACCGTACACCGAGTCGCCGCGGCGAGGTGGAGCTCCACGAGCACTCTCGCAACCGTGGGAAGCCACTCGACCATCGGTTGTGCCGCACGCCTCTACCGCCTCTGCCTAGTTAGTTAATTCGGATTCGGCAAAAATTCGGTATGGGTATAATTCGGATAAAATTCGTCTTTCAATTTTTAAATTCGTTGAAAAATACGGCTAAAAAACGGATTCATCAATTATTCGGATACGTGATTTGTACGGATATTATACGTTCACCAATTAAAAATTCGGGATCAAAAATTCGGCTATTAAATTAAGTTTTCTTCCTCTCAAAATTTATACTATTAGTATAAATATTCATATTTTTTAAAAATATAAAAATAAGTAGTTACAAAATTAAACTAATTAAGTAAAAAATTTCAAAAGAATTTTTTTTTATTTTAGTCGAAATTTGTTTGGAAAGGGTGGGTGTTTTTTTTTTCAAAGAGATTTTTTTTTTTTTTTTGTATTTTCACTTTTGGGCACGGCCCATGGCAGCTGCAAGCGTGTGAGGTGCGAGTGCCACTGAGCGCTCACTGGAGCGCACGTGGGAGCGCTAGCGCGAGCGCTCGAGTAGCGGTCTGCGACGCGTTTTTCGAATTATACGGGGCGCGTATAATACGCGAATTCGTATTTTTATCAAAAATAAGCGTTTTTTTCCGAATTTTTCCCAAAAATACGAATTCGGCCCATTAATTCGTTTTTGAAAAATTCGCAAATAATTCGCGAATTAACTAACTATGGCCTAGAGGACCGTCGGCGTCGCCGGCCGCCCGAGCCGTCGCGCCTTGTGCTTGTGCCCTAACGACCCTTTTGGCCTTCGTCGTTGCCGCACCGCCGCTCATCCCGTCCGTGACTCTCACAGGTGCTACGACCCTTTCCTGGCCGAAACTCCCCTGTCGTCCCGCCGGTCGCCGAATTTTTGATGCCCTAGGCCTTGCCTTGCGGCTGCCAGGGGAATTCCAGGGGCTGAGTTGGCCAAGCTTCCTTTTCCGATCATCAGAGACTTCGGTGAGCACCCAAGAGGTAAGCACCGCACTCACGGGGTCTTGTGGAGGCAGTGCTCGCCTCGTTGCGATCGGTAAAGCCTCGGTGCGCGTGTGGGATTTGGCCGCTTCCAAGATCAAGCAATTGGAAGGATTTCTCCTTTGTTTCGATGTCGTCCCGTCGATCGCGCTTGAACGACGAGCACGAGCTTCATCATATCGAGACGAGTCAAATCGGCGGTGGATAGATCATTTGTGATAGGGATCGCGATAACGAGCTCAAAACTCATGTTTCATGAATTGTTTTAATAGTATTTAATACTTTAGTGGGCTAATTGCAAATTGTATGCAATGAGGACCCCGTGCACAGCCTCGGACAGCATGTGTAACATACTTGACTTGCGCAAATTGCGGAGTTCGAGTATCTGAGTTGAGTTTAGAACCTTTCCACATTTTCTGGGAGGTCGTTGACAGTGTTCCGACCCATGGTTCGAACCCCGAGAACGATGGTTTGTATCTTGGCACAAAACCGAAAAGACGGATTTTTGGTCAGCTCTCGGATTGAGTTTTTTGGGATTTGTGCGGTCTGGTGATGGTTGTCGTACGGCCATGATGGCTATCTTAGGTAGACTTGGGATTGTATCTTGGTATGCTTGGCGAAGATGGACAACCGAGGCTCGGGTTTGGGTACATTTCGTAGGATTTGTCTGGTAGTCCGTACTCTTTGAGTCTGTCTTAGGTACACTTTGGCAAAATACGAGCGGGCGAAGCTGAGGGGGTGTATTTGGGTTTTGGCTCTTCTATATGTGTACCCCACGCCCTAGGGCATCCTTTGAGCCTTCACACTGCTGAGAGAAAGGTGAGGGGACCCTCTTTAACCCCTCTTTGATTTCTCTTGATTTAGTTGGGATTTTTTAAGGTTTAACCTCTCTTTTTGCTTCTTTCTTCTTTTTGGTGCCAACTCCACCATTGGAGAAGTGTTGAAGCTTTTGTTGGAGCCTAGTAGAGGGAAGATATTCAACCTTGGCGCCTTCCAAGCTTGGATTGGAGCTTCTTAGAGGTAAGTGGATGGTTTCCTTCCTCTAGTTTCGATTTTTGTGGCATTTATTTGAGATGAAACCCTAGAATGGGATTTTAGGGTTAGGAATTGGAGATTTTCGATTTGAGGGCTTTGAGACCTAATTGATGGATTTAGAACCTTTGTTTAGATTGGATTGGAAGGACTCTAACTCCCGTTTGGAGATCGAAAGAGTTTCCTTCGCATCCAGGTGAGTTTTCTTCACCCTTTTGTAGAGTTTCTTAATGTTTGAGCTCACGATTCGTCGTATGAGGTTATAACTCCTATAGTTTGCTTCTTAGGGCACTAGGAGCAACAATATAAACTTCCTTAGCGTTTCGGAACAACGCTCGGAGTATTCGGTGGGTTTGGCTTCACAAGTAGAGGAGAAAATGTCTCCTATGTGGTTAATTGTTATCAATAAATTATTTAGCATTCATATTCATGCTAGATAGAATTTATATGAATTTTAGAACACTTAAAATGCATGCCTTATATGTTATAAAAATTTCACTCTATGTAGTAGAGCATTCTGAGGTATTTTGCATGCATGTGGGAATGGTTCTTGTGGGCACTTGGGAATGTGCCTCTATAGTTTAATATAGCTCAAATAACGTATTTGTGAACATTAAACTCATGTTGGGACTTAGAAAGATTAAGTGTCATCAAGGGGCACTTAACTTAGAAAACTGTGAAATTGCAACATAGAGACATTGACATAGGCCATTGGACATCTATATTATTCCATGTTAGAGACATGATGACATAGAGATAGGCCTTGGACACAGTAGCTTTACTTTCCATGTTTTAGACATGACGACTTGACACTTGAGCCGGCTCTTTGATCACTTTGCCATTCTGCTCGTTCGCACGTATGCTTGTGAGGAGTCGCTCACCTGGCCGGCACTCGGAGTTGGCCAACGCGATACTTATTCGCCGTGCGGGATTGGGCGCCGAAGTGGATTGCCGTGGGATAGGCTCATTCCTAGGGTGGGGATGTTGACTACCACAGGGCCATTAGGCTCGGCATCGGCTAGACAGCCTTCGGGTGGGTCTTCAGGCCAGACAGCCTTCGGGTGGGTCTTATGAGATTTAAACTAAAGCAGTTTAATTGACATTGGACATTGACTAGAATAGTATAACTCGACACTTTACTATTGCTTTATGGACATTGGATTAGTCGGATATACTTACTATTCATGCTTAGATTAGTTGCTTACTTATGCAAGTTCATGCTAAGTAGAGACATTATAATTAACAATTTACTTACCCACTTACCTGTTTACTTTCTTTTTGGGCCTAGTGGCGCATGCAACTGAAGTCAGTAATTGCCCACTGGGAACTATTATTTAATAGTTCTCACGCCCTCTGCTTCTTATGTGTTACAGAGCCTTCAGCACCGGTAGAGGCAATGGATCGCGGCAAGGGGATCGCCTAAATAGATAGCTGCTTACCACTGCTTAGGTGGTTTTTTTCTCTCTTTTTGTGTTTTGTGAGAGAGTGACTTTTGTATCCATGTATAGAGACCACCATGTACTCTTTTAGTTCTTACTATGGGGTCTTTTGTTGTACTCTCTTTATAGTTTCATAGTGGAGGTTGGTATTTTTATTTGTTAGCTTTCCTTATGCTTAGTTTAAATATCTAGTTGTTACTTTGCTCTGATACTTCTAGATTCTTTTTCTATTGTTGGTTATTTATCGTTTTTGCTAGACGCCTTGTATATTTTAGATGTACGGCGGGTCTGGGAACGCCCCGGGCGGGCTTCCGCTGGGTCCCGGGGCGTGACAGCATGTAATCGTTGTTAGCACCTCTTGACTAATTGTCAAAGGTCCGGGAGCCGTTGCGGAGTGGAAACGGGGTCCTACGACGTCGTTTGGTGGAAATTTGCCTATCAGACGCGATTTATGTTGCAGTTTTTGCACATTGGCAATTCAAATGCCCTAGATACCCCGCCAAGCCTTGTTGGCTGGTTGCTACCGCCACCTTCAAAGTACGAAGGCGGTGGACGAGCGGTGGAAAGGTTTAGGCACATTTTTTGGCAAAATCACCAGTAAAACGCAATTTCGCGTCGCGATGAGTTTCCGGCTGCGTGGTCACGTCGAAAATCATCGCCTAGCCCCGTTAGCTGGCCGCCTGGGTCGTCTCGTGTGTTCGAAGGCGACAAGTGAGCGGCGAAGGCTTCGGTGCCAAAGTGGACAACACGGTAGGCCGAAGCAAAACGGACGGCCAAACGACGGCAGAGTTGACCTTGGTTCTTGTGTTTGTTGCCTGGACACTCAAATAGATGTGTTTTAGGGCAGCGGGTGACTCACGGCATGAATCGATGTGTTTCGGGATGTTTCATGGGTCCCGCAGGCATCCCGATGCATTTTCAGGATTCCTGGCGGTTCAGGAATCAATTTTGGGAAACCGATCCCGCAGGTGGTTTTGGGCTTGTAAGCGATGTCTTTTGAGTTAGTAGAATCGATGGACCTGTCGTAGGTCCAGTCGCCGATCTTGCACACCGCGGGAGCTAGGTGCAACCGCGACACAAGTGGGTACTCCGATCCGAAGTCGGTTCAGTGGTGCACAGTCAGTGATGTTCCCTTCATCCTTATCCTTTACTGCTTATATATACTTTTCTATCCAATACTCAAGCTTTTCATCACATGACTTCGACCTTGCTCTACTTAGTACATTCTCTCTTGCATTCATGACTTAAGAGTAGAGCGGTAGTGACATTTATATACACCTTCTAGTTGAAGCGAGTGGTCGGTGCCTGTATACCCCTTGTGACATTAACATCATACCTACTAGTTGACCTGAGTGGTTGGTATTTGCATCCATTTGAGACGACGTAGAGTTGTTCCATTCTAGTTGAGTCGGTACTTGCATACACTTGAGAGGATGTTGAGTTGTTCCATTCTAGTTGAGTTGGTACTTGCATACATTTGAGAAGATGTTGAGTCGTTCCATCCTAGTTGACCTGAGTAGTCGGTACTCGTGTTTTCTTACAGTTTGATGACCTATTGGTCGGTGTGCCCCGTGAGGCGGTGATTGTCAGTTATTCGTCGACGGTTGGCTATTGATTATATTCGCATTGATCGCCACAGCTCAAGAGTATTTCACGAACACCAACAGTCTAATCCCCCGCAGGATCCGAAATAGTGCTTGGTTGCCAACCCGTGAGCCCAGGAGCTTATGCTAAGGTTATATGCTAGGTGAGCAAGTGGAGAGTGGCTTTTGCCTGAGATTTTAGACCGACACGGTGGTATAGATTAGGTACATTTGGACTTTTCATTCGGTTGACATATACAGCTATAGGAGCGGTTGTTGCATGCTTACTTACAGTTCATCTCTTTTTAGACTTACATTGCTACTGTAGACCTTACCTTACCTATACCTAGTTACCAGTGTTTTAAAAAGCCCAAGGTGCACCAAGGCGCAAAAGGCTGATAGACGTGCGCCTGAGAGAGGTGAGACGCACACTTGAAATAAACAAATATACTTTTTAACAATCATTAAAGGACAATGAATACTCTTTAAAAATCATATTACACAATAGATATTTTATGAATAACCAGATAATCACATCATTGGAAAAAAAATGAAAAAAAGAAACTAAACAACGAGATATATTACTTAAAACTTTTTAATCACTTATTCACTTATCGACATTAAAGTTACTTTTAAAAAAAAAAAAAAAAACTAAGCAAGGAGAGTGTTTTTATTAAAAAAAATAGTGTTTTATTTAAAAAAAAAAAGAAAAATAGAGAAAACGAGTGCATCTTGTTTACAAAAAAAAAAAAAAAAGAAACAGTGTTTACAAAAAAAGAAGAGAAAACAAAGAGTGTTCTTGTTCACACAAAAAAGAAAAAAAAAAAAGAGAGAGTGTGTGGGTGTTTGTACTTACTGTTAAAAAAAAACAGAGAAAGTGCTCTCTGTTTTGTGTTTACAAGCAAAAAATAAAAAATAAAAAACATGAGATAGAGTGAGAGAGGAAGAGAAATTAAAAAACAGTGTGAGAGGGGAAGATATTGCACCTGAGTGGAGTCGCGATGTGTAGTGAGCGAGAAAGAGAGAGAGAGAAAAGGAGAGAGAGATTCTTGCTCGAGTCGTCAAGCGAAGCACATCACACGGAGGCAGCGGAGCAAGAAAGGGAGAGAGATACTAGGTCGAGTGAAGGTTGCAGAGGCACCGTGGAGAGCTAGCGAGAAGGAGAGAGAGATAATGGCGAATGGTTGCTCGAGCGACGAGCGAAACCTCGAGTCAGATCAAATTTAGGGCTTCTCGTGTTTTTTTCTTTTTTACACTTAATGGGTTAGTTGGATGTTGGATCCAAAGTCCAAAGACTCCAAACCCATCAGTCTTTTTTTTTTTTGCTTCGGGCGCGCCTTGCGCCTCAGTATAGGCGTGCGCCTGGGCGCACAAGGCGTGCGCCTAGGTGAGGTCGCCCGCCTAGGGGTTGCCCGATCGCGACGACCTCGCCCTAGGCGCGCGCCTCGAGGGGCGCTTTTTAAATCACTGTTGGTTACCGGTGAGTATGTCGGCCTCGTCGGCTTGCGGTACCCACTGGAAGACCTACTTTGGTTTCTCACCCCCTATTTCTCCACAGATAATGCGGGTAGGATTGGTCAGGACGCAGCGTGAGGCAGTAGTTAGTGGGCGGTCATAAAGGTCTCAATCTACGGTATACATTCTTGATTACTTCATACATAGCATTAGACATATAGGTGATAGTATAGTTCACTCCTACACCTAATAATAGATGATATATATGGTTCAGTTGGTAGTTTACACTTGCGGTTTTGGATGATGAATGTATGATGATGTATGTATGAGTTTTTGGATACTAATGGTTTTTGACATTCGTGGTTTTCATACACTTGTGGTTTATGGTTTCGGCTTTCGGATGTTGGTTTTCTACCCCTCATGGTAGCGTTTTCAAAATAAAGGTTCCCGGGCGAGGAATGGTTTTCAAATGGCTTTTTTGTGGTTTTCGATGAAATTAGGATTTCAAAATAAAGTCTCATGTGGGAGGCATTTGGAACTAATAGGAATGAATGGGAATGAATATGGATGAGGATTGTTAGCTAAATGTTGACCTTGTTCATCTTGTATCGTTGTATGTGTGTAAATAGGGACCTAGTTGTTAAATTGTACATGCGCTACGCCATGCAAATACACGAAAACTCTATCCGTTTGTTTCGAAAATCCCTGCATTTATGGCAGGTCTGTTGCACCCTTGGGGGGTCAAGGTTTATAAAAAAAAAAAAGGGATAGTTTTCCGCTTACTCTGAGTTTTAAAGATAGCCCGATTTCAACTTAGCTTTCAAAAAGGACCACCGGGCATGACATGGGAATAGGACAATCTAGCAGGGATCAATAAATTGTCCAAATCATCCCTTTATTTTGGATACTAAACCCTAAACCCAATTATATGTAGGTGCAAGTTTAATAGGTAACTTCAACTACAAGGTTAATTTTAGTAATTGCATTTCCAACTCACTATTTCAAAGAAAAACAATTATAAAAGTAGTTTCTTCCATTTTGTTTGAATGACTTAACCTAGGGTATGGTACACACTTTTGTATTTTTCAAAATCCCGTTTCAATTTGATTTTCATGCAAAAAAAAAAGGATGTTGGTATTGCTTTGAACATCAACCTAAGAGTGTGAGACAAGCATCACTAATGTAACTGACCACTACTGAAGCATAATAACAAGATTTAAGCTTCATCCTTACTAACTGTGGGAAACACAATTACCAGCAAGTTCATCATCATCACTGCCCCCTTCTCTAATGATACCGGATTGACGTTGAGCTATAGAAGGAAGAGTGACTTTTCAATTGGTGCAATACTGATTACTGCACCAACATAGACATTTTATAATACTTTTATCATGGTAACTAAAACAAAGGAAGCTTAGCTGCTGTTTTGGTTGATGCCCTCATAAGATGAGCACAAGACAAATGATACAACTCTGATGCCGAATGATGCATGAAAGAAACACTTAAATAGCAGAGCACAGTCTTAACAAATAGATTAAAAGATTTTCCTATGCAATCGTGCTCACGTAGTAAATGCCTTACCTAGAAGAATTCCTTGAGCGCCTCTATAGTAAGAACTAGTAACTGTCCTAAATCTCTCCTGGCCAGCTGCAAAAATATATATAAATCACATCATTACAAATATACAAATTAATAGAATGGAAAGCATAATTTAAGAGAAACACAAGATGGAAAGAACATGCGGCACGATAATTTAGCAAGCTATATAACAATTCAACCATTTTATCGAATTAAAATATTCACACAATCACAGTCAAAAATAGAAATAGTTTTTGAAGAGTAAATTGGCATTGTCAGTCTGCAACCTAGTAAATTCAAGTGTTTGACCCTAAATAACACTTTATGTCAACTTTTAGGGATACTAGCAGACAGGCCAAGGTGGCTGCCATGTATAAAAAAAATTAGCGCCCACTTGGCAACCAATGCCCCTCACAAAATTGATAATATCTTTTGAAATTAGATAGTATCTTCTGCAAAATTTATAGTATCTTTTAATATCAAGCTATGCTCCCACACTTGCCTTCAACAAGAACTTCACACAAATCAGGATAGTATCTTTGTATGATAATAAAGTACGATCACAAAATTGAAATGAATGGCTTGACGAATTCAGGGGTGATGAAAGTTTACCACAAGATTACAGTCTTAATAAATATAGTAAAAAAAAAGTGAAGTTTATAAATACTGTACATTGTGTGCCATATAATTTTAATACATTTAATACAATGGCATGTACTTTGAACTATGTGAAGACATTCTTTTCCATGGATTTTTTATCTAAGAAGTCAAACATTTTTTTCTGCAAGTTATAACCATCTGTTTATGCAAAATGAGCCACATTACTCTTTTAAAGAATGATTCAAACGGTGTGTGAAATAGAATAAGCAACTTCTTGAATGAACATATACCAACAAAGAAGCAGCATAGCGTAAGAAAGGTAAGTCAATATATGAAAATCTGTACTTGCTTTAACTATTCCAATTTGTATTGCAATTTACCAGTGTCCCATATCGTCAGCTTCAACTTCTTTCCACCAATCGTAAGAAACTTGACTTTAAAATCCACCCCTAATCATACATTTCAAGAAAAGTTAGAAGAAGTATAAAATGGAGGAAAGGAAACCTTGAAGAACAAAAGATTGTTTTCTCACCCTCACCCCCACCGCTCCCGCCCCCCACCACAGAAAACCAAAAAAAACAAAAAAACAAAATACCCCTACCAGGGGGAAAAAAATGGAGTGCTTGTACACAAGCAGCATATGATAAGCTTTGACCTTGTGTTTAAGGACAATTATTCTCCATAAATAGGAATCATTAGGCGCTACATAATTTTTTATAAAACAGACTTGGTACTTGATTAATACATAACCATAGGCATTCATACACATAAACATAGACATCCATACTCCAAGTTCCCCTGGAAGTCCATTAGACTTAAAAAAATATTCCATCAAGCCCCATTAAAGTCCAAAAGGGATACAACTAGCGACCACCATAAGCAAAAACAACAAGCATCAATAATCTCAAAAAGTTGCACTTGATGGTGGTCATCAGCGTGAAAATGCAAAAGAGCAAGCAAAAGCTACTCAGGTACTTGCCAATAGAGTAGAAGCACATGTAATAAGTATGGTAGCCATAATCCATGTCTATGCATTTTATATTATATGCATATCTGTAGAGTGACTTATAATTATTTGTCACTTGACAGCAATCATCAAAAATGTGCTCTTTCGAACAGAAGCATAGGCATGGATGAGATATGCAAATAACATGAAGTATGAGAACTAGTGTGCTGCCGCTACTATGTCCATTCAAAGCTCCAAAGCTTTCATAAACTTGAGAAGATATAAAGAAATGGAAAAGAGAGCAGGATCTTATAATGGGGGTTCCTATCCATTTCTTAAAAAGACAAAACAAACGTTTCTCTAATCTGTCACTCCAAAGGGTACTTGATTCAATTTCCTCCTGTTACATGTCACCGCTCTTCCAATTTCTCCTTGATGAACATCAAAATATTTCCCAGAGCCTGTTGCTTTCATAATAGCAGATGTGAACTTGTGAATAGCACACTGAAAAGCATACTTTAGGTCTCAATGTATGCAAACTATCAAGTCAATAAGTGATTCTCTTGATACAGTCCACAGCTTGTTGTCAAATAAATGTAAACATTAGGTCAAGACTACCTCATGCTATTCTTCCCTTTCGACAAAGCTATCTATACAATCTATCTATTTGGGACTTCTATTCTGCCACGTGGCAGCAAATTGGGACTTCTATTCTACCACGTGGCAGATCATCATTGCCCCTTCAAATCTGGGATTTTATTATCATGCCCTTCAGATTCAGGATTTCCTTCTCCAACGGGTGTCCGCTTATATTCTGCCACGTGGCAGAACATAATTATCCCTCAGATCCGGCTATCTGTTTGGGATTCTATTATCATTACTCCTTCAGATTCAGGGTTTTCCTTCTACAACGGGGGGCGGGGCGATCTGGGCCGTTCGTTTTCCATCGGATGGCTTCATCCTCTCATCCCTTACGTGCCCCCTCCGATACCCGTAGGGCCGCTTTCTCTTTCTGTCTCTCTCTCATATCTCTCTCTCTACCTCTCTCACCGCCTCTCTCTCTCCCACCGCCTCTCTCTCTCTCCTTGCCTCTCTCTTCCGCTTTCTCAGCACCTTTCTCTCTCTCCCCTCCATCATCTTCTTCCACCGCTCCTCCGGTGCGTGAGCTGTCCATCATTAGGTGTCCTGATGCGGTCGCCTACGCCTACCCTATTTGGCCGATCCGACGTTTCGTATTTGCTACGCTCGCCGATCCGACGGTCGGTCTTACCTCCTCTCACCTTTGGTCGCCGGTGTTGCTCTTTACCCTCTTCTTTCTCTTCTCCGTTTGCCTCGGAGGGTTTTGCCAAAACAGTTCCAGCATCAGTGGTGGGCGGAGGCGCAGGCGCGGGGCTCGAGTGAGCGCGACGGTCGGGCGCGGCCGAGAGGCGGAGGTGCGGGGCTCGGCGCCGCGCGCGGGCGGATCTTAGCATGTCGTGGAGCACGCCGCGGCGGATCGGTCCACGCCGTCGCGCATGGCGTTGCACACGTCGGCGCCTTCGCCCGCGGTCAAAGAAGTCCGCGAGAGCCGATCCAACACGGCGACGGTATCGCTGGCGCCGGCCGAAGAGGAGGACGCGGAACTCCTCCAGCGGATGAGGAACACGTCGAGGAGCTTCCGCGTCCACGAGAGCGAGAGGACGTCATCCCCGGCGAGGTCGAGGAAGCGGCTCTGCGACGCGGCGGCTGAACGCCTCTACCTCGCCGCCGCCGCCGCTGCGTCGGTGGAGGAGGATACGATCGCTTTGGCCTTGGAACCGCTTCGATGTTGGTCGAGACTTGAGGCGAGGGTAGGATTTTTATATTTTTTTCGTTTTATTATAATTTTAGTTTTACTATATAAAGAAAGAGTTATACTAATTAGTAGTTGATTTTAGAAAGAGGTTAGTGGGGGAGTACAGATTAAAAGGGGAGTATAGGTTAAATGACCGCAGAGGCGTTCAGGTTTCAGAATGCATATTTATTTTCCCACTGTTCAATATCAGATTCAATCTGTAGTTGGTAGGGAAAAAAAAAATACTTACCTTTTCCATCTGACTCACATATAGATAAAAACTCAGCTTAATACCAGATTATTTCTTGCATTTGATTTTGGTTTATTTTTTCTTCACTTCTTTTCATAGTGTTTCTCTGTTATTCTTTGCTTTCATCATATAGGAAAAGAAACCAAATTATATGTTTTTTTCTTTACTTACTCGGGTGATGATGAGTAAAGGAATGGCCTATTCAAATTGCGATTTTATGCTAATTGTTCTATACTAATGTAATCTTATCTTTTCCTATTTGTATTGCTTTTTTCCTTAAGTTTCTCACCTTCTCTTCTGTCTCATTACTTCCATCTTTGGTTTTGTCCCAGTTTATTTGTCTTCTTTTTTTTTCTTTCCCTGTGAGGCAATAATGACGGTCAATACATAAAAAATGATGGATTGGGACTACAAAGTATGCCTCGGGCTATGACGATGGCCGCCGAAACAAATCTCACTAGGAGTGGGCATGTTGACTGGCCTATTTAGCCGCAACATCTTGCTAATTGGCAAGGCGCGGGCTAGACGGCCTGTTCAAAGGCAACCACCTGTTGATGCCATCTTCTAACTCCTCTATTACATTGATCTTGTTTTATTGCCTTTTGTGGGTGTGCTTTCGTCATGGCTATGCAAGCGCCGTCTTTGCTCAGGTAACTCCTCTGTTATATTGATATTAATACATTGCCTTTTTTTGGGTTTGCTTTTGGCCATGGCTATACAAACATCAGCAGAGATGGGAAGGTGAGAAAGGTACTGAAGGTTTAACCATCTTTCACCTTTGGGTGAACTCAACCTGATTGGTCTCTAACACATAAATTAAATCTACTTTCAGGTTAGCTAAAATTCCTTCACAGTTGTTTCTAATTTCATGTTATAGTTTACACTAGTTTAATTTCCGGTAAGTTCCATGTTTTTCTCATCGATCTCAAGTATTTACATTTTGAGATCAAGTTGCTCTTTGATAGGAAGCTTCTGTCACCGCTTAGTATATATAAATACATGACCTATGAAAGTAACTAATTAGATTCATATATATATATATATATATATATAGGCCAGCTACTATACTATTATGAGTATTGGAGCCCTACTACTCATAAGTTGTTTTCGACGATGGAGCTTCCGAATTGACGATCCACTCCGTTAAATATGATCTAGAGTATTTAAAACTTCTAGAAAATAAATTTCGTAAATTTTCGAAATCATTATAAAGTCCATCAAGCGGGCATAAAATGAACGGTCAAAATCGAACGACGTCCTAAAAAAGGATGATCGGATCTTCCAATTCAAGATCGGAGTTATTGATCTTTATCTATGTAGTGAATAGAATTTTCTATCAAAAATTTAACAAATTTCGATTCTTTTACACCGTTAAACTAGCAAGTATCATCTGCCATTAAAAATGGTCAAATATGTGACATCTTGATCGTAAGGTAAATGATGTTGAAAAATTATAAAATTTGACTTCTAGAAGTTTTAAATGCTGTAAATAACGTGTAACGGTATGGATCGTCGATTGAAGCTCTATCATCGAAAACGCTCTTTTTGCTATCAAGTTTTTAACCCTTGGATGAGAAATTCTAGGGTTAGGATGATATTAGTCAGTTAGAGTTGAATGGTCCCCCTAGGGTTGAGTGGTCCCCACTGGTTTATAGTATTTAATCCAATGATTAAAAATGATGAAAAGAGTTGATCCAAGGGCTAAAAACTTGATAGCAAAAAATAACGTTTTGCTATCAATAGTATTCTAGCCCAACTCTATATATATATATATATATATATATGGAGTAAGTCTCCGTACTTTCGAAAGTACGGAGGCTTCCGTGCTTGTAAGTTGTTTTCGATGATAGGACATCCGATTCGACGATCGGCTCCGTTAGGAATAATCTACCCTATTGGAACTATCTAGAAACCAAATTTCATAATTTTTTAACATTATTTACCAAGCGATCACAGGGTCTCAAAAATGACTATTTTAACGGCCGATGTGACACGTTTTTAAGTTCAACGGTGTAGAAGTATCCAAATTACATGAAAGTTTAATAGAAAATTCTACTTAACATTAGTAGCAAGATCAATACTTTCGATTTGAAATTTGAGTCCTTTATCACTGTTTTTTATGAGATTTTTATTTTCGGCCGTTTATTTTGAGGCTACTCGTTCACTAGACAAATGAAGTCAAAAAATTATGAAATTTGGTTTCTAAATAGTTCCAATAGCATAGATCAATTTTAACGGAGCCGATCGCCGAATCGGATGTCCCGTCATCGAAAACAACTTACAAGCACGGAGGCCCCGTACTTTCAAAAGCATAGGAGCCTAGCTCTATATATATATATATATATATATATATATATATATATATATATATATGACCTATCAAAGTCACTAATTAGATTCAGCCCTTTGTTTGCAAAATTGCTGCAGAAAAATGTGCTCCTTTGTTCATTCTTTATTTGCAGCTTGACTAATTATCTAAGTCTCTTCATTTGCAACTTGACTATTTATCTAGGTCTCCAATACAGGTATTGTTTCTCATCTTTCTATTTTAATATTACTTTCTTCTTTTCTTTTTGTTTTTACACTACTTACACTTACACTTAAGAGGTTAGATTTTGGAATTGTCTTGCGAATTGCAGGGTGCCTATATGTTCTTTAATTAAGCGTGTGGACACCCTTGATGAAATTGCTTTTTCCTCACTTGAACTGAATTACACAAAGATGGAATTTGAAACAAACTACTTCACTCAAACTCTGCTATCTGCTGTCTTCCGGGCAGTGGTTATTGAGAAAACGACAGATGAATTTGGGGTTCTCTAATTTCCAATTATGCTAGCTGTTGTCTTTGTCACAGTAATGTCTATAAAAATGAGTAATGAGTTTTGGATGTTCTAATTTTCAGGCAGCCAACTCTTGGTATTAATTGTTCCCTCTAATTCTGCTAGCTACTGACTTTGAGGCATTGGTGATTGAAACATATCTAATTAATTGTCTTACTTAACCATGTATTGTTCATTCATACCAAAAAAAAATATCTAATTATTATTCTCATTTATTTGTAGGTTTGATGGAGCTCCTCAAGCACATGAAGTCAAGAAATGAAGAATTGCAATTTACACCTATAGTTCTATTTATAAATAGACGCTTTGTCATCCACTAATCTAACTATTTTAAACACGCCTACATTTAGTTAAATAAAATTAACAAACGTTCTGCTTACATTTACTTACAAGTTTCTGTTTATATAGTTCTAATCTTTGTTTTGTATGTACTTTGTTATCCACTTTACTAATTATTATATCAGTTCTGCTTATATTCACTTTTGGTTTATGTTTTAATAAAAAAAATTACATACACTAACCATTATTTAGTTATCCGCCGCGAAGCGCGGTGTCTTTTACTAGTATAAGATAAATTTGTGAGTTAAATGGTGGCATATATTGCCAGGTACTTATTTTAGTTGTATTTAAGAAGGCTTTCCTTCATGATAATCTAGTTGAAAATTTGCATGTTTATCCTCTGGCATTTTCCCCAGCCAAATAATGTTTCCTACATCATCTGAACAGCTCAATTAACTGCTTAGAACTCTGCAGAGATCTTTCTTAAATACCATTAGCTTTTTCTCTTCTATTTGAAAAGATAGACTTCAACATTCCGTTCTCTTATGGTATTTCTATCAAAGGAAAAAACAAAAATTCTCCTCTATTATGTAAGTCAAATAGCTCTTAAGATTTGTTAACAGCATGTTGCGTTGTGGTCAAACACCAACAGCCTTCTTTTGGCTTATGTCAACAGAATTAACTGCACGCTAAGAAACCTACTCAAGGCTTCAATTTTTCATTACATTGGATGTACAATATGTCATTAGCCAAGAATTCCAGCATTGGAATCTCATAAAACTCAAAGAAAATGAACAATGGCCCAGCACTTTTCCAATTTACTACCGCATGCAGCAAGTAGGATTACTTTGGAAGTCACACAACTTGCATAGTCTCAACTAAAAAGACCTACAATTGCATATCCATTTCATCAAGCAGTCTCACAATTCTTTCATTAGAGCTGCCAAATTAGAGGCTGTAACCGAGGGAGTAAACCCTGCAGCACCTAGGTAATGCCAGATACTAACTCAAGAACTCCAATTAAGCAAGCATGCGGACCATAAACGGCATTGCCAAAGATGCAGATGGGTATCAATCAGCGCGAAGCATAATCTAGCTGGAGCTACTTTAATACTCACCTTATCAAGTACATAGTACCATGCCAGCTGGAGTGTTTTAATACTCTGCCTATCATGCTTGCCCCATATTACAAGGCAATATTCGAGCAGATACTAGTCAATTTATCATGGAATTTTTGCTAATTTATGCTGGTTGACAAGTACAATTATATTTTTAGCTTACCAGCAGCAAGCAATCTCTCAACAGATTACAAATCAAGCAAAAACAAAAAAAGAAGAAAAGAACTAAATGTAATCCAAATTCACATAATATTTCACAACCATACACTACCAAGAGGTAAATCCTAGAAATTCCACAACCGAGGATTCGAATTCCATGGCGCCATACACGGAAGAACATCGGTTTAGGCACGGATCTGAGTCTAACAAGCACATTCCCCACATTTGCACACTCAAAGAACACTAAATACAAAGGAAAAATCCCGAAGATGAAGATGACAGAAAGGGATCATACCAATCGTCGGCGAAAGATCTTCGAGTTGGTTGGAGATGAAGGTGACGAGGAGGCTACTCTTGCCGACGCCGGAGTCCCCGATGAGCAGGATCTTGAAGGAGTAGTCGTAGCTACTCCCCGGACCCGACGACGAACCCATGAAGAACCAACCTCGATCGATCAAACCCCAGCTCCGTCCCAAGCCCTAACCCTAATCCTCCCTACCTCGACCCTGCACTTCGCCAATGGCGAAGGCGAGGTGGGTGAGAAGAAGCAACGCAGAGGAGAGAGAGAGAGAGAGAGAGAGAGGGAGAGTGAAAATAGGAATAGAGATGATAAGAAGTAATAAGGATGAATAAATAAACAAATGTGCGAATAATAATAATAATAATATAAAGAAAAGGAAAGAAATGGGGGAAGAAAGGGAGAGACGGGGAGGGAGGGTGGCATCTGGCGGAAGCAGGCTTGCCCACGCCCGCACCCACAGAGGCAGTTGGCTGACAGCCAAATGGGAACAGCCGTTTCGCCGGGCAACGGCATTTGGCGTCCTCCAACTCGCGCTGACGTCATTTATTAATGTCCGAAATTTATTGCTTGCACCTGCTGTACCACGCCGTACACCGTCTTTGGTCCTGTCTGAACGTCTTGTCTACTAATTACTTCAGTTTATTTAAAAGACCCAGGGTTTCTGTTTGTTTGTATTTAGCACCTTCAAGAAAAAAAAAATATATATATATACAAATAGTCACTTAAAATTTATATTTGCAAGATAATTAATTTTATTTCTGTCACACAAAAAGCGAACGCCACATGAACGTGGTGGTAGATTAAGTTGAACATAATAAATTATTCACTGTTTTTGAACATTGTGAATGATTTATTGTGTCTTGTCAAATTATAAATCTGAAATATTACATAATAGTATAGGACGAAAATAATGAAACATGGTAAAATATTCATCATGTCCAAATACGGTGAATGGTCCACCGTGTCCAACTTAACTTACATGCTCATGTAGAACTTACATGGCAGGAATAAGGCCAATCTTGCAAATATAAATTTTGTAAGGCTAGTTATAAGTTTTTTTCTTTGGGAGGCTAAATACAAAAAAAAAGTCCAAGAGCGAACTTTCTAGTATATATGCCTCAAAATACAGTTATGCATTTTATACTAATTCCATTTAATAAAAGTTATTAATTTTTTACTTATCATATCATTTTTTTATTTTTATTAAAAATATTTGAATTTTTATAAGATGGGTACGTAGAATCTACACATCTTTTTTGGAACGTAGAAAAAAAAAATGATAAAATTAACCTTTTCATATATATTACTAGAACCGATTTTTTTATAGTCTTTTGGCTAATTTTTTGCCACTTTAAATTGATGGAGCCTAAGCATAGGCAGTTAATTGCAAAAGAAATTAAAGTCTGAAAAACAAATATAAAGTTTCTAAAGTTTAAATAAGGGTAAATTACATTTTTTTGCCCTCAATCTATAAAACGTGTGATATTTTAGCTCTCAAATTTTAATTGATTGTAATTTCAAACTCGATCTATAAGGTATGTGACATTTTAGTTTTTGAACTTCCTAAATTATAGCAATACCTAGTACCGTACTTGATGATGCAATAATAACTAAAATGTCACATTACTTCGATACAACTATTAATTTATTAATAGTTATTGAAAAAAAAAAGTTATATTGTGATATTTAATTGCCACAATTCAGAAACTTCGATAACTAAAGTATCATATATCTTATAATTCGAGCCAAAAATTATAACAAATTAAAGTTTGAGAACTAAAGTAACACGCATCTCATAGTTCGAGTCAGAAATTATAATGAATTAAAATTAAAGATTAAAATGTCATGCATGGATGTCTAATGGTTTGAGAATTAAAAATGTGATCTATCTCTTAAATGAGAGCAATGCTATTGATCTATTTCAAAGTAAGTTTTATATTTAGAATAATTGGCTATATACTCCTCAAAACTAAAAAAAATATCATTTACCTCTATATTTTTTTTTTCTAATATATTCCTCATATGTTCTTTCGTTATTCCAAAATACCTTTTTTTGCCCTTAACGTAAGGGCGCACAAATAAAAAAAATTGATGATGGCAAAAAGTTATATTTAAAAAGACCAAAAGTCAAAATATTTTTTGTGCTCCCTAACTTAAGAATAAATAAGAAAAGTCGGGTGAGTATATATATTTGAAAGAAAAATAGTAATTTCATACATATAACAACTATTACTAATAGTTCATTAATAGAGGTATATTTGAAATAGATTGGAACGAAAAACAAATATTTTCAATACTAGTCTTGTAAAAAAGGATAAATCAGAAATTCAAAATTTTTTTAAAGATATATAAGCAATTGTCCTTTTTATATTTTATACTCGTTTTATTCAAAGATTATTAAAGCTTAGTTTGGTATTGAGGTCTATCTAACGTTATTCGATTAAATGGAGTTGAGAAAAAAATATAAAGGGATATGTTTCTGCGTTCTCCGGTGGGACCGTAGAAATTATATCATAATCGATTCATCACGATATGCGAAATGCAATATTACGTACTGAAACAACATAAAATTTTTCTAATGTACTTTTTCATCATACATAAAGTAATATTTCCGTGATTCCGAACGAAACCTAATTTTTAGTAAAAGTTTAGCCGTTGTTGGTGCATTTGAGTCTCTAAGCTACCGTTTGGTTCGGGATTAATGAAAAACTAGTTATTCCCGGAATAATGTTAAGTTCGGTGTTAAGGTGGGGTTAGAGTATTTTTGTGTTTGGTTGGAGGTTGGAGTTAGTTCAGGATAGTAAAAAATAGTGTTTGGTTAGAGTAGGTGGGATAAGAAGGATAGTGAGTTATTATGAATAAAAAATAGTATTTGGTTGGGATTTGGTGGAGTTAGCTAAGTCGGGATAACCCATTTAAGATGGGATTAACTAATCCCACCTATTTTTGAAAGTGTTTGGAAATATAGGAGTTAAGGGATGGAATAACCCCTTAACCCCCAAACCAAACGGAGGGTAAATTTTTCTAGGAGGCCTCGGTGTACAAACTCCAGTCCACGCAATAATTGCCCCTTTATGCGGTCGGTTGAACTACGGTTTTGTACCACTGTTTTGTGGGACACGGCAGTACCCTCGGCATTGCGCTGTATTAACGTTGTGTGTCCATCTGGAGGCATCATTAAGACGTTCTACAAGAACATCTGAGAATTGCTGCACCACAATTCCTACCTGATATCATAAGAGGCCAAATTAGTACTTAAGCTTGCTTAGAATAGAACATTTCCTTTTTGGCACAATTATTCAGCATTGAAATTAATATTCTATTATGCTTATCCGGCCGTCCCTAACGCAAATAATAAAAAATTTAATGATTGATGTTAGAAATCTCAAGTTCACACTTTAATCAGTTTACATTTTCAGTTGTATTCATTTTTGAAAAAAATTTAATTACATTATAAGGAGTACTATCTAGGGGTGTAAAGCAGCCGTAGAGCGTTTATTAACAAACCAACTTGTTGCAAACACGAAATTTTAAAGATTAGATTAAATATATATAAAAAGTAAATTTATAAAATATTATCTATTAGATTTTGATCTAATAGTTGAAACTTTACATATAAATGAGTCTTTTTATAATTAAGCTCGCATTTATATTTTTATTTTGCTAAAAATTAAATAATAAAAATATATATTATATATAATTATTTATTTATATATAAAAATATAAATTAAATAAATTATATAAATATAAAATATATGTATTCAAATTTATTATCGAGGCGAACACGGCGGCGACCCCGGCTCGTGTTCGGCTCGTTTATTAAACAAAATTTGAAAAATTCGGCTCATGTTCGGCTCATTTACTAAACGAGCGAGATTTAAATTCATTTCGAGCCGAACATGAGTTGGCTCATGACAATGACCGAATTGCCACCCCTACTACTATCTATATATTCCAAAAAATAGTATAAATCTTATACTCTCTTTATTTAAGGTCCAAAAGTTGGCTTTTATCTTCTCAATATTTTTTTTAAAAATACTAGAATCTCAAAAAAATAAATAAATAAATAAACCCTAGGAGGAATATGTGTAAATTATATATCTTTTTTGGAGTGTACAAATTGCATTTTCCTTTTATACTATATTTTATAGATTGTCTTTACTTTTTATACTGTATTATATTTTTTTCTTCAAAGACACTATTTAACCATCTTTCCTTTTTTAGTCTTTACAATATAAACAATAAACCTATAATTTTAGATGAAGTCTATTAAAAAATACTAGTTGAAAGTAATAGAGTATATATTCAGTTCATTTTAACACAAAAAAAGAATACATAAAAATAAGAAAAAAATAGTTGAAAATAACTAGATAGAAACTTTCAATGAATCTATCATGAAGATTTATTTTATATTTTTTCTACTACTTAACTAGTGCTTCTTAATAAAATTGTTAAACTTTATCTAAAATTGTAAATTTGTTAATAATAATGTAGAGTTGGCGAAATAAAAATAGTTTAGGAATATCTACAAAAAGAGAATAGTACAAAGTAGAATATATATATATATATATATATATATATATATATATATATATATATATATATATATATATATATATATATATGAGTAGAGCTAGAATACTCTTAAAAGCACCAGGAGTTGGTGCTTTTGAATTTTAGCCCCCTGGAGAGATGGAGGGTTGAGATGATGGTGGTAGGGGGTGGTAGGTGGTGGGAGGTGGAATAGTGTTTGATCCAAGGGGTATTAGAAATTGGGGAGTAGATCTAATTTGAAACTTAGAAGCACCAACTCTTTGGTGCTTCCAAAGTATTCTAGCTCTACTATATATATATATATATATATATATATATATATATATATATATATATATATATAGAGAGAGAGAGAGAGAGAGAGAGAGAGAGAGAGAGTCATTCTTTTTTATACTCATAAGCTTTTTTACCGTTAAATCTACCCTTTAATCATTTTCACCCGTTAGATTATACTATTCAACCAACCACCCACTAAACCCTAGGGGCCCCACTATCAACCTAACCATAACCACACTCATCCTAACCGCACATTTTTTCATCCGAAGGTTAAAAACTTTATGAGTACAAAGGGCTCTATACTCATATGAGTATAGTAGCCCCATATATATATATATATATATATATATATATATATATATATATATATATATATATATATATATATATATATATATATAAAATACAATATTGGGATGATAAACGGTTAGGTTTGAAATTGCCCAAATATAATAATATAATATTGATGCCTTTGAAAGAAAAAAAAACTGTATAATACAGCAAAGAAAAATAACATTAAAATACAATGTAGAAAGGTGTAATTACACCAAATGTGAATATCTAATTAAATATTTTTATATAACATAAGAATATAAAATATAAAATATTAATTAAATATTATTTAATATGAAGTTATAATGTTGCTTTTAATTAGATTCTCCCCGTGGCATACAACACAATATAATTGGTTTCCGAAAGAAAAATTAGTTTATGAAATACCTCAATTGGGATTCGAAGATCGTGAGAATATAGGATCAAATCAAACCACTCGCTCCAACGGATCAAATGCAAGATCACCAGATGGAAATTGCACTAGTTTCCACAACCCAAATGTCCAATCCTCCAAGTAGAGAATAATCTTTATGGAATCTCAGTAATGGGAAAAAATCACAGTAAGAGAGAAATCACAGTAAGAGAGAAAGTTCACAGAATGTTCGTATACTCTTCTTCATTCCCTCTCTCCTTCTTTCACTGCACGTACGTAGTGGGTGGTTTCCTAACCGACTAAGGAAACCACCTCTTAATGGGTCGGGTCGGATTTGCCCATCATGGGCGACCGAAATCCGATTCAAAAACCAACATCTCCCACTCGCACGTGATGGGCAAACAATTCCAATTATCTTGGTGATTTTCATACTGACAAATGGGTCGCGTGATCCGCGAGCCAACTCATAAGTCTATCTATGCACCTGTTAGGGATACATAATAGCCGTAAAAACCAAAAACAATATTTTATTCTTATCCATATCATGACTCGCTATGCCCTAGACAAACTTAGTTATGTCAAATTAAGTGTACTTAATCCTTCAAAAATAGCTACACTTAATCTTTCTTTTCTCACTATGTATTCACAATTATGTTCGAACTTTTCTTCAAAAGCAACATAACTGGTCGACCGGTGAATACATATGCTTGACATAATCTAAAAATGTCTTCCTTTTGTTCTCATACTTATCAGTTTTAGAACAACCGCTTTCCTAGACATGCCCCATAAGGCTAATTATTGCCTGACCGCAGGAAACATGCTAAAGTAGCGAACAATGATCTATCACATCAGAATATAGACATAATTTACTAAGAGCACTTAAGAGACCATTATTTAATTAAGGTCTCGAGAAACTCACACAATGAGAGTGCAGGGATTCTTTTTATTTAATCTCATTTTCTTCATAGTCACTTTTACACACGCGGTATGAAACGCGTGTTACGGTGTAATTTCTCCTCCAAGGAGCGTATGTCATATAAAATCATAAACACCGTAGAGATTTCGGTTAAACACCTCATGGTATCTAACTCGAGTTCTCTATACAATAATTTTATCATATTGTCTATCAGAGATCTCACATCTGGTAACTCAGACTAACATGATTGTGGGGTCATCATGTTCGGTCCAAAAAATACAAACAATTTAAATACGGACCTCATCTTGACTTTAGTTAAGGCGACATATATATGTACACTTTTAAACTCTCTTATGATAAGTCTCTGGTTTTCTTAAAAGATGAATGTACATTTGTCTCATCTCAGCACGCCTTCTTTGCATCTGAGGCAGTCGCTCGTGTGAGAAAGCCGACTCCAGCCTGGTGACATACCTTTTAACTATTACATAGTTTATGCTAGTATCAATGTATACTCTTCACATAGAAAATAGAGTAGAGTGCAAGATTCATTAATACAATGTACTAATACAACATTGCATGGTCAATCTTAAAGTACAGTACATCATATTCTACGCAATCCTAACGATTCAACATGTGATCTGAACACATCTCTTGTAAGAGGTTTCGTGAATGGATCAGCAACCATCTGATGCGTAGATATATACTGTAGAAACACATCATTCTGTGCCACAATGTCTCTTATAAAATTATTCTTTATATCTATATTCTTTGTTCTTCCATGATACTTCGAATCCTTTACAAAAGCAATTGCAGCTTGATTGTCACACTGGATTTTCACAGAGTTAAAGTTATCTTTTGTTATTCCCAAACTCTGTAAAAATCTTCTCAACCAAACTGCCTCTTGTACTGCCGCTGAACATGCTACAAATTCAGCTTCCATGGTTGATAATGCAGTACAATTTTGTTTCTTGCTATTCCAAGAGATGGCGCCATTGCCAAGTAAGAATACATAACCAGAAGTGGATTTGCGTTCATCCAGATCTCCTGCCCAATCTGCATCTGAATATCCCGCCAAACGCAAATTTTTTCCTTGATAACACAATGAATAATCTGCAGTTCCTTTGAGATATCTAAGGATCCTTTTAACACCTTTCCAGTGTTTCATACCAGGGTTTGACTGATAACGACTCACTAAACCCACGGCATAACATATATCTGGCCTCGTACACATAGTGGTATACATTAGACTTCCAACAGCACTAGAATAAGGAACTTTAGCCATTTCTTTTTTTTTGTTCTGCAGTTTTAGGACACATGTCAAGGCTTAGGCTTTCACCCTTTGCTATAGGAGTATCAATGGGATTACAATTCTGCATATTAAATCGTTATAAGATTTTCTTGATATAAGGCTCTTGTGAAAGACCCAATAATTTTCTAGAACGATCTCTGTAAATTTTCACTCCAAGAATATATGCAGCTTCCCCATATCCTTTATTTCGAAATTAGAGTGTAACCACTCTTTAATGATATTCATGAACTACTTATCATTTCCTGCCAACAGTATATCATCAACGTATAGAGATAAAATTGTAAATTTACACTCTTCACGTTTAATATATACATAATGATCCTCATTGATCATATTAAAACTATAAGACGTTACTGCTCTATGGAATCTCAAATACCATTGTCTGGATGATTGTTTTAGGCCGTATAATGATTTTTTTAGTTTACAAACTTTATTTTCTTGGCCATCAACTTCAAACCCCCAAGGTTGATCCATATAAATTTCTTCATCCAATTCACCATTGAGAAAAACTGTTTTAACATCCATTTGATGTAACTCCAAATCTAAATGAGTTACTATGGCAAGAATTAGACGGATTGAGGTAAAACGTACTACCGGTGAAAAGGTTTCCTCGTAATCAATACCCTCTTTTTGAGTATAACCTTTCGCCAGTAGGCGAGTCTTATAGCTTTCAATGGATCCATCTGCTTTGCGCTTGGTTTTGAGAACCCATTTGTTCCCTATAGTCTTGCGCCCTGGTGGCAGGTCAACCAAGTCCCAGACATTGGTGAATTCCATCGACTCCATTTCTTCTTCCATTGTAATTTTCCATTGTTCTTTTTCTTGGCAAGATAAAGCCTCTCTTACATTCTTAGGTTCGGCTTCATCATGTGAAGCTACCATGAAAGCTTCACCCTCAATCTCAAATCGTCGTCGAGGAATGATTTGACGATTGCTTCTTCGCAATTTTGAACCATGTGGATCATATTCACTCCCACTCGGTTTATGTGTGTCGTCACCAACGAAATCTTCAATTTCATATAATTGAAATTTCTTGTCAATTTCACCTTTACTAGGAAATTCGTCCTCTATGAATGTGGCATCACGTGGTTCTATTTCAGTTAAACCTCCCTCGGAATGTTCACCTAAGAACACATAATCTTTTGATTGTTCTGAGTATCTTATAAAGATACATTTCTTCCCTCTAGGACCAAGTTTTCCATACTTGTGGGAAGAATCATGAACATAGTGCCGACCCCCATGGTCGCAAATAAGTTAAATCGGGTTTTCTACTGTCCATAACTCATAGGAGTAGATGCAACTGATTTAAAAGGTACACGATTTAATATATAAGCTGCTGTTAATAAAGCATCTCCCCAAAACGAAATGGAAAGATTTTCTTGTGCCATCATGGATCTAACCATTTCTTGTAAGGTCCTATTTCTTCTCTCTGGAACACCATTTTGTTGCGGAGTTCCAGGAATGGTTAGTTGTCTTTCAATACCCTTTTCATTACACAATTCTTTGAACTGTTCAGATAGATACTCCCTACTCCTATCAGTTCTTAAGGCTTTAATCCTTCTGTCTAACTGATTCTCTACAAGGTTAGTATAACGTTTGAAGCAATCCAATGCTTCTGACTTGTGAGCAATCAGATAGATGTAACCAAAACGGGTGAAGTCATCTATAAAAGTAATGAAATATGATGCACCGTGTCTTGCCCTAACATTCATTGGACCACATATATCAGAATGAATTAATTGCAATGGATATTCGGCTCTTGTTCCTTTACCAAATGGTTTTCTAGTTGTTTTTCCAGCTAGACAATGTTCACATCTAGGCAAATCAATTGCAGTGAGCGAACCTAACAGACCATGTTTAGCAAGCCTATTCATCCTTTCTTGACCAACATGTCCTAGTCTAGCATGCCAAACATTTGTATTCACATTTGTATGGCTACAAGAAGCAGTTGAAGAAAAACAACTACCAACATAATTATACATATTATGTTCACAATCCAATACAAATAAACCATTTAATAAGTAGCCAGAACCATAATAAACAGAGTCATAAAATATGTCCACACGATTGTTGCAAAAATTTAAACCATAACCACAAACTAAAAAAACAGATACAGAGTCCAAGTTTCATCGAATCTCTGGAGCATATAGAACATCATGTAGGAATAAGGTTCGGCCACCACGCAACACCAATTTGCACGTGCCTATCCCTTTTACGTCAACTTTTGCATTGTTTCCTACATATCTCCATTTAGTTCCCTTGGACTCGACGATACTCTACGAATGCACCTCGGTCTCCTGCTACATGATCTGTGGCTCCTGAGTCTACAATCCACAAAGGATAAGAATCTGTGAGCAACACCGTGCTAGAAACACAAACAGTATTAAGAAAAATAGAATGAAATGCTACCTTTTTCTGCTCGGTACACTCACGAGCAAAGTGACCCAACTTGCCACAATTATAGCACTTCATCTTACTCTTATCTTTCTTTTTCTTCCAGAACCGTTTGCCTTTCTGATTTCCTTTGAACTTGTTCTTTTTAGGCCCCTGACCAGTCTCCATTCCCTTCCCCTTTCTGTTTTTAAATTTCTTATACCTAGAGCCTGAAGCCCTATGTGAACTAGATTCAGTCATATAAGCATGCACGGGACCTCTTGTAGCCCCAAGACGCCCATCTTCTAGTTCCACATGGCGAGCCACATCAGCAAAAGTTTTGATGCTGTCGTTGTGAGTTAAATTCACTTTCATGTGCTCCCAACTATCAGGAAGAGAACGGATTACTACTTGAACTTGCTGCTCATCAGTGAGGGTGTGTCCTGTTGACTTCAATTCCCTTATCATGTTAGACATCTCTCTTAGATGTTGTTTGATGGTATGATTAGGGCGCTTCTTATAGGTATCAAATTTGATGGTCAACTGTCTCAATTTGGTTACAGTTGTTCCTCCAAATTTCTCCTTTAGATGAACCCACATTGCATGAGCAGTAGGAAGTTGCTCGCACTCACCAATGAGATCATCAACCATTGAACTTATCAGAATTCCACGAGCAGAGGAATCCTTTGCTTTCCAAGCACGATAAGCTTCTTGATCTCTTCTATGCTGAGCAGTATTTCCTTCACCAGGGTCGGTCATAGTTTGATGAATAGTTTCTAATGCTTGTTGTTCCTCGAGAACATATTGAATCTTAGTTTGTCAGATATTGTAATTATCACCATCCAATTTCTCACCCTTATTGAGATCTGCTATGATATTCTTTGATGCCATGATATTTCAAAGCTACATAGAGACATTGTAAAATTAAATACTAGCACTTACAAAAATTATCTAAAACACCTATCACTTTATGCTATATAATGTACTAAGTTAATCATGATATAATATAAGAAATAGAATCGAAAGTTCACTATGTTCCCAATCATCTTCTATATTCAAATATTATATCATCACAAACTTGTCATTCACCATATAAAGAGATAAGTTCTAGATAATAATAAAAGTTCAAGATTTCTCCAAATCTAAGAACTCCCACTCAACTAAATAGTTATCAAACAAATGAAATACTATCATTAACATCCATAAAAAAAATATGTCATACCATTTATAACTTTAAGTATCAAACGACATGCATATTTTCATTAACACAAGAAAACACTACACATGCTACAACTATATAGTGTTGATTAAGATGCATAACAACAACAACATAAAACAACAAAAAAAATATCCTCTGTGGATACAAATACAATTCGAACTAACTTAATTTTCACCGTTAAACACTCTACACCATGGTTCTGGAACAATATCATATGATATTCGTTCCACAATGTCAAGTGCCGCCTTCTCTAAGAATAGGCATACATTAGAACTGCCAAGAGCAGTGCGCCTACCATTTCAAAGATTAGGAGATAGTGCCAAAATATTTGTCCTTCTTATAGCACTTGTAATGTAATGACGATTATATGCATTCCTGAATTCCGATACCGGATCACTATAAAATAGTATAAAATCATACTTATTTTTAAATATATTCCACCAAGTTTTAGCCCAATAATCTGGTATTGAATTTCTTAATGCAAATGTTCTCTGAAAATCTTGAATAATATAATCGTCATTTTCAAGCACATTGAACAAGTCCTCTAAAAACGATATATATTGTTCCATGGAGTGTGACGGATTCATCTTATAAGTCATGATAGGGCGCAATAGTCTATCACCATATCTTCCCCTCAAGACTCTCTTAGTCCGAATAGTACGTGCCATATCTAACAAAAAATTGAACATTCATGAACATGCCATATTTAACAAAATATTTAACATTCATTAGCACGTAAAATTTTCAATGTAAATATTTTATCTACAATATTATGGCATCCAATCAATACATTATGATGTCATTTAAATAAAATAAATTAATTCATAATTTTTTAAAACTATACATGAGTTTAAAAAATTGAACCATTGTAAAAATACGCCATAAAAAAAATAAAATAATAAATTGCTCAATGCAGGAATTGAACCCTAAACCTCATCAATAATCAATAACAAAGATTTAACATTGTTGCTGCCAGCCAACAAATCAAATGTATGAATGTTATATATGTACCAACTTTAATATATATATACAGTTTCGATCGTACTATATTATTACAATTCAATAACCCGTTTATATTGGATTAGATCTCGAAAAAAGAGATCCATTAACAGAATATTACGAACCCATTAAGTCCGTATTCTATTCATCGTACTTTCTTTTTTCGAAACAAAAAAAATTGAGCAATCTGCATATTTTTTACATCTCAAATTCAAAGAATTTAAAAATAAATTCTCACTTTAGAGTTAAATTATGTATTCAATCTCAAGAGAAACAATTCATACAAATTTCTCATGCAAAAAAAAATCATTCATCATAAATTCCATCATAGAAATAATTAAGAGTCAAGGATTTGGTTTCAACATGCTCATACCAATGAAAGAAAAATTAATTTATGAAATACCTCAATTCCGATTCGAAGATCGTGAGAATATAGGATCAAACCAAACCACTCGCTCCAACGGATCAAATGCAAGATCACCAGATGAAAATTGCACTAGTTTCCACAACCTAAATGTCCAATTAATCCTCCAAGTAGAGAGTAATCTTTATGGAATCTCAGTAATGAAAAAAAATCACAGTAAGAGAGAAATCACAGTAAGAGAGAAAGTTCACAGAATGTTCGTATACTATTCTTCATTCCCTCTCTCCTTCTTTCACTGCACGTACGTAGTGGGTGGTTTCCTAACCGACTAAGAAAACCACCTCTTGATGGGTCGGGTCGGATTTGCCCATCATGGGCGACCCGAAACCCGATTCAAAAACCAACAGTTTCTATATTGGGTAATTTGCACTTTTGGTCCTCAAACTATGAGGCGGTGATACTAGAGTTTTCAAATTTTAATTTATTATAATTTCTAGTTCAAACTTTTAAATTGTCGTATCTAAATTTCACAATTTATTAGTTAGCTAAATGGATATGTGTCGCTATTGCAGTAGTATTGTACTTGATAATACGATAATGGCTAAAATAGCACGTCGTTGACATATTAGCGGCACAACCCTCAATCTTTTTCTTCTTTTTTTTTTGACAGAGATAGGTAGCACGCTACCCGTTTCGTTTATTTCATTTAAAAATAAACTTAGTTGGAAATGTGAATCAACTAGGATTCGAACTTGGGTCTCAGGTACCAACCACCAATCTCTTTGTCACTTGCTCTAGAAACGGTCTAATCAATTAAGAGCTTATTTAGTACTAAGGCTAATCTACCGCTATTAGGTAAAACGAAGCCGAGACTAAAGCATCTATGGATATGCTTCCTCTTTCTACAATCAGATTACAAAAAATATATCGTAACCGGCGCGCTGCTGTATATGCGACATGATATTTTGTATAGAAATAAACGAGGTATTATTTGATTGTACATTTTTTTATATCATGTATCACAATATCTCCGTAATCTCAAACGGAGTCTAAATTGAATTGTAGAATTTGATTGCTATAATTTAGCAAGTTTAAGTTTAAAAATATAATAAATTGAAGTTTAAGGTCCAAATGTCATTCTCTCTTAGTCTATGGACCAAAGTGTAATTTATCCATCTAGAGTAGTACATTTAATTGGTAAGTGTACTTTTATGTCAAGTTTTAGTCTCTGTCTGATCTCTGATAATGTAGTTAACAGGTTTGGCCAACCATGTGTTTCCTGTTATTGTTTTTTTCTATAAATATATGTATCAAATCCTTGAAGACATCAACAATATATAATTTAGTTTTATACTTTTTCAGGCAACATACCCGTCAAAACCCTAAGCTCCTCACCGTATTCACAGGAAAGAAGACTGAAAAAACTTTGACATAAAAAAAAATATAATAATATTTTATAAACGGAATCCTCACGGATTACTAACGATAAAGGGTAAAGTGAATATTTTTCATTTTACAAGAAAACAAAATGTAGATTTTTAAATGACAGACGGAAAAGTAAAAAGTCAGATTTTGACAAGATTTTTTGTATTAGCCAAGTTATAACGAGGTTAGTAGTTTTATAATATTTGTCCTTTATAATGATGTACTCTAGCCTAATCACAAATCTTTTGATCATTAGACATTTAATTTAAATATATTTTTTTGTGCATCTATAATTTTTTTTTGTATATATAACATTCAATATTTGCATTGTATATTATTGTGAGTTTTTTTTTAGCCATATTAATTGCTATATATTTGTTGTGCGCCGAATTTCTGTCCTCTTCGACCCGGTCAAAGGTCTTCATCGGGAAGCGCGTCGGGATGCGGAACGGCTGCGGATAGTGACCCTCGAAGTTTGCGCCTTTCGACTGGATCAAGCGATTCGGCTGATGAGGGATCGAATCTGCCGGGTTCGAAAACCTTCACTCTGGTTGGTGGAAGAGCGATATCTGGCTTGTGCGAGGATCAATGTCGGCAGAAGAGTCGAATGGAGGAAGTACACAGTAACTGGTCGGCTGAATGAACCGAATAGATGAAAAACACAGTGATTGATCGGCCGGAAGAGCCGAATGTCTTTATATATATTAATAAAACAGAGCAGGGGAGTGATGCCGTGGGGCGGACTCCAAGTATATTCTACAAGGAGTGATGCCGTGAGGGCGACGGACTCAAGTATATTCTACAACGGAGTGATGCCCATGGGGCAGACAGACTCCAGGAGTGATGTGACACTCCAATAGTCCCACATCGGATGGGAATGTGGTTGTTATTGGGTTTATAAGAGACTTAGACACTAGAAATAATAACTGGGCTTAAGCATTTTGGGCCAGTGGTTCGGCCCAACGAGTTTATTGTTGCTAGTGGGCTGGGTCGTTACATTTGGTATTAGAGCCGGTTCATCAGCTGGACATGTGTGGCGAGTCTCAGCTGAGCCAGGGTCTGGATGACGGGCTAGCGAGACGAGTCTCACATAGCCTGGTGATCTTGGGCTGTGTGTGTGATTGGACTGACGAGGACGTCAGGGCCTTATGACGAAGTCGCGACACCTAATAGTCCCACATCGGATGGGAATGTGGTTGTCATTGGGTTTATAAGAGACTTAGACACTAGTAATAATAACTGGGCTTAAGCATTTTGGGCCAGTGGTTGGGCCCAACGACTTATTATTGCTAGTGGGCTGGGTCGTTACAAGTGATGCCCGAAGGGCAGACAGACTCAAAGATCTAAGTTACAAGCTACTCCTAGGAAAGTAATAAAATGCAGAGAAAATAAGGGTGGTCTTCTCGTTCACAGGGTGGAGAAAGACCTCTATTGCAGGCTTCAAAGTTACTATTTATAGCCCGCATTATTGGTTGGTTGAAAGTAGTTGGGGGCAGTGGTTGTAACCATGTGGAAGTTACACTAAGTCCTCATGCATGGAAGTTACGCTAACTCCTCATGGAAGTTACGCTGGAAGTTACGCCAACTTCTTATTGAAGTTACGCGCCCCAATCTTCAACCGTTCCCGCCTTCTTGTCCTTCAGGCGCCCTTATTGCCAACTCCTGGTGTACCACGTGTCCTTATTGGCTTATACGTGGGTTAGGTCGGCTCAATTTTGGTATCAACAATATTATTTTATTTGATTATTGTATTATAAAAATAATTTTAATCATCCATTTACATGATATGCTACTTTTCTTTAATAAGCTTGAATAGTTTTGCTGGAACAATTAATTCTTTTTCATTATAGTTTTATTTTTTAAAAAGTATTTATTTATAATATAACCTATATATTATAACGGCCATTACATTAGATAATAACTCGTTGGGCAACCATACCCAAAATCTTAGCCGATTATTATTACTAAGTGTCTAAGTCTCTTATAAACCCAATGATAATTCCATTTCCGATATGTGGAATTGGAGTGTCACATATATATTTATTATTTTTTGTACTACGCACTGATAAATTATTTTTCACAAATTTTTACTTGATCAACCGTATATATCTACCTGCCGCAACACCTGGGCCACCACTCTAGCTAGTTTAGATGATTGAAGTATTCACTTTAGCTCAAAAAGTTTCAACTCTAATGGGAAGTGAATTTGGTTAAAATTAAGTTTTAAGAGAGAGAGAGAGAGAGAGAGAGAGAGAGAGAGAGAGAGAGGTGGTCTTTTTGGCCTTGAAGTAACGATAGCTCCAATTCGTGAATTATTTCCAATGCAATATATCCTTCTTGAGTTCCTTCTAACATTTGAGCAATTTAGTTACAAAACTTAAAGATAAAAGATTAGTCCAAATTTCACCATTATTTGTTATGATCATCAAATTTTAAATGACGATTAGAGTCACTAGGCCAACATCATGTTCCAAATTTAATTGTCAACTTAAGAAGAACTAAAACTTTTAGAAGTAAATTAAACTTCAGCAAATTCTGACGATAAAACATCCGAATTGAAGATAATTAATTAAGCACTGTTAAATTGGATTTAGGTTCTGTAAATTTTCGAGGTTTCGATTCTAGATTTTCTAAAATTATTTGCCTAGATACATAAATTTTGATTGCTGTAAATTAATCAAGCTTAACAATACCAATCAATGGAATCAGCTGATGAATATTTTTACTTCCAAAATTATTCTAATTTTATATATTCCTTTTCTACAAACGTTTTTGGAGGACCTTTTGCTCATGTCTTGTCCCAAATCCACATGCAATATTATTTTATTTATAAACATTAAAAAAAGAAAGGGAAGGTTTTGGAAATTAAAATAAAACACACCCACAGAGCCTGCAGCTAAAACGACTCTTCTTCTGACCCCAATCAATGTGTCGGGGGCAACAGCTAATTTATTCTTTTTATATTTTAATTTTATTTTTATCCAATTAATAATTTATTAAAAAAATATATGTTAAACTATTTAATAAAATTTAGAATTTCTAATTATTAAAATTAAAAGTTGACCAAATATATTTTGAATATTTCAAAATTTTTAAATGTACAAATTAATTGCTCATCAGACTATAAATATAACATTAAAATTTGATATTAAAATCAAAATAAAAATATATAAAAATTTTCTAAATTAATGAATCATTTTGAATTATCTATCCAACTGTTGAAAATTTTATTTTAATTACATAAAACTTCTTATCAATATTCACATTTTCACTTTCCTTTCGTATTTTTTAGAAACCTACATTCCCCCCCCCAAGTATTTCATTAGGGTCCGTTTACATCCGACTATCATATATTTTTATACACAAAATACCTTCAACCTCCTCCCTGCCACTTCCTTTAGCTCGCCGCCCACGCCACCTCACCTACTCCGCCACCTCGCCCTCCTTCGTTGCCTATGTGACACCCCAATAGTCCCACATTGTGTGAGAATGGGATTGTTATTAGATTTATAAGAGACTTAGACACTGGCAATAATAACTGAGCTTAAATATTTTGGGCCGGTGGTTGGGCCCAACGAGTTATTGTTGTTAGTGGGCTGGGTCGTTACATTTGGTATCAGAGCCGGTTCACCAGCTGGACATGTGTGGCGAGTCTCGGCTGAGTCAGGATTTGGATGATGGGCTAGCGAGACAAGTCTCACATTGCTTGGTGATCGTGGGCTGTGTGTGTGATTGGACTAACGAGAACGTCAGGGTCTTAACGAGGGGAGTTTGTGACATCCCAATAATCCCACATCGGATGGGAATGGGATTGTCATTGGGTTTATAAGAGACTTAGACACTAGTAATAATAATTGGGCTTAAGTATTTTGGGCCCGTGGTTGGGCCCAACGAGTTGTTTTGCTAGTGGGCTGGGTCGTTATAGCCTAGCCCTGGCCCACCCCCTCCATCCGCGCCCAGACATACGCTCTGGCGCTCCATTATTGTCTCGCTCTCAACCTCGCCCACCTCTCCGTCCATGCCCACCCCGATCTCCTTCCTATCCTTGCCAAAATGGAAGGGCGATAATGGTGCGCATGCAGAAGGAGCAGGGGAGTAGATTGAGGAAATGGAGTCAAAGCTGTGATTGAGCGAGGTGCAAAGAACGGAAAAGGAGAGACGACAACTGAGCAAGATTGGAAGAGGAGAGACGACAATTGAGCAAGATCGGGAAGAAGATGAAGATGGTGAGGGGCAATTTGATTATTTTATTATCACAGTTAACACCGTACCCCCAGTGAACATTTTGCATTTTTCAAGAGGGTAAAGTATAAATTTTTAAATAACAGAGGGAAAAGTAAAAAAACGAATATTACTAAAAAGTTTTTTGTAATTTAGCCTTTTAATTATTGAATCTTTTCACATGTTAGATTTGAGTTACTCAATAATCTTTTGATTTTAAAACTTGAATATATCGTTTAGCTCTACAAATTTAGTTATATATACACTTCATTAATTCTCGCAACTAAATTTATTAAAATAAATATTGACTTAAACTCCATTAATTTTTTTTGAAATTTTTTATTTTACAATATATATCTAAGTGATCAATATTATAAAATTAAAATTTATGTTCAATATATGTAATCTAAACTACTTAAAATTATGCGTGAAAAATTATATATTTTAAAATTTTATAATAATAAAGAAGAAAATTAGATTGAATTAAAAAAAAAATTCAATTCTCTTGGTACCAATAAAAAAAAAAAAAATTCCAATCCAATCCGACCCCACCAGTTGGGGACACCATCCCACGAAAAATTTTAGAATCAGCGGGTATATTGATTACGTGGCGTAATAAATCAATCAAATTTTTTTTTTTTATAAATATATGTCCCATCGTGATTATAAATTATTTTTTTATTATACTTTTGTTTGAAAAGAAAAAAAGTAATTGACTTGTTATTTATGACGTTGTACAAATAAGATAGTGTAGAATTTCTACATCCCCACGGCCTCTTCAACCTAAAACAACAGATAATTCATTATTATATAAATAAAATAGATTTGTCCATCCTTCGCATCAAGTCCAATGCACTGACAATTAATTCAACCTTGCACAGCACATTAATCATTTCTTTCGTTGACGTTAAGATAGAAATGCTATCAATCTTTTCTAAAATTTGGAAAAGGAAACCAAAGTTTTAAAAAGTAAAAATTTGCAATAAATGATGCAATTAACCATGCATTTTTATTTCAATAAAAGGTTCAAAGGATTAATTGAACGAATAGTCCCCAACCTTTAACTGATAATCAATTTGATCCCCAACTATTTTTTTTTTCTAAGTAGGTTGCTAAACTTTTTTTTTGAGACATTGGTAGCACGCTACCTATTTCGTTTATTTTATTTAGAAATAAACTTAGTTAGAAATGTGAATCAACTAGGATTCGAACTTGGGTCAGCACGCGACTAACCACCGAAAATTCGTGATCACGAGGATTTCTAAACTTTATTATTTATTTTAACCAGTATATGACTCACTCTTTGCTAGATAATGTTTCAAAAAATTAAGGTATATAATTATTAAAACTTTAAAAATAAAAAATATATTAAAAAATATAAGACAAATTATAAAATAGACTTATATAAATTATAAAAAATAATTTTTTAATTACTATTTTCTTAACTTTCAATATTTTTAGAGCTGAATTATTTAATAATTTTATTTAAAACTTTACTAAAATTTTATAGTTTTACTCGTCATTCTGTAAGTAAATTTTTTTAATTAAAAGATAAAGTTGGAGGACTTATTTCAAAATAAAGAATAGATGAGAGTGTCAGTACTTTACTAAAATTAATTGAAAGAGAAGAAACTACTGTATATGTATCTGGTGCATATGATTACTCCATACGCTACAATTTATATTAGATGACTAATGGTACAATATCGAAAATTAATTAAATATACCTTACTTCTAAAATCTAATAATTTAAATTATATTTGATTTACTAATTTTAAAATCTCTATTAAAGAATGTTGAGTTGGTGGCATATGTACATAAATACATCTAGGTTCATACTATGCTTAGTACAGTGCACATATAATTTTAAAAGAGAAGAAACTTTTTTTCTTACATATGAAGCATATTAATTTTTCATACACTATACAAACTATGATATAATTAATGGAGTATTTGACATAAAATAAAATATGATATAATAAAAAATATTTAAATAATTTATTATATAATCAAAATTTTATTTTTAATGCATAATTTATAATCGATTTATGGTGACTCGGGCACATCAAAACTTTCCTATAGGCACATGGCATTGCTCCGTTGGTTAAGGAGTTCATGAGCTACGTGGCTTCAGAAGAATTTAGCAAAGTTAGTTAATTCTGATTGACCAAAATTAAGTGCAATGATGTAGCGTATTCAAGTAAAATTCATCTTCTAAATTTTTAATTTGTTAAAAAATACGGCGAAAAAACAGATTCATCAATTATTCGGATACGTGATTTATACGGATGTTATACGTTCATCAATTAAAAATTCGGGATAAAAAATTCGGCTATTAAATTAAGTTTTCTTCTCTCAAAATTTATGCTATTAGCATAAATACTCATATTTTTTAAGAATATAAGAAAAAGAACTATAAAATTAAGCTAAGTAGGTAAAACAAATAGCAACCTATATTATACCTCAAAATAAATAATAAATTAAGTAAATAAGAGATTAAAATAATACATAAGAGATTAAATTTTTTTGATCGAGTGATTTTTTTTTGGGAGGGAGAGGAGGAGAGCGAATGTAACAACCCACTTCCTCGTAGAACGTGCCGAGTTCCGTCGAAATGAGCGGAACGCGGAGTGAGATGAGTATCACCAAGTTCTAAGTGTAATGGAACTTGGGTGTAGTGAGAATGGGACCCACGAGAACAAAATTGGCCATTCTGAAGCAAATTCTAGACTTGGGGCTTGCAGGGTCCGGATCTCACAGATGGAGATCGGACCTCACGCACGCAGCAGCCGAAATACAAGAAAAATCGGCTAAGTCCTGGAATCCCAGCTTACGGGATCCGGACTTGAAGCCGAAGACCGGACCCCAAGACTGGTCCCCGTGTTCAAGACTGGTGTTAGATTGCGTAGGGGCTGAAAAATGGCTAAGTCCCAGAATGACCACCTACGGGATCTGGACTCCATGACCGAGACCGATCTCGTGGCCGAAAATGCCCGATACGATTTGCACGAGATAAAAGTTGAGGGCTTTAGGGCAATTGTGTAGGGGTTAAGTGAAGTGATTAGAGAGGTAATAAACTCTCTCCTCTCCCTATCACTCCCTCAGATCTCTCTCTCTCCCTTTCTGTTTGACAGCAAGAAGAAGAAGGGAAGGAAAGAAAGAAAGAAAGAAAGAAAGAAAGAAGAAGATGATGATGATGATCGAGGCCATCTTCTTCCTCTTCTCCTTGTGCATGAGAGCACTTTAGATGTAAGCTTGAACCCTCTCTCTCTCTCTCTTCATGGTAGATCTTTAGGGAATGAGTTTCTAAACCCTAGATTTATGATTTTGATCTTCTCACAAGAGTAGAAACGTAGTAGTAGCCGAAGAACACATGAAAACCATATTTTCTTCATAGAGCTTTAATGGTGGATTTCTAGGGTTTGTTCTAAACACCCTAGGGATGGTTCTACTACTCTTAGATGAGTTCCTAAATGTCGAACAAGCTCTCTTTTGCTTGTTCTAGGGATCGAAATGGTAGGTTTTGCAAAAATGCAAAACCTAGGGTTAAAATGGGGTTTTTAAAAATAAATGAGATTGGTCTCATTTGACCTCATGTAAAACTAATTGAGGGTCTAACGAACGCGTTGGTGCGCTCGGTTTGGTGATCCGACGAGCGAGTGCAAAGATATTAATAAATTAATATATTCTTACCAGATGTGCGCAGCACGCGAGATAGAAGCTCTAAATTCGTGAAATCGGAATTGAGGCATCGTGAAGGCGTAGGATAACGCCACAAAGTCTCGGATCGAAGTTTGGTGATCGTTCGGTTGGTCGCGCAAGAGTTCGAGCGAACCGGCAAGATCGAGGTGCGCGGGCGGCGATTGCAAGTGTCGACGAGCAATCGGAGAGCAAAACTAAGGTGGGTTGTGTTCTTGAAGCGACTAGGTCGCTTTGTATGTCTAAGAGTGACATAAGTTCATGTTGATGTATGTGATCCATGTATAGAAAATGCATGTTAGAAACATAAAGTAAAAAGGCTAAGTAGATGCGTGATAATAGCATAATGTATAATGCTAGATGAGTAAATGAATGCATGCTTAGCATAGTGAGATAAATGCTAGAATGCATGATTAGCATTGTAATAATAAATGCAAGTAGATGGATCAATAACTCTAGAATGAGTAGAGAATTCAATAGTGGAATGCCAAGTAAATAATGTGAGTCTTGGACATAAACGAACACATAGATCGAGTGGCATCTAATTTAGTGTAAAGAACATAGGTTATAGTAAACCTAGAGTCAATGGACCTAGGAGTGTGGCATCTAACCTAGTGTAACGGACATAGGTTGCACAACGATGATAATGGACCTAGTGTTAGTAAACATAGGTCGAGTTAGAATGACATTGAACCTAGAGTAAAGTAACCTAGATTATGTGACAAAGAATGAACCCTAGAGTCAAGTAGACCTAGGATGTAAAGAACAATGGACCTAGTGGGTCGACTCTTGAGGGTTAAAGCCAACCCTCAAGCAAAGTGGAATGGATTCCGGAATCCCGAGATTTGGACACCTGAGTGGGTGTCGGGCGTGTGCGACGATTTCACCGTCCAGGGCTATACCACCGTCGTAGCGTGTGTGCGACGATTTCGCCGCCGGTGGGTGAGCCGAGTTTAGTTATATACCGGTTGAGCCGGGTTGAGGATCAGACCGCCGGGAGTGACGAAACCATTCTTTGGGTAAGTACGAAACGTGCGCCGCCAGGTGGCTGAGACGTGACTTGTACTTTTGTTGGGTGTGGTGCGATTAGTTCGCCGCCAGATGGTTAGGTCATGGCTCTAGTCGCGCCGTAAGTACGCCGTGTTCGCCACCGATTGGCTACGTCAAGTGTCTCGAGTCGGGTTCAGCGTGTGCGATGATTTCACCGCTATGAGGCTGATTCAGAGAGGGCGGCAGGCTGTTGACAGCTGGGCTGGTTGTGAGACGTCCAACACCTCGGGCTAGATAGCGGGTGGATTATCCGCAATTTATTGACTCAAGACCGAGTCAGGTGGAGTAGTGAGCTGAGGTAGAGGTGACCTTAGAAGTGAATTGCTAAATAGCATAAGTGCCTTAGTGTAAAGAATAAAGAGTAAAGAGTATAAATAGCCAACTTAGTAAATAGCTAAGTTTAAGAATGAAATGGCTAAAGTAAAGAATATCAATAAAGTAAGGAACAGCTAAGAGCTAAATAATAATTTGCATATTGCATATTGTGAGGCAGGTTTTTATATTAGTTGCATATTATCTATCTATAGATGTTTTTGGACTAACATATTTGCAGTGCCTCCTTGGACCTATTGGTCGAGCTTTTTCCTTAGGTGGCCGTACCCACTGGAAACTATGGACAATAGTTCTCACCCCACGTTGTTTTGGGGTATTTCCCAGGTACACACTGAGCGGCGCAGCAGCAGCGCGAGGCAAAGGCGTAGCTCAGTAGATAACACCCTACCAGAAGATTGAGATAGAAGTACCCCAGTCGGCATAGCTAGGGGTATAGCAGGGAGAACAAGATGTAAACAATTTATAATAGAGTTTGTAATAAGTAGATTGTATTAGGATGTATGAAGATAAATGTAAAAATTATGATCCGGGTTGAATGGTTGTAATAGCAAGTGCATTTATGTTTTCGATACTTCCTTATGCAATCTAATTGTGATATATGTTCTTGTTTGGAACCTCTTGTAACTGTATTGATTGCGACGCCTAGGACGTACAGGGAAAACTACGAGTTCGGTGGTCATCGGCGGCGGCTGCGACTTGACCAAATTGGCGGGTGGTCGCGGGCGTGACGGCGAACATTGCGAAAAGTTTTTTTTTTTTTTTTTTTGTTGCGAGCTTTGTATTTTGGAAAGGTTTTTTTTTTTTTTTTTTTTTACCTTTCTCTGTTTTGGGCGAGCGGCAAGGCGCAGCGAGCTAGAGCGCAAGCGCGGCCGGATCGCGCGCCTGGCGCGGGCTAGGCGCGGGTGCGAGCCGGGGCGGGCGCGGGCGGGCTCGGCCGTTTTTTTGGGCGAATAATTCGCGAATAAGTATTTTCCTCCCAAAAACGCGTTTTTTTCCGAATTTTTGGAAAAATACGAATTTTGCCGTTTAATTCGTTTTCTCAAAAATTCGCGAATTAACTAACACTGGAATTTAGTGATGCATGTGATGTTATTGTCAAATAGTATATCTACTAGTATAGGGCCGCGTTTCGCATTTCGTGGCGAGTAGGTAGTATTTTAGAAAATTTAAATATTTTAATTTATATAAATTTTAACAAATTTTGTTTAATTAATTAAAATTAAGCAAAAGAAATTAAAAATTATTAAAAATAGTTTAAAAATAATTTGGAATTTTCTATTTCAAAGCGTTTAATAGTTGAGCGGTATGTACATATTTTTTTACCAAAATTTTTTATGGTGAAAATATATAGAGGCATCGTTTCGAAATGTAGCAATTCACATTAGCTACACAACTAACATTACTCGAACATACCTAATCCGGCGAAAGCAAACAAGTGTATTTATTTTCATTCCAATGCATCATGTCGTCGGCCGCCGATCACAACACAAGGAATAGAAAACAAATATCAACTTAAATTTAGTCCATAATCACATTAGAGACATATTAACATCAACCCAATCATAGGCTTTCGCTACACATGATCCCACGTCACTCACGTTTTCTAGATCCTTAAGTCCTTTTCATTCCTAAGGGTCTCTAGGTCCATCATATACTGTCACTTTAGTATTTGATACCGTTATATCCGTCGCGCCCCGAGCCCGATCCCTTTGGTCAGTTCGAGCGCGTCGAATAGACACCGAATGGATAGAGCCTCCCCTGTCCGCCCAAGGCTCAACAACAAGTACAGAGCAAGTATATAGATTTACACAAATAAAAATATAAATATACTTGGCTTGCACGAGGGCAAGCGATAGCCAAAGTGAAAGTACTAAGCTAAACAAACATACAAGTAACATGATTATCTTTTAACCATATACATGCATGTACTTAAACATTTACATTCTTTTTCATCATTTCTTCTCTTTACATCACGTATTCACCAAAATATGACTTTTACATTTAACATCAATAATTTCTTTAATACATTTGCTTTAAAACACCTATAATCATCAAAACACAAATGATGATATATAAAGGGTATGCAACTAGCAAAATTAAAACCGACTCGGGTAGTCACTGTTTATGGCGCGATACCTTTACCGCGATCATCCACCGACTTGTTCGGTCTCGACTGTGGAAATAGTGCGGTGAGAATTACAACAAAGTTTTCAGTGGGTTCGGCCCCAATTTCGCCGACTTTCCCACTAGGTCTAAATCAGACATAATAGAAGAAAGAATAGATAGTAACCAACTAACAAATGCAACTAATATGCCTGAACAAAATATAGTCAATCATATGCTCAATGAAATGCTCATGATGAATGCAAGTTTGCATTTTCTTTACACAATCTTGTGGCTAACCCGTTGGGCCCTCAGCTTCCTCCCGTTGGGACTGTCCTCTGGGGATTCCCCTTCCCAGTGATGACAACTCCGGAGCTCATCGCGTGAGGGGGAGCGACCTCCCTCGAGTCAAGACTATAGGCGAGTATGATCAATTCTTAACTTTAAGGTTTTCAATGTTCTTATGACCCTTAACTTTAAGGTTTCTATGTCACAATATCTCTATTTCTCTTTACTTGCATTCTTTAACTCACACTAGTGTCATATACACTATTTTGTTCTTTATACTCATTCACTAATGCCACACTTATTTTCTAAATATTCAACTATAGCATTCTTGTCCCATTAATGTCACTATTGTAACACTAGTATTCACGACTCTTTAATGCCACTATCTATTTTCATGTCCACATGTCACATTTGTTCTCTATCTCAACTAGGTTCTTGTCTTTGATCATGTATACATAGGGTTTACAAGTTCTTATTCCTTTACTATTATTTCACATGCATTTATACTCATAACATGCAACAAGAAGCTCTCAATTAACCCTATTATGCAAAATGCTTAATATCCACATATGCTCAAAAATGACACTTTAAACATAAAAGAAAATTCACCGATTCTGGATAGCACCACCTACCTTATATGGTTACAAGGATGCCCCGATTCGATTCTTGGAATTTTTAGACGCCTATTCCACGTGCGAAAGCTATCTGTACCAAAAATGATGTTTTGTCAATATCTTTTTATACACTCGTCGGATTGTCGAACCGAGCGCACCAACGCGTTCGTTATATCCCTAATTAAATTTCTATAAGGTCAATTTGTCTTGAAAACAACTTATGGCAAAAGCCCCAAATTTGGAGCCCTAATAGCACACTATAGTAACATACACTATAAACCCATTTGATTCAAGCAATAGCAAGCTTAATATCACTTAGAAACTTATTTAGATTCATCTAAATCCCTTCTTAGGGCAATTAAACCGAATTCTAAAATTCTACCATGGAAGCTCATGGAGCTTACCTCAAAAGCTTTCCTTACTTGAGCTAATGAAGAAGAAGTAGTAGCTCAACTCCAAGCCTTCTTCTCCACTAAGCTTCTTCTCCAATTTCTTCTCCAATTCCTCTTTGGTGAAGAGATTTTAAGAGAGGAGAGAGAGGTGTGAGGTGTGAGCTAAGAACAAGAGAGAAAGAGCTCTCTCTCTCTCTCTCTCTCTCTCTCTTGGGTTGAACCAAAACAAAGGGGAAATGGCATTTATTACACACATAGCCCCCCAACTTTATACAATTTACTTTCAGTTTAGCAGTAAGGCACATATATTTTTTGCCTACCCTTCTGAATGTCCATTTGAGCTCAAATTTGACGGTTAGGTTCGGTTTTACTTAACTTAACGAAAATTTTTTTAATCTTTTAGTTTCGACCCCGTTTGGTCACCGAAAGTTCTACCGAACTGTAATCTCTAGCAGATAGCAGTCGGATTTTATTTTCCACGTTCCGGTGTCAGAATGATATGAAACTTTAAATCTAGCCTCATAACAATAATTCTGACATATTCTCCAGTTTTCATAATTTTTTGACACTGTGCATTTTCTGCTAAAATATCAGCCCCGTCTCTCACAGAAAATTCTAAATCTTCTGTTTTCGTTCCGATTTCAGCACAAGTCGTTTCCAATAAAAATAGTATCTCACACTATTTTTATTTACTCTTACTTTTATATTAAAATTCGGTATATTACAGAGAGAAGGGAGATGGGAAAGGGGTAGAGATGAGGGAGATAGAGAAGGGGAGAGAGAGTGTCACGCCCGGGACCGATTCCTTTGGCGACTCGGGCTCGTCGAACGACGCCAGAGCGGACGAGTTTCCCCTATCCGCCCAAGACTCAACACAAGTACAATGCAATCAGAATGAAAAGCACAAGCGGAAACATACACAAAACGGCTTACACGAGAGTAAGCAATAACCAAGTGAAAAAAAAACTAAACTATACAAGTAGGATGATTTACTTTAAACCATATACATGCACTTACATTCTTTACATCATTCCTTTTCTTTCCATACATGAAGATTTACATATTTCATTCTTTACTTTATACATCAATATCTTCAAATATAGAAGAAGATAAAAGGTATACTACTAACAAAATATGAAGCTCGACTTGGCTAGTCACTGTCTACGGCGCGATACCTTTACCGCGATCGCTCGCCGGCTCACTCGGTCCCGGCTCTGTGGAAATAGTGGGGTGAGAACTACAACAAAGTTCCTAGTGGGCTCGGCCCCCAATTACACCAACTTTCCTACTAGGTCTATCTCAGGCATATTTAAAAGAAAAAAGCAGATAGTAACAAAACTATAATGCATACAACTAATATGCCTGAACGTTAATAAAGAATGCTCATGCTCAACATAGTCTTCATAATGAATGCAGGATCTCAATCTCGATACCCAATCTCATGGTTAGCCCGTAGATTTCACCTCAAATAGAACTGACCAACTCAAATCCCAATTGTCGGGCCCTTAGCTTCCTCCCATGGGACCGTCATCTGGGATTACTCCATCCCAGTGGCGACAACTCCGGAGCGCATCGCCCGAGGGGGAGCTACCACCCTCCAAGTAAGAACTTACAGGCGAGTGTAATCCGATCCTTAACTAAAGGATGTAATCCAAATCCATTCCTTAACTATAAGGAAACCTTGCACAATGACCTTTAACTATAAGGTTGTTGTCATTTGTTCACAATCTCATATTCTTTGCATTCTTATTTCACAATCATGTCACTACACTAACTCTAGTGTTCTTTGCAACTCACTAATGCCACTCGATCTACTTGTCATAGTGTAACTATGTTCTTTAACCAACTAGGTTCTTTGTCTCGATACATGCATACATAGGGTTACGTTCATTTTAGTTATTCACAATTAGCTCATTTGCATCTTAACTCTAAGCATGTAACTCATAAGCACGAATACCCTACTATGCATGGAAAGGAGCTATAACAAATATGCTCAATAAGTGACATAAAGACATAAAAGGAATTTCAGTGTTAGTGAAAGCACCTCCCACCTTGTGAGTATTCTAGGATGCTAGAACTCGAACTTCACGATCCTCCGTCGCCAATATCTTTATCTGCAGCAAAATGGAGCCAAATTAGCCTTTTTGCTCTAATCACTGCATAACTTTTCGTTTCGATAAACTGCTCGCTCGAGCGTGTCGGGAACATCCCCAATTAGGATTCTATAGGATCAATTTGACCCAAGAACCATCTAACGTAGAAATCCCAACTTTGGGTGCCCTAGGGTTAGCACACAAGCAAATCCCTAGCTTGATCTCATCGATAAGCAAAATCTAGCTTGAATCCATCAAAAGACCCAATTAAAATCATTTCTAGGTCACTCTAAACCCTACTTAGGATTTTACCATGAGAGGGAGCAAGCTTACCTCAAAGCTTTTCCCTTATCTTAAGTTAGAGGTGAAGGAGAGGGAGTTACTTCACTCCTTCTTCTCCACCTATTCCTCCACTTGCTCCACCACCTTTGAGAGAGGAAGATGTCCTAAAGAGAGAAAGAGAGCTCTTGAGTGTGCTTGGGCAAGAAGGAAATAAGAGAAAGAGCTCTCTTTCCCTTGTACATAGCCCACTTAATGCATATTTGCATTTAAGCCCCTCAACTTCTTTCTCAATGCACAACCCAAGCTAGGCATTTTTCGGGTACGGGGATCGGTCTCTCTAGTTGGGACATGTCTCCGAGAGCTCTTTTGCATAATTTTTGCATGTGGAGACCGGTCTCCCACGCCGAGGACCGGTTCCGTACGTGGGTTTCCGAGGACTTAGCCAAAAGTTTCACTTTCTCACTTCCTTCGCACACGGGGACGGGTCTTCACGAGGATCGGACCCACGAGGACGAGTCTATCCCAACGGGGACCGGTTCCGTACGTGGGGATTTTAGGACTTAGCCAATTTTTTACCCCACGAATTCTCTACACGTACGGAGGCGGTCTCTCCCACTGGGACACATTCCCAGAGCTAAAATCTCTGTTTGCATATTTCTCTCTTTTCTTCTTTTAAAAGCTCACGAAGATCCCCTACAATGCACTTTTGCACTCGTAGATGTTTCGGCCTTTTCAAGGTGGTCCAACGTCGCATTTTGGTCATTTTGACTAAAGTTCGATATTCATTTACCGAGATTTCAGTATATTACAGAGAGAGAGAAAAAAAAAAAGGTAAAAAGAGGAGGGAGAGAGGCTTCTCAGGAAGAGAGAAAGAGAAAGGGTAGTGAGAGAAGCATGGAGAGTAGGATAGAGAGAGAAAGGAAAGGACGAGAGAGAGAAAATTACCCTCAACGCGCTACGTGACTTTTATAAGTGTCAAATAGTGTATTGTATAGATTCTAGTATAGAAAGCTGCGTTTTCTTGTAAATAAATAAAATTTTAATTAATTAATATATAATTATTAAAAATTTAAAATTAAAATTTTAATCATGTTCCATTCAAAAAAAAATATTAAAATTATTCTTCTCAATATCACAACATTTACAAATTCAATATTAAAAGTTTATACTAAAAAAAAAATTTCTCTATAAAATTAACTATATTTTATTGAAAATTTTGCATAAACTACATATTAGTAATCAATTACATGGTAGTTAAACAAATAATTGTATCACGCCCCGGTGTCTCTTTTTAGTTTAAAAGCAATGCGAAAGTGCTCAATTTTTTTTTTTTTTTTTTTTTTTTTTTTTTTTAAAGCACGACCCCCGGAGTGTCTTGGGAATCATACAAATTAATATAGAGAGTTCACTATTCACATGGATAGTCTCCCCTGTATTTGCACGGCGTGGCACAAGTATAAGATGTATAATCAGGATACAACCGCCACAAATGAATATACAAACATTTAACCTTTCATACATTCATATACCAATCACTACATATTCATATTCAAATTTTTAAACATAAATCCACAACTATTAGTTAAAACGTTTCCTACCCGGAAACTAATTTTGAAATACTAAATTATGAAACATCGCAAGAAAACCTTTTAAAACTGTTTTCCACGCTGAAACCCTTTTTCTTTAAATCACGCTACCACGAGGGGAAGAAAACTATTTTTCATTTCACAAAATTCACAAATCTTTTTATTATATTCATGAAAATCCATATATTCAAATGTAATAAACATCTTGAAACATATAAATTTGTCTAAGCTATATCAATAGAAATTGTAAAGGTAGAAACTAAACCGAACAAACCGGGTCGGAAGCTCTATCGACCTCTACGAACGTGTCTCACGCCTCGTCTCAACTCTCACCGCCCGCAATACCTGAAAAATGGTGTGGGAGGTGAGAACATATAAACATGTCTCCCCTCCTAATGGGTACGTACCACAAGCCGACGAAAGCGATGAGTACTCATCGGATCAGGAGGAGATAATAAACAAGGTCATAAGTAGGTATAACAACTACAGTAGCAATAAAGCGAAAGGAAAGAGAACAATACTAGAGCATATAACTACCACTACTGTAAATAGAACAAAAAGCATACATGGATATAAAAAATATAGTAGCAAGACAAGTATAAGAAAGAACTGTAAGTATACATGCAACAACTGCTACTATAGACATATGCGCCAACTGGATGTGTAGTAGACCAAATATACCCAATCTACTATTTATATAACCCCTCTTGGGCTCACGGGTTGGCACCTGTTCCACACTCAGTTTTTTCGTTTCCTAACTACATGTAAATAATTTACCAACATTTCTCACCACTAGTACTTGAGCTTTTAAAACTATACAACCATTTTACTTAAAGTGTACAGACAAAGTGCTTAAGGTCTCGACATGTAACTCGGCACAACCAACCTCACCACATTTTGATCATTACTCAATCTAATCCAAACTCATGTCATTTCGAACGCAACTCCGTCCAATCTGACTGTCGTTATAGGATAGCTAGGATCGACGCTGCTTTCTTTAAGCCAACAGCACATATATATATATTCAAAAAGTTGGAATTTTTTTTTTCAAAAAAATAGGAAGTCCTTACCATTCTCCTTTATAGATAATAGTTCGACGAGAGCGTCAAACTATGATTTATTGGTGGAAAATCGAACACTCTAGAAACCTATGATAGGCCATTTCTTTACACAAATCGACTGTGTCCAACCCACTGATCAATTTCTTAATTAATTACAAAAGTTAATCAAAAGTTAAACCACCCACTCGATCGCTCGTAACTTTAACCAACTTCAAATTTAACCAACTTCAAATCCAATGGCTTTATGTAATTTGATACTGTAACGACCCAGCCCACTAACAACAATAACTCGTTGGGCCCAACCACTGGCCCCAAAATGCTTAAGCCCAGTTATTATTACTAGTGTCTAAGTCTATTATAAACCCAATGACAATTCCTTTTCCATCCGATGTGGGACTATTGGGGTGTCACAGACTCCCCCCGTTAAGGCCCTGACGTCCTCGTCAGTCCAATCACACACACAGCCCAAGATCACCAGGCTATGTGAGACTCGTCTTGCTAGCCCGTCATCCAGACCCTGGCTCAGCCGATACTCGCCACACATATCCAGCTGGTGAACCGGCTCTGATACCAAATGTAACGACCCAGCCCACTAGCAACAATAACTCGTTGGGCCCAACCACCGGCCCAAAATGCTTAAGCTCAGTTATTATTACTAGTGTCTAAGTCTATTATAAACCCAATGACAATCCCTTTCCCATCCGATGTGGGACTATTGGGGTGTCACAGATACGCCGGTGATTTTTTTTTGTTTTGTTTTGTTATTGTTATATATGATTAGTTAGTTTCTAAAGTACTCCAACTAAATAATAGATAATTGCCACTAGTGGCTTTTACACTATTTTATATAAAAAAAATTCTAATATTTAAAGAGTAGTATCAAGCAATGCTTTTTAAGTTTCAAACGTAGAAGCTTTTTTTTTTTTAATGTTTCTTATTTTAATTACAATATTACCACTCATGCAATCAAACACACATACTAATAGCTAGCATTGCTTCATTTATAACTTTGCAAATATTGTACAGCCAAGTTTGTTAATACAGTGGCTAAAAATATATATTTTTTATACTGTAAACTAACGTTAACAATTGCAACCAGAAAAGTATGTATAGGGCAAAAAATGATAAAAAAAAATAGAAAATGGTTGCTTTAAAATTTTAAATCTTTTAAAATATAAAGCAAATGTTTTTAACCAGCCAGCTAGTGACTTAACATATATATTAAACCACTCGCGTGTGGACACACACACACACACACACACACACACACACACACACACTATATATATAGAGAGAGAGAGAGATCAAGAGATCAAGAGATCAAGAGAGAGAGAGTTGAGCTAGAATGCTATCGATAGCAAACCGGTATTTTTGTCATTCATTTGTTTTATATAATAGAGCCTCTAAATCGACGATTAGTACCGTTGAATATGATCTATACCATTTGAAGTATTTAAAAATCAAATTTCATACATTTTTGATATTGTTCTCTTATCCATCGAGTGGACATAAAAATGAACAGCTGAAAATAAATATTCTGAAAAAAATAATGATAGGAGTTTTGTAATCAAGATCAAGAGTATAGATCATGATTTAAATAGTATAAAAAATTTTCTAACAAAAATTTAATTGATTTGGATATATTTACGTCGTTAAATGAGAAAACACCTCACATCGACCATTAAAATTATAAATTTTAAAACCCTTTGATCATTAGGCAAATAATATCGAAAAGATTTGAAATTTAATTTTTAAATACTTCAAGTGATATAGATCATGTTCAACGGTGCCGATCGTCGATTTGAAGGCTCCATCATCGAAAACAAATAGGTGACAAAAGTGCGGGTTCTTATCGATAACGTTCTGCTCAACACTCTCTCTCTCTCTCTCTCTCTCTCTCTCTCTCTCTCTCTATATATATATATATATATATATATATGGATTTAAAAAGAAGTATAGCGACAAATAGAAAAGAGTAGTAGTACGTAACACCACATATATATATATACGAATCCTAATCCTAATCACTTTGAGCCAAGCATATGCTAAAGCGAAAAGCTAGTGAGAAGAGATAATGCCAGCTTAGTCAACACAACGCACTAGCTCGCTCCAAAGTAGTCTCATATTTCACACCATGCAAAAGCATTAAACCCCATGCAACTAAAGCCCTACAAATACCCATATCCTATCTCATGTCACTCCGCAAGGTAGCCTCTTCCCTTCACAACAATGGCTGATCACAACACTAAGCTTGTAGCTCTTTGCTTCGTAGTTTTGCTCGCCGTTGGCTTGTCCGATGCGATGAGGCTCGGGAGAAGAGCCGGTGGTGGAGGTGGCGGCAGCGGTGGCGGAGGTGGTGGCGGCGGTGGCTTGGGGATTGGCTCGGGGTCCGGTTATGGTTCGGGCTCCGGGTACGGCGAAGGAGGCGGAGTAGGAGGCAATGGGGGTGGTGGTTATGGAAGAGGGGGCGGCGGCGGTGGCGGTGGCGGTGAAGGTGGTGGTAATGGGTTGGGTTACGGCTCGGGGAGTGGGTACGGGTCGGGGTCTGGATATGGTGAGGGTGGTGCGCATGGCGGAGGGTATGGAAGTGGCGGCGGCGGCGGTGGCGGCGGCAGCGGTGGTGGTGGCGGTAGCGGGTCGGGTCGCGGGTCGGGTGGCGGGTCCGGATACGGTGAGGGTGGCGCAAATGGAGGTGGTTATGGACAGGGCGGCGGCGGCGGCGGCGGTGAAGGGTCTGGATTTGGGCATGGATAGATCGGGGTATGGTTCTGGGTACGGGAGTGGTGGTGGAGGAAACCCTTAGTGAGTCGCGATCAAGTAGAGAAATAGCTAGTTTTATGGAATCCCAGGCACTTGCATGCAACGTTCATGCTATATTCGAATGTAGTACACGTAACACGGCAACTACTATGCTACTTGCCTTTTGGACGAATAAAAATGGGGTTTCTATATTATTATAAGTATAGTGTATTGTGTCAATATATATTTCTCCATCTGCTTTTTTCACTAGATCAATCTTTATGGTAATATGAAATCAAAGTTAACTTTAAACCAATTCCTAAACTCCTCCATTATGTAAAGTAGTACAAAATTTAACGAATTCATATTTAATTATGTAATTATGGTATAATAATAGGTTATATCCCCATCTTCTATCCCTTATATTAATTTCATATATCTTTTATATCTATTATGCATGTAAATGAATGTGTTAATTGAATGTGTTAATATACTTCTGGATCTGTTTTCTTTTAATCGATTTTTTGGAGTAACATATTGGTGATATTAGTTAAAGAGTTTGACGGCTCAATCTATTTAAACCATCTAGCAAGAAAATCCGTTTTTGATATCAAAATAGCATCCGCAACAGCAACAACAACAACAACAACAGACAAGCCGCAAATTGCAAATGTGAGGTGAAAACATCTAAGACTGGCAAAAATCCAGGAAAGAGCATATCAGGAACTACAAATATTATGGCTTATACCTCACATGCTTTGAGAGATTGCTCTGCAGCCTCTTTCCTCTCAGTCCCAGTCTTAAACTCCGCCAAGTAGCGATAGTAATCGCCCTTCCTACGACAGAAGAAAGTGAAATAGAAATTCTGTATGCCCTGATGCCAAGAAACTGACCTTTGCTGAGCAGTGAATTGCATCACTACAATCTAGTCCGATAATCTGTGAATATCACACCAAATATTCAAAAATTTAAGAACAGATATATAACGTTTAACATATAACAAAACTGAAAGTGTAAAGAAAATGTGTACTTTCTCTCCACGAACCTCTTCAATCTCCTTGGCAACCCGATCAGGTTCAGCACCTAGCATGCAGGTCTATTTTGTTCAACACCTGTATCAGAGCCAAATAATTTTGTAACGCAAGTATGCATATTCAAATAAAAAAGGGATGAAATCCCAACCATTTAAAAGTAACCTAAAACTAAGGATTCCTGGGCTTACAAATATTAACATGCTAGTCATAAACTTTTGAGGATGGAGGCCATCCTTCAATAGAAGTTTGTAATATCAGGAAGCCATGAGAAGCTCTTTTTTACAATGTTTTCATCAGTAAGGGGGGCCAATCGACCGGATCGAAGGCAGAGGGACTGATAGAGGGGATCGAAGCAACAGGAAAACAAAACCGAGGCGACAAAGGAAGGAGCGAGAGTGAACCAAACCCATTTTTCAGGCATTAGGGGAGCAACAGACGGGATCGAAGCGGCGAAAGGAGTAATAGACCCTATCGAAGAGGAGGGGTAGCGGGATCGAAACGGCGGGGTTAGCAGGGATCGAACATAGAGGAGAAGAAACCCTTTTAGAAAAAATAAAATAAAATAAAATAAAATAAATGAAGCACCGGTTCACATGAAGTCACTTACACTTACGGGTGGACCCAGGATGGTTTTATGTGAAGGAACCGGTGGAAGTACAGGTGGGATCCATGACGGTCCACCTGTACACGTTTTTAAGAATGGATTAAGCATAATATGACACGTGGATCATTAATACGGAGATTAATAGAGGATATATAGATATATAGATAGTTTTATCATTGTTTTTACAAAAAAAAAAAATACCATCAAATAGGTTAGCAAAGTAAAATTTTTTTAAAACCACGGGATAGTTAAGTGTAATTTTTTGGACCATAGAATAGTAATTAAATTGAAAATAAACTAAATCACAAGATAGCTAAGTAATCACAAAATGACAAAGTATCGACCATCCCTAGCGCAAGTGGCAAAGGGCTTGGTGCATGGTCGGTATCCGAGTTTCCAAGTTCAAATCCTAGTTGATTCACATTTCCTAAATTTATAATCACGTTAGAAAAGGTGAAAGAATTTGACCTACATGCTGATCACTATGTTTATTCTCTTTTATTTTTTGGTCAACCTTTTTAGTGCGGTTGTTGAAGCGATTGAAATTAAAACATCAATGGTATATTAGTTTCCACTAAGTAAATTATTTTTTCCTTGTTTGTTCTAAAATATCATTAAGAAAATTATTTTGGTAGGTAATCAAATTATACTGAAAAAAAAAATAATAACAGTGGTAACTACAATCAATGTTTTGTTTCTTTTTATGTTAAAGGAAACGTAGAAAGTTGCAATCAAAGCATCGAAAAGAATTCACAGCCAGACTAAAGCCAGGGTATCATAAACTTATGTTTTATGTATAATCAGGAATAAAGAATTTCATATATCCACACTATATATAATCTATGTTCTTCTTTTTTATTCTATTATAAAAAATATCATTAAAACTGCACAATATTATCTTGAAGAGCCTAATTTCCTATTAATAAAGGATCAAGTGTTTTTAATTAAAGCTATCATGCATAACTCTTTTATTATATTGCCACCACGAATCAAGTAGTAATTAAGTGATCACATGCATCTATAGGAATCACATCGCACCTCACTTTGTCTTTATATTTTTATTAGTCAATAAAAAACAAATCAACTAAACATGTACATACCGATCGTCCTTAGAGTAAGTGGCAAAGTGTTTGGTAGTTGGTGTTTGAGATCCCAAGTTCGAATCCTAGTTGATTCATATTTCCAGCTAAGTTTATTTCTAAATGAAATAAACGAATTAAGTGGGTAGTGTGCTACAAAAAACAAAAAAATAAAAAAAAATAAAAAAAACCTCAACATGTACTTTTCTTTTCACTATAACAGAATTAGATTATAGTACACAACCCACCACACCCAACCCATTCGGCCCGAATTAGATTATAGTGACACAACCCACCACACCCAATCCATTTGGCCCGATTACAAACATAAAAGAAAAAAAAAAGAAGAAAAATTCATTATCATCTTTCTTTCTCTCTTCACTCAATCCATTGAAATTCTAGACGAAAAGCCCTTCCCTGTCATCCTCCTTCGCCACCTCAACCAACGAGATAGAGTTTCGGTAGTTGCTAAATAATTAAATAAGTGTTGTTAAATTAGCAGCAGTACTCTTTTAAATTATAGCGATACTCTTTAACTGTCACTATACACCTAGCGACCCCACATATAGAACACTTTTTTAAAGTGTTGGTAATTTAATATCTTTTTGACATGTACTATATTTAAAAATGTCATTATAGACCATTTTTGTTGTAATGTTTGGACACAAGAAAACTTGTATGCATGGGTGCAGAGATCCCATTGTTGTGAAATAATATTCTCACAGCTGCCCGCATCTATAATCAGACTGTACACTTTGTCATATACGAAGTGCACACAAAGTTTGAAAAATACTATTACGAATTAATTAGACCAGTAATTCTCCATTGATGATGTGTTTAGTACTCGTCGAATGTCGAGCGTCTCACCCTCGTCGCCATAGATAATGTCTTTGTTTTATTGCGCATCTTCGTCATATATTTGTGTAGTTTTCTCAAAATTTTTATTATTTTCGAGTACGTCCATGAGTGTAACGATTCTCTTACTTAGGCATTCCCATGCGAAGTTCCCAAATTCTTGGCACTCGTAGTACTATTGGAGTTAAAAGAACTCGTGCCGTCAAGTCGATGTTGTCATTGTATCTTGCTTCGTTGGGAGCTTTTGGGCTGATGTATTTCATTGGTACAAAAGAATGAAAATTATCGACGAGTCAATTACGCCAAGACACAAAAATCTCGCTCTCTTTAAGCAGATTTAAACCCTCTGCGGTTGACACATCCTTTAAATTGATATATAACAGGACACTGACTTGTACCCTCTAGAATATAATGGCTCAACCCTCATCATTTGACTTCATCAATTCTGCACAAGTTGATAAGCCCAAAGCTCTACACAAAGAAGGCCTTTCTTTGGCCTCTTTCTCTCTCTATCTAATTATATATATAATAGAAATAGATTTTTTCTTGTTGTTTTTCATTGTGTCTCCAAAGTTATAAAGAAGCACAATATATAGCTACCACCTAGCCTCCTAGGGTTACTAGTATTAAATGGTGAAAGGTTACAAGACATAAGTTGCCACTGCAGGTTATAAGTATTTAGTGGCAAACCTAAACACTGTAGGAGTTATAGGATTAAGATTAGTAGTAATGTAGTTAGGTAAATCTCTTTTAAATACAATTAAGTTTAGAAGTTAGAACTTGAAGTGCAAAGTTATAGGAACTTTACCATGTATGCAAGAGTAAAGAAATTGTAACTTCAACATGGGTGCATAAGTTATCGAAGAAAAGGAATTAATAGTATTTAATAATAGGGATAATTGCCTATATACTCCTCATGCGTCTGAAAATATCCGATCTACCCCTACTTTTTTTTTCTTTCTAAAATGCCCCTCATACGTTCCACCGTTATTGCAAAATACCCCCCAGTTATCTCCTGTTAAGTTAATCTGGGTTAAACGTGAGTTAAATATCTACCCCAATTAAAAAAATATAAAATTCCAATTTTGCCCTTAACTTAGGGGCAAATAAGAAAGGTTGGTGACGGTAGAGGGGTATATATATTGGAAAAAACCAAAAGTCGAAATACTTTTGTGCCCTTGACTTTAAGGGCAAATAAGAAAGACAATGATGGTAGAAGGATATATTTGAAAAGGGCAAAATAGTAATTTTACAGAGATAACAGAGTTACTTAACAGATTTTAACTCTAAGGGTATATTAGAAATAGGTTGGAACGTAGGAGGGGTATTTTCAATATTAGCCTTCTAAGAGGGGTAAATCGGAAAATCGAAAATTTTTCGGGGTATATAAGCAATTAACCCTTAATAATAAAATGTTGTAACATTTTTTCATTCATATTATTATTAAAATATATGATAGTATGATGGTTAAAGATGGATCGTTATATATAATAAAAGTGTGCTCTACATTGAACATTCACTTTGTCAAACAATAATCTCTATCTCAACCGAGTCCCTAGTGCAAGGCAAAAGACTTGGTGGTTATATAGTACTGAGGTCCTAGGTTCGAATCCTACTTAACTCACATTTTAATTTAAATTTATTTCTAAAATAAATAAATAAAGCATGTAATATGCTACCTTTCTTTAAATAATAATAATAATAATAATAATAATAATCTCTATTTTAGAGTCGAGAATGGTCTCGAGACTTGAACACTCCCTACTTATATGTGACGCCCTAATTTCCCAGGGAGTCACCCATCCTAGGACTACTCCCGTCCTAGCACGCTTAACTCTCTTAACCTCTTGGGTTAGCCACCACCCAAAATGCTTAAGCCGGGTTAAGAGTTTAGCCCTATTATATTTCATATATAGGACTATCTAGGGTCTCACAATCTCCCCACCTTTAAGCCCTGACGTCCTCGTCAGGCTCAGTCTCACAAGTACTAGGCGATGTGAGACTCGTCTCGCTAGTCCATCATCGTCCAGGACCTTGGCTCGGTAGAGACTCGTCTCACACTTGGTAATTGGCTCACGATACCATGCGACGCCCCAACTTCCCGGGGGTCACCCGTCCTAGGACTACTCCGTCTCTAGCACGCTTAACTCTCTTAACCTCTTGGGTCTAGCCACCCAAAATGCTTAAGGCGGGTTAAGAGTTTAGCCCTAATATATCTCATATAAAGGACTTTCCGGGGTCTCACATTATAAGGAAAAATAAAGTGTCACTGTTTATATATAACAATTCGAGGTTTTGACATGAATAAAATTCGTCAAAGGTTATACTCCAATAATTCTAATACCCTACTTATAAGAGCGACATATTTCATTAAGAGCGTAATAACTCAACCTTCATTCCATTACATAATGAATGCACTCACATCATAGAGGTAGAATTAATATGTGATCATACAAATATAGATATTGTGCATTCTTTACAATTATCATATGATTCTTTCTTTTTTTTTCCATTGAATTTGATTTTCAAAATCTCTAATTATCAGGTTGCGTATCCTCATAAATGGCTCATGATGTTATGGGCTTTAACACTATCTCCCTTGATATGCTCCAAATCCTTTCCCTTTTCATATCCTTGGTTAAGAGGTCTACGTACTAGATCATCAGTAGATTTAATATAATCTACATTTATAATACCATTGTTTATATATGATCTTATATTATTGTATTTTCTTTTTACTAATTTGGACCATTATAATAACAATTTCTTACACTGCCAATAGCAGCGGTGCTATTACAATGTATTAATACAGATATATAGAACTAGTTTTTTCAGAAATAGAATCTATCTCAAACAATAAGTCTCTCAACTAACTTAACTAGCTTCCTTACTAACTGAAGTTAAAACAGTATGCTCGACTTCCATAGTTCAGTTAACAATGATAGTTTGTTTTTTAAAATTTCAATATATAGCACCATATGTGAAAATAAAAATATAATTGGTAGTAGAGAGAATCATCGATAGGGTATTCTAGTCGGCATCAACTTTGTAACCCTTAATTATAACGAACACTTCCCATATTTATAAAAATATTTATAGTATTTTTTAGTTTTACAAGTTATGAATGAAATTAATTCTTATATTTTTACCTACTTTATTCTAATGAAGAATGCTCAAAAGTAGGGGTAAAATGGTAGAATTTTATTTTAAAATGTATAGAAGTTTATATTGAGAAGGGCGCATTCATGAAACATATTTGACATTTGAGGGTATTCATGAAATTTCAAAACTTGAAAGGGGATCTATGAAATTTCAAAACTTTAGAAGGGCATAAGTGAAATCGCCCCTTATAAAATTTACAGAGAAATATGAATAAAAATTTAAAAAATGCAGTACAATAATCCATGTGTAGTTGAGTAACTATCAGCAACCATTTGTGTCTAAAAGTTTAAATTATTAGTGAACATTATGCTTAAATTTACATCTTTTTCTTATATATCACTGTGATTTTTTTCATAGGCTAAAAACATGAATTGGAACTAAATAGAAAGAAGAAAGGAACGAAAAGGTATTTTGAAGTGTAAAGTTGGAAAATTACCTACTAAATATTTGGGACTGCTGTTAACCCCCAGAAAGCTTAGAAAACAAGATTGAGCCGGTGTCATTAATAATATCCAAAGGAGGATTGATGGGTGGCAAGCTAAACTTCTTTCTAGAGGCGGCAGGTTTACTCTGATTAATTCAGTTCTTTCTAATCTGCCGATATATTTTTTTCTCTATTTTTAAAAGCACCAAAATGAGTTTTAAAACATATGGAGGCATTAAGAATGGATTTTTTTTTGAAAGGACGGACTAGTTATACTAGGGGAAACCATTTGGTTGCTTGGCGAAACATGCGTATGAGTCGGAAGGAAGTGGGCCTTGGTATTAAGGATTTGGCCACGATGAATGATGCACCACTTTCTAAATGATGGTAGCGTTTTCTCACGGAGAAGAGACTACCTGTAAAGATTGAGATTTTTGACTGTGCCATTAGACTCTCTGTTGACGATGTTTATGTGTGTAATGTAATTACATAAGCACTCGTCAAGTTTCAGGAGAAAATGAGCTAAAACGGAGAAGATACGGGACCCGGACCGATGACTTAAGTGAATAGTAACTCTAGTTTTCGGACGAGCCGAAATAGAGTATGGGTTCAGTACGTATCGGACTCCGTTCATAGCGGTCCAATAGCTCGTTTTGATCGATTCGGATATTGGAACCAATGGCAGCGGATTTTAGATCCGATGCACGGTTTTCGAGAAAAATGAGTTTTAGCGAAATGGGGGTTTTCGCACTTTGCTATTCTTGCATTGTGAAACTCCTTGGGCTCCGTGCATGTGACCTAGAGTAAGGTAAGGGACGTTTGAGATCTCTACTAGAGGTAGGGAAGTCAGATACAGAGGCGAAATCACGATTTCGCGGGTTCACACGTTGGTATATGTATAATATATGGATTATTGGAGAGCAGATAGGCTTCGTCGCAAATCGGCGACCAAACATGAAGAAACAAAATGGTAGTTTCGATGCCCCCGACGTGCTGAACGCGATGGCGCGATCCGTTTGTAAATCCGTCGAACGGATCACCGAAAATTGCAAGATGATCGCAAAGGGGTCGATGTTGGTAAATTGGATATTTGGAGAGAGAGAGGATTTCTTCGCAAATCTAAGACCGATCGAGGCAAAACAAAATCGTGGGTTCATTGTCTCCGTCGTGCTGATCGCACTGGCGCGATCCGTTCGCAAATCTGACGGACGGATCAGCGGGAATTACTAGTTGATCGAGGAGAGGTTGATATTGGAGAATCGGTATAATTGCAGAAGTCCCAATATTTTATGTATCGAATCGCGTGGAGCCGATCATAGAGGTGCGTACGCGTATAATACACCTGTATTTGTGAGGGACTAGACATAAGGTATTGAACTTTGGGGGACTAATTTGCGATTGTACATTATAGGAATATAGAGCTAGTTAGGGTCTTCCTCTACCAAATTGTAACCCTAGGCTACCCAATCGACTTTGTAAGCCCTAGCCGCCTCCTCATCTTTTCCCTACTCCCCTGCTCGCGCCGCTGGCCGTCGACGAGATTCCCCGGCCATCGGAAAACCCCTCAGCCCTCTCCTCCACCATCAATTCCATCCCCCTCTCCATCTCTCTCTCTATCTCTCTTGTTCTCTCGGGTTGGAGCCAGGCCGAGGCTGCTTTGCCTCCAGGCCCGTCGCCGGCGTTGCCCCGATCCCGACGGAGAATCCCCGCCGGCTGCCGCTGCCACGAGCGCCGTCGCTGCGCCTGGCGACTGCGCAAGTGGCCGAGCCGGGTGGGGCGAACTGCGTCCTCTTCCCCGAGGCGCCGCCGCCTTGGACCGCCCCCGACGACCTCCCTCCACCTCGGACGACGGTCCCCGACGGTCCCCACCATTCTTGTTACGACTTGCGCTCATTCGGAGACACGAGGTCGTTCGATGCCTCCGAAGGGGAGAACGGTGATCGTCTGTCAGTGACGATCACAGCGCTCACCTTAGTAAGGGTCAACAAGTTCCTGGTTTGCGAGAAAAGTATGCTTTTCGTATAGTGCGCGCTGTTCGCTGAATTTCGGGTTGCTCCCGCGCTCCCACGGTGTCAGAAAGTGCTCCGAAGGGTGAACACGGTCTCCGGCACGCCGAAACCTATTGGCGAGTGAATTGGTTTGGCTGAATGAGTTCTGGTTAGAGTAGTCGGACCATAAAAGCCCCAAAATCACATGAAATAATGTGTTTTTGGATTATCGGGAGGGCTTTTATGCAATTGTACTTATCGTGACTGCTGTGGATAGCAAGTGTGAGTTGTGGGTAACCTTTGGACTGATTGTCCAAGGTCCCAAGCCCTCGTGGAGTCCGAAAAGTGATTTCCGGCGCGTTTCTCGGCGAAATCCGCCGACGGAACGCGGGTTTGGTTCGGAATTCTTCCGATCGTGCCTCGCGAGTCGTTGTAGTGTCGCTGAGCCTTGTTGGCTGATCACCCGTGTCATTTCGAGGGTTTAGAAATGACGGGTGAGCGACGGTAGGTTCTGGTGTCGAAATAGACACTTCTGGGAACCCGTATCCGTACAATTATCCAACGATAATTGTATTATAGTGTTATCTTGTGTTTGCTGCCAAAACATCCAAATAGGAGTGTTTTATGGCAGTGGGTGCCTCGTGACACGAGTCGGTACATTTCGGGACGATTCGTGGTCCCGGAGTCCCTGCGGTTTACGGGACTTCCTGGCGAGTTACGTAATTGGTTTCGAAAACCAATCTCCGTGGGATTAGTTTGTGGGATGTGGAGCTAGTGCTTATTAGTGTTTTGTGTTAGTGGGTTAGACACTAACCCAGTGGACCTTCCTTAGGTCCGGTTGACACTCTTTTGCAGTCAGGAGACAGACACGACATTCTTACAGGTGGGTACTTCGTTCTGACGTCGGTACAGTGGTGCACGCTCGGTGACACATTTCTATCCGTTTACTTTGCTTTTCATACCTGTTGAGCCTTGCGCCTTACTGTTGTTTAATTTCTCTACTCAGTTGTTTCCATGCTTAGTATCATGTGTAGGAGTAGAGTAGTTCATCTATATCTGTGACCTAGTTGGTCGGTTCTCGTACTATATATTTGTGACCTGGGTGGTCGGTTTCTGTATCTCGTTTTAATGAGTTGATTCCTTGACCATCGTCGATCCGATGACCGTGAGGTCGGTGTACCCGAGGGTTGGATTGTCAGCTAGGGGCTGACGGTAGTTCTGGATTCTGTTGATACACACTGTTGACCTATTCGTTTATTCTTTGTGCATATACTATAGTTGACCTGAGTTGTCAGTTCTTGTGTTTTCTTGAGTAGTGATTGCATACAGTTGAGAGGATGTTGAGTTGTTCCATCCTAGTTGACCTGAGTGGTCAGTTCCTGTGTTTCCTTGAGCGGTTTTTGCATACAGCTGAGAGTGAATGCCGAGTTGTTCCATCCTAGTTGACCTGAGTGGTCGGTTCTTGTACTTACATACAGTCGATGACCTATACGGTCGGTGAGCCCTTACGGGGCAGGATTGTGGGCTGGTTGCCGACGGTTGACCTTTGAGCATATGAGCATCGATCGCCGCTCGTTCGCATTTCACGAACACCAGCAGTTTGATCCACCGCGGCAGGGTGTTCTTTTCCGGAAAAGTGGTTGGATGTGCCAACCCGTGAACCCATAGACTACCTTGGGTTATATGCAGGTATAGAGTGGCAGTGGACATTGCATGAGGTCTGCGGACCAACACAGCGGTTTTTAGATTGGGTATATTTGGACTTCTTGTCCGGTTGACGCATATAGCTATAGTAGTGGTTGTTGCTTGTCTATTTTCAGTTATTTCTTTACAGTTGTCTTACTACTATAGCTTTGATATCCTCGTATGTTTCTAATTCTTCTTTACAGTAGCTGTTGTTTCATATCTATATATCTCTCTCGTTTACTTGTTCATCATAGCTCTTTGTACTACTATCATCTCCACTTGTGTTTATCTCCGTGAGGTATCCACGGGAGGGGAGACATGTTTACATGTTCTCACCCCTCGCCTTCATTTTCAGGTGACGTTGCTGGTCGTAGTGGGATAGCTGGTGAGGATCGCGTCTAGTTCGCGATAGAGCCTCCGACCCGGTTTGTACTACTTAGTAGTTCTCCTTTTTATTCCTATTGTTATAATTTAGTTGGTTATATGGTTCAGTTGGTTTGCTTTATTTGAATTCATATGGTTTTGAATGAAATAAAGAGGTTCTGGCTTTTGTAAAAAGAAAATAGTTTTCTATCCCTCGTGGTAGCGTACTTTTTAAATGATAAGAGTTCCCGTGTAGGGGATAGTTTTCAAAAGGTTTTCTCTGATTTTATATTCAAAGTATAAAAGTAAATCTGTGTTGTGAATGGTGAATGTATGATTGTATGGCTATCTCTATATTCATATGGTTGTGGTTGTATCGATGTACACATTTGTACTTGCGCGACGCCGTGCAAATACAGGGCAGATTCTGTCCGTATGAACAGTGGACTCCCTGTATTTGTGGCGGATCTGGCACACCTTGGGGTTGAGTTTAAACTCTCAGGCTTTCAAAAAAAAAAAAAATTTCGCTGTGTTTTTACTTACAGAATGACCCCGGGGCGTGACACTACCATGGACTAAGTTGATCAAGAGCTTATAGTGTAACAGAAGATTCCACTAGCCGAAGAACGGTCCTTTCGACCAGCCTCACAATGGTGGAAGAACATGTCAGAATTGAAGAAAGTTTTCCAAAACAGTTTGAGTTACGGGCTAGGGGACGGACTTCTCATTGATTTTTTCGACAGATGGTGCGAAGACGTATCCCTAAAGTCATACTTTCCAGACATGATTTATGCCCATGCTGATCTCAAAGAGATGCGGGTTAGTAACTATTTTTATACCTCGGGATGGAGGTGGAGAAAGCTTCTGAGATGAGTGAGGAGAAACACGCAGCACTATAAATAGCATATTTCAGAGTTGAAGACTACCCTCTCTAACTTACGGGTGGCAAATCAACCAAATGTCATCCTCTGGAGATGGAATTCGGAAATAAATTTACAATCAAAGCAACGTATTCATTCATTAGGACGGGAGATGACAAAGATGTTGCGACGTCCACCATCTGGAGACTGCATATTTCGACAAAAGTCAAAATTTTTCTCTAGTTGGTTTTGAAAAAGAGGTTGTCCACTATAGACAATCTTCTTAAAATGGGATGGACAGGTAACAATGGATGTGTCATGTGTGGCGACGACTTCGAGAGTGTAGACCACTTGTTGGTGAGATGTGTGGTTAGCAAGTTTCTTTTTATTTCCATCCTTGATGAGACCCATATCTACCCCTCTAGTGTGGATGTCATCTCTGTCAGGAAAGAACTGCCAGGGAGGGGGTCGCCGACTGACACTCTGAAGCCTCAGGTACTTATGGCAGCTATGTGGTGGACGATTTGATGCGAACAAAATAATGTTATTTTTCGAAACCTATCCACGAATGCTATTTCTACCGCTCATCGTATTAGAATCTTGGCGCGAGAGTGGGGCAATTTTTGTAGAGTTGGGGTGAGGTCGTTTCTTTGGTAGACTCTATGCTCTTTTCAGCTCTCTTTTTTTTTTCTTCTTTTTTTTTTAGTTTTTCTTTTTTTTATTCCGTCGCTAGCTTTTTGAGGTCCTAGTGCCTCACCCTATATAATTAAATTTATCTACCTAATGAATAAAGCAGATAGCGTGCTAACTTTCTCTCTAAAAAAAAAAAAGTTTGTTGAGATTTTTTATTTTATTTTTTTTTATAGATAGGTAGCACGCTACCCGCTTTGTTTATTTCGTTAAGAAATAAAGTTAGCTAGAAATATGAATCTACTAGGATTTGCACTTGGTTCTCGGGTACCAACCACCAAGCTTTGCCACTTGCTCTATAATTTAAATATAAGACCTACTGTTTTAGTAATTAATCTATGAATTACAAATCCATATAAGTGTTTAATCATTTTATATATTCTACCATAGCCATCATCGCAATCCATAGCTTAATAAACAACGAGTCCAACAAGCTAGCTTTGATTTGATATTGACTACTAAAGATCTAAGTTGTGACCTGGCAGTTGAAGTGCCTCCAACGCGGGGCATATGAATACGAGGCTGCACATCAAAGAGAAACAAAACGCGGTTACGGCTGAAAAAGGCAGGTGCCGACGGATGACACGTATAGTGGCTATCTGCACGACTAACTTTTTAGCAATGACTTGTTTGCAAATTTTAGAATTTAATTCAGGAGTCCAGCTAATATACTTTAATGTAGATAATCAAAATTTTAAATCAATGATCGGCACGCATTTAATCTACAATACTAATTATAGAAATACCTAGAAAAAGAATATTAGAAAATCATTATCAAATGTGACACCCCAATAGTCCCACATTGGATGGGAATGAGTTTGTCATTCGGTTTATATAAAACTTGGACACTAGTAATAATAACTGGGCTTAATCATTTTGGGCCGGTGGTTGGGCCCAACGAGTTATTGTTGCTAGTGGGCTGGGTCGTTACATTTGGTATCAGAGCCAGTTCACCAGCTAGACATGTGTGGCGAGTCTCGGTTGAGCTAGGGTCTGGATGACAAGGCTAGCGAGACGAGTCTCACATCGCCTGGTGTTCTTGGGCTGTGTATGTGTGATTGGACTGACGTCGGACTGACGAGGACGTCAGGACCTTAACGAGGAGTCTGACACCCCAATAGTCCCACATTGGATGGGAATGGGTTTGTCATTGGATTTATATAAGACTTGGACACTAGTAATAATAACTGGGCTTAAGCATTTTGGGCCGGTGGTTGGGCCCAACGAGTTATTGTTGCTAGTGGGCTGAATCGTTACATCAAATATATCAAAAAGTCGAAAAATAAAAAGTAAAAAAACAAATAATCTTATGAAAATAAAGGTTAGATTTTTTGAATTCATAATCGGAGTTATCAAATGTTATCTAAATAATATAAAAAATTTCTAATAAAATTTCAAATGGTTTGAATTGCTTTGCACTGTTAAACAAAGTAAACAGCTTGTATAGCTAGGCCGCCTCAATTTTGTGATCCATTGATCACAACATCAGTAATTTTTAAAATTTATAAAATTTGATTTCTAAATACTTTAAATACTCTAGATAAATTTTAATGATTCGATCATCGATTCAAAATCCCTAGCATCTAAAACGACTTGATATGATGAAGCCTTCTGTCCTCTTAAAAGGATATATAGTACCTGGATTCTTTAATCCAAAATATTTTTCAGGAGTATTATACTTGCTCTCAGAATATTACAACTGTATAGTAAAAAATATGTGTATTTAAGATGTTTTGATCACCTCAAATTATTCTGAATTTTAGAAATAATAACTTGGCTAGGATGTATATATTGCACTCACTTTACTCCAAAATTTTATATGTTTGAGCTCCTTTTCATCTTTTTTTCTAAATTGTATAGAAATAAATTATTTTGTTGTATTTTGTAATCCTCCAAACTATCTAAATATCTCTTTTAGAAAAAATAGCAGTGCCAATCAAAATACCCTGATGACAGTGCGGTAATGACTTAGGGCGGCAAATGATCGAGCGAGCCAGCTTGTGTTTGACTCATGTTCGGCTCGCTCGAACTCGGCTCGAATTAATTTCAAACAAGCTTGAGCCTAAATTTAGACCGAATCGAAATTAATTTCAAGCCAAGCTTGAGTATTATTCTCGCTCGCTCGAATTAAGCTCGAAAAGCTCGAAATATATATATATATATATATATATAGAGTCCGGCTATGGTGCTTATAAAAGCACCCAGCACTTGGTGCTTGTGAATTTTTTACCGATCATTTTCATCCGTTAATACTATTCAACCAACCACCCACTTAACCCAAGGAGCCCACATTATCCTAACCGCACACGTATTAATCCAAAGGCTAAAAACTTACAAGCACCAATGACTTGGTACTTTTAAAAACATAGGAGCTCAATATATATATATATATATATATATATATATATATATATATATATATATATAGTACCAATCATTTGCTATTAGGTTTACGGTCTTTGGATGAAAAGTACGGTTAAAATGATAGTAATTCTCTAGGGTTGAATGGGTGGTTAGTTGAATAATATGATTTAACGGCACAAAATTCAATAACACCAAGTATTTGGTACCATCGATAATATAGTAGTTGAACTTTCTCTCTCTATAGATAGTCCGGTATTATATTATTTATACTATCTCGTAGTACTAAGCAATTTAGACTATTGAAATTTACGTTTGATCTGCCTATATATATATATATATATATATATATATATATATAATTGAGCTAGAATACTTTTAGAAGTATCTCCTCCGTGGTGCTATTAGGTTTTTAGCCATTGGATCTACTCCTTAATTACAAATAGCCTATGGATCAAACACTATTCCACCTATCACCACCTACCACCACCTACCACCATCATCTCAACCTCACATCTCTCCAGCCAATAACTAAAAACTCAATAGCACCACTCCCATGGTGCTTTTGAAAGTATTCTACTCAACTCTATATATATATATATATATATATATATATAGTCGCTATCGATAGTACAAAGTTATCGATAGTACAAAGTATTTGGTACTATCGAGTGTTTTCTGTTAGATCTATCAGTTTAGTCATTTTCATTCATTATATCCTACTATTCAACTAGCCACCCACTCAACCCTAGGGGACTACTATCATCCTGACCGCACATCCCTTCATCTAAGGGCCGAAAACCTAATAGCAAGTGGTTTGTACTATTAATAGCATAGTAGCCTAATTCTATATATATAGGCTCAAGTTACTATACTCTTATAAATATAGACCCTTTTATACTTATTAATTTTCAGTTGGATATGTGATTAGAATGATAATGATCCCATAAAATTGAGTGGGCGGTTCATTGAATAGGATGATTTAACGGATGAAAATAGTCAAAAGGATTAATTTAACGGTAGAAAACTTATGAGCATAAAAGAGTTTATACTCATAAAAGTATATATAGTAGACAAACTCTCTCTCTCTCTCTCTCTCTCTCTCTCTCTCTCTATATATATATATATATATATTTTTTTTTTTTAATTATATAAAATAATATATATTATGTAATTTAATTATATGTATATAGAATTTAGATTATTGGGCCCATAAAACCAAACCAAAGAAAATCCTACTTATCTCTTTCTTTTTTTCACTTCCTCGTAGAGTCGCCTTAATTTTTTTAGTATTATAATATCGTATTCTATTTTTTTAGTATTATAATATCGTATTCCATACCATCATTTATGTTAAACTATTAGATATTTTTTATATAAAATTTTAGATAATGTATAAAAATTAAAGTATAGATTGTACGATTAAGAATTTCAAACAACTCGTTTAGGGCTCGAGCTCGCTCGACTCAAGGCACGTAGGCTCGCTCGAGCTCGGCTCGAATTAATTTCAAGCAAAGCTTGAGCCTAAATTTAGGCTTGAAATTAATTACAAGCCAAGCCTGAGCTGAGGTAAGCTCGCTCGGCTCGTTTCCACCACTAGGTAATGTAGTGTTTGGAAGTATTTTTTCTCTATCTTTTTAAAGACTCAAAAAACTTTAGAACCTCTTTCATCTTTCCTCATATGTGGCCGCATCACAAAGCTCGTCACCGATCTGACTACACCGCACTTTAATTTGTAGTGTCCAAAACGAAGATCTGAAGGACTTTTAACGATATATATATATATATATATATATATATATATATATATATGTAGAACTAGGCTACTATGCTATTAATAGCCAAGTCATTGGTGCTACCAAGTCTGACCGTTGGATTGAGAGATGTGCGGTTAGGATGATGTGGGCCCCTTAGGGTTAAGTGGGTGGTTGGTTGAATAGTATGATCTAACGGTGAAAATCATCAAAGGGGTGGATCTAACGGTGGAAAACTTGGTAGATCATACTATTCAACCAACCACCCACTTAACCCTAGGGGGCCCACATCATCCATATATATAGAGTCCCCGCTATGCTATCAATAGCACGAAGCATTCGGTGCTACCAAGTTTTCCACCGTTAGATCCACCCTTTTGATGATTTTCATCCGTTAGATCATACTATTCAACCAACCACCCACTTAACCCTAAGGGGCCCACATCATCCCGACCGCACATCTCTCAATCCAACGGTCAAAAACTTGGTAGCACCAATGACTTGTTGCTATTAATAGCATAGTAGCCTAGTTCTATATATATATATATATATATATATATATATATATAGAGTCCTGTATGTTATCGATAGCACCAAGCACTTGGTGCTATCAAGTTTTCTCGCCGTTGGATTAAACCCTTTGATTATTTTTACCCGTTAGATTATACTATTCAACCAACCACCCACTTAACCCTAGAGGCCCACATCATCCTAACCGCACATCTTTTAATCCAATGGTGGAAAACTTAATAGCACCAAGTCATTGGTGCTATTAATAGTATTACTGATCTAATTTGGGTTAAGTGGGTGGTTGGTTGAATAGTATAATCTAACGGATGAAAATGATTGAAGATGTAGATCTAACGATAAAAAAATCACAAGCACCAAATGCTTGGTGCTTTACAAGCACTATAGTGACTATATATATATATATATATATATATAAGAGCTAGAATACTTTTAAGCACCAACCATTTGGTGCTTCTAAGTTTTTAGCCATTAGATCTACTCCTTGATTACTAACACCCCTTAGATCAAACACTATTCCACCTACCACCATCTACCACGACCTACCACCATCATCTCAACCTCACATCTCTCCATCCAAAGGCCGCAAACTCAAAAGCACCAACCTCTTGGTGCTTTTGAAAGTATTCTAGCTCAACTCTCTATATATATATATATATAAAACAAGATCTATACTCTTGATCTTGATTACAAAACTCCTATCATCATTTTTTAAAGAGTATTCATTTTCACCATTCATTTTTCTCGTTCACTTGATGGATAAAAGAACAATATCGAAAGTGCGTGAAATTTGATTTCTAGGTAGTTTAAATGGTTTAGATCATATTTAACGAGCGATCGTCAATTTGGAAGCTCTATCATCGAAAACAAATCGGTAGTAAAACGGCTCGTTTACTACCGATAGTATTCTAGTTCAACTCTATATATATATATATATATATATATATATATATATATATATATATATATATATATATATATATATATATATATATATATATATATATATATATACTATGCTATTAATAGCACAAAGTCATTGGTGCTATCAAGTTTTTGGCCGTTGGATTGAGAGATGTACGGTTAGGATGATGTGGGCCCTTAGGGTTAAGTGGATGGTTGGTTAAATATAGTATGATCTAACGGGTGAAAATCATTAAAGGGGTGGATCTAACTGGAAAACTTGGTAGCACGAGACCTCCGTTGACTCTCTCTCTCTCTCTCTCTCTCTCTCTCTCTCTCTCTCTCTATATATATATATATATATATATAGAGTTGAGCTAGAATACTCTTAAGAGTACCAAGCCCATTTTACTCTCGAGTTGTTTTCGATGATAGAGCTTCCAAATTGATGATCGGCTCCGTTGAACATGATCTATACCACTTAAAGTGTTTAGAAATCAAATTTCAAATATTTTCGACATCATTTGCCTAATGATCAAAGGGTTTCAAAATTTGTAATTTTAATGGCGGATAAGAGACGTTTCGTTTAACGGTGTAAAGATATCCAAATCAATTGAATTTTTGTTAGAAAATTCTTTAAACTATTTAAAACAAGATCTATACTCTTGATCTTGATTACAAGACTCCTATCATCATTTTTTAAAGAATATTCATTTTCAACCATTCATTTTCTCGTTCACTAGATGGATACAAGAACAATATCGAAAATACATGAAATTTGATTTCTAGGTAGTTTAAATGGTTTAGATCATATTTAACTGAGCCGATCGTCAATTTGAAAGCTCTATCATCGAAACAACTCAAGAGTAAAATGGGCTCAGATTCTTAAGAGTATTCTAGCTCAACTCTATATATATATATAAAATTAAGTTATTAAGTTATGAACTACAAATTATAATTATTTTAAATTGCACAGAAAATCATTTAATATCTCACAAATAAAAAATAATAATTTTTTGATGTCAAAATTGTAATTTTGATATTCATTACAACAGAAGGATCCGGACTTTCTTAATTCTTAAACACTATTGAGAATATTTATCACTAAAAATAAAACTAGAAAAGGAATTAAAAAAAAAAAAAAGAAATTTGCTCCTCCACAAGCCCAAGTTAGAGTAAGCAATTAAGTTCTAGTAAAGTATTTACCTCAGGCCCAATTTGGGACATAGCTATATTATAAAGTACTAGTTTTTATTCTTTATATTGTTCAATTTTTTTTCTCATTCATGATATAAAATTGTGGTGCGAATTAATTGTCCTCAGATAATTAAGCATGCAATCGCTTGCTTTAAGGTATAATTTTTGATAGATTGAAAATAATTTTGAAATTTTCTAAAATAGAAAAAGTAGCTAGTTGTTTAAATCGTAATATAAAACTAGACTTTGGTGGCTTAAAGGACCAAAGATTTTATCATATCGCGAGAGATTAGAATATCTTGAGTCAAATTTAAAACGGTGAGAGACCCGTTGGATGGAGTCAAAATCAAGATTTATGAATATTGTATCTTTATTCTTTAAATGAATTAGTTGTATATCTTTTTAACGGTTTAAATTTTTAAAATTAATGATTAGTTGTATATCTTTAATTTTACATCAACATTGTTACCTCCAATTTAGAAAAACTTTAGAATTAATAAATAATTGGACTTGTATGTGACATAATATTTAAATTATATTATATTATAATAATTTATCCAACATGAATATATTATTTGAATTATATATACAAGATATCGAGTAACAATATATCCAACAAAAACATAGTAGGCACTTGGGAAAAATAAGTAAAAAAGAAAAAAAAAGAGTGAATTTGGAAAGGAACGATAGGGGAAAGCACCAACGAGGAGTATGGACAGAATCCCACTACCAAAACGAATGTAGGGCAAAAAGAAAGGGAGTAATGTGACATTATTGGGACCAAAGTGTCAACAAAGCAACCACCGCACTCTCCCCTCTCCTCTCTCAAAGGCCTCCTTTCACACCCCCCTCTCCAAATTAAATTACGTGCATTATGATGGCCACATGATTTTGACAACCCCCCCTGCAAATCCCTCTTCCGATCCCCCCCCCCCCTCCTCTATATATATACCCCTCTCATGCCCTACCACCTTACACAACAACCACTAAACCACAATGGCTAGAGTTAGTAGCAACTGTACTAGTCGTGCTAAGCTCCTTCTTGCTCTTTCCCTTGCTCTCCTCCTCCTTTGTGTCGGCGTCACCTCCGCCGCGAGATCCCTTGTTGGGTTTGCGAGCGGTGGAGGTGGCGGCGGTGGCCATGGCGGTGGCGGTGGGGGTGGATACAACGGTGGTGGTTTTGGGTCCGGGTACGGTGAGGGGAGTGGCGTAGGATCCGGTGTAGGGCATGGATCAGGAGGAGGTGGCGGCGGCGGCGGCGGCGAAGGTGGCGGCGGTGGCTACAATGGAGGTTCGGGGTACGGCTCTGGATACGGTTCTGGGTACGGTGAGGGAGGCGGCGTAGGGATTGGAGGAGAGTACGGAAGGGGGGAAGGCGGAGGCGGTGGCGGCGGTGGCGGGGAAGGTGGTGGTGTGGGCTCCGGTTACGGCTCCGGTCATGGCTACGGATCGGGCTATGGGTCCGGCGTGGGCGGTGCGCAGGGTGGAGGTTACGGAAGCGGAGGAGGCGGTGGCGGTGGCGGTGGCGGTGGCAGCGGCGGTGGCGGTGGCCCCGGTGGTGGCTACGGAAGCGGAAGTGGATCGGGATACGGGAGTGGCGAAGGCGGTGGCGGCGTGCACGGCGGAGGATATGGAACTGGAGGTGGCGGCGGCGGAGGCGGGGGAATTGGCGGCGGCGGCGGCGGCGCAGGGTCTGGGTATGGTTCTGGATATGGAAGTGGTGGGGGAGGAGGACACTACTGAGTTAGTTCATATATAGCTCATAATAAGGTTCTACGTTACATATATAGCATGCATGGAGGAGAAGCTCTAGATCTATTTAAGAAGAGAATGTGAAACCTAGCTAGGGGTGAACTATATATATACGTATATGTGAAGTTATAAAGATGTATGTGGTTTGCGGCGTGTGTTATCTTAATTAGAAATGTAATAAGTAAGGGAATCTGCAGGCTTTAAATAAAGAAATGGAAACTTAATTTTATATATATATATATACACTTAGCATGGTTGTCGAGTGTGACCTTTTCTACTACTAATTATGCAGCGCTATAGTATGAAATCGAGGGGTAGGTTAATTTAAATGAATCCTAGTAATTTTATCAAAGTCCATGCAACAATCTTTCGACCTGTAAAAGGAAAGTTAATAAATTAAACAAAGTTTTTTAATTATAACAAAATTCACGCGAAATTGTGCTAAAATTAAAGGGGCAAGTTAAAGTGCGAAACTTCAATTGTTCCTGTGGTTTAGGACTTCAAAAATATATAAAAAAAGTGAAGTAATAAAAGGTTTTTTTTTAGTTTTCCACATATTTGGTTTCGAAAAAATAGCTTTTTTGTAATTTAGTTTTTAAAATTTTACAGATAGGAGTGTCTACGAGCCGAATACGAGCGAGCTGATCGTCGGCTCGATCTTTTCAGCACATGTTTGGTTTGTTTCATAAACGAGCCGAACACTAGCTGACTTGTTAAAGTATTGAGCTGAAAAATTTGGCTCGAACACGAGCCGAATACGAGCTGCATGGCTTATGCATAAGAATTTAAAATATTAGAAAAAATATATATAGAAAATAAAATTATAAAATATTATCTCATATATATATATATATATATATATATATATATATATATATATATATATATATATATATATATATATATATATATATATATAGGCTACTATGCTATTAATAGCACCAAGTCATTGGTCTACCAAGTTTTTAGCCATTGGCCGGATTGAGAGATGTGCGGCTAGGATGATGTGGGCCCCCTAGGTTACGAGTGGTTGGTTGAATAGTATGATCTAACGGATGAAAATCATCAAAGGGGTGGATCTAACGGTGGAAAACTTGGTAGCACCGAGTCTTCGTCTTATTGATAGCATAGCGTACTATATATATATATATATATATATATATATATATATATATATATATATATATATATATATGAGTAAAAGGCTACTATGTACGGAAGCACGGAGGGCTGTGCTTCCACGTCGTTTCGATGTTGTGGCTTACGAATCATCGATCGGCTCAGATTAAACTTGATCTACGTATTTGAAGTACCTAGAAAATAAATTTTGCGATTTTTCGATATTATTTGCCTAGCGAACGAAGGGCTAAAAATCAACAAAATAAAAATCTTACAAAACGTAATATTATAGCAATAAAAATTTAGATCAAAGATATTGATCTTGTTTTATATAGTATAAAGAATTTACTATCAAAATTTCATGTAATTTGGATATTTCTACACCGTTAAACTTTCAAACTCACTATGACCATTAAAATTATTTGATTTTGTGCCCTTCGATCACTAGGCAAATGATATCGAAAAATTATAAAATTTATTTTCTAGATACTTCAAATACTCTAGATCAAGTTTAACGGAGCCGATCGACGATTCGAAAGCCGCATCATCGAAAACGACGTGGAAGCACGGAAGGCTCCGTACTTCCGATAGCATAGTAGCCTCACACTATATATATATATATATATATGAATTGAGCTATAATACTTTTAGAAGCACCTAAAGTTGGTGCTTCTAAGTTTTTAACCCTTAGATCTACTTTTTTGATTACTAATAGCCTTTAAATCTAACACTATTCCACCTACCACCACCTATCACATCAACCACCACCTACCACCATCATCTCAACCCTACATCTTCCCATCCAATGGCTAGAAACTCAAAAGCACCAATTTGAGAGTATTCTAGCTCAACTCTATATATATATATATATATATAGAGAGAGAGAGAGAGAGAGAGAGAGAGAGAGAGAGAGAGAGAGAGAGAGTAAGTGCTATCTTTATCAATAGCACGAGCGATCGGTGCAACCAAGTTTTCGTAGATTAGATTCTTGCTTTGATGATTTTACTTTAGTTAGATCATACTATTCAACCAACCACCCACTTAACCCTAGGGGGCCCACATCATCCTAACCGCACATCTCTCAATCCAACGGCCAAAAACTTGATAGCACCAATGACTTGGTGCTATATATAGAACTAGGCTACTATGCTATTAATAGCACCAAGTCATTGGTGCTACCAAGTTTTTGGCCGTTGGATTGAGAGATGTGCTGTTAGGATGATGTGGGCCCCATAGGGTTAAGTGGGTGGTTGGTTGAATAGTATGATCTAACGGATGAAAATCATCAAAGGGGTGAATCGACGGCGGAAAACTTGGTAGCACCGAGTGCTTCGTGCTATTGATAGCATAATGAGACTACATATATATATATATATATATATATATATATATATATATATATATATATATATAGAGAGAGAGAGAGAGAGAGAGAGAGAGAGAGAGAGAGAGGGTTCTACTATATTATTATGAGTACGATCGCCTTCGTACTCATAAGTCGTTTTCGATGATATAGCTTCCGAATTGACGATCTATACCGTTAAACGTTATTTACAGCATTTAAAACTTCTAGAAATCAAAATTTATAATTTTTCGACATCATTTACCTTACGATCAAGATGTCACAAATTTGACAATTTTTAATGGCAGGTATGGGATACTTGTTAAAACTTTATTAGAAACTAGAATCATACCTTTTGCCATGATTTCGATTTCCGTACCCGATTTGTTGACGGCGATCTTTACTCGTCGTTCGTCCTCGTTCGCGATCTGTAAGACGGGACGTTTAGTCTAATTTTCATATCCTGGAGATGGAGCCGTCACATAATTAGAATTAGGGTTAGACCGGGACTCCCGTATGTTACATATTTATATATAACTTGATATAAGGATGTTAAATTACGTCCGTCCATCAAAGATGTGTCTGGATACATCCTAACCGTAGGATCTTATTATATCTTTATAGATCAACTTAATTAGATTGACCGTATCTTTATGAATCGCCTTGAATATATTACTACGTAGGCATCCAACAATACTTGCTAGTTTAACGATGTAAAAGAAGCGAATTTGTTGAATTTTTGATAAAAATTCTATATATTCGCTACCTAGATAAAGATCAATAACTCCGATCTTGAATTGAATGATCCGATCATCCTTTTTTAAGACGTCATTCGGTTTTGACCGTTCATTTTATGTCCGCTTGATGGACTTTATTATGATTTCAAAAATTTACAAAATTTATTTTTTAGAAGTTTTAAATACGCTAGATCATATTTAACGGAGTGGATCATCAATTCGGAAGCTCCATCATCAAAAACAACTTATGAGTACGAGGACTCCAATACTCATAATAGTATAGTAGCCATGGCCTATATATATATATATGAATTAGACTGGAATACTATCAATAGTACCAAGCCATTTGTGCTATTGATTCTTTAATCCTTGGATTGAAAAATGTGTGGTTAAGATGATGTGGGCCCCTAGGGTTGAGTGGGTGGTTGGTTGAATAGTATTATCTATCGGGTAATTAAAATCGAGATGAATTTCGAGCTCGGCTTGAAATTAACAACTGAAAACTTATGAGTATAAAGGACTCTATACATATATAAGTATAGTAGCCTCAGCATATATATATATATATATATATATATATATATATATATATATATATATATATATATATATATATATATATATATATATATATATAGAGTCGCTACTATACTATTATGAGTAGTAGCCCTACTACTCATAAGTTGTTTCGATGATAGAGCTTAGAATCGACGATCCACTCGTTAAATATGATCTAGAGTATTTAAAACTTCTAGAAAATAAATTTCGTAATTTTTCGAAATCATTTACCTTACGATCAAAAGCTCACAAAATTGACAATTTTTAACGGCGATAGATATGGGATACTTGGTAGTTTAACGGTGTAAAAGAATTGAAATAGGTTGAATTTTTGATAGAAAATTCTATTCACTACCTAGATAAAGATCAATAACTCCGATCTTAAATTGAAGGATCCGATCATCTATTTTTAGGACATCGTTCGATTTCGAGTTCATTTTATGCCCATTTGATGGACTTTATTATGATTTTGAAAAATTACGAAATTTATTTTCTAGAAGTTTTAAATACTCTAGATCATATTTAACGGAGTTGATCGTCGATTCGGAAGTTCTATCATCGAAAACAACTTATGAGTAGTAGGGCTCTACTACTCATAATAGTATAGTAGCCCTACTCTATATATATATATATATATATATATATATATATATATATATATATATATATATATATATATATATAAGTACTATCCTATTAATAGGATAGAGCACTTGTCCTATCAATTTTTTAGCCTTTGGATCAACTCTTTCATCATTTATAACCGTTGGATTAAATACTATAACCCGGTGGGGACCACTCAACCTAGGGGGACATTCAACTCTAGCACTAATATCATCCTAACCCTACAATTTCTCATCCAAGGGTCAAAAACTTGATAGGACAAGTACTTATCTATTAATAGGATAGTAGGACTCTATATATATATATATATATATATATATATATATATATATATATATAGAGCTACTATCCTATTAATAGGATAGAGCACTTGTCCTATCAATTTTTTAGCCCTTGGATCAACTCTTTCATCATTTCTAACCATTGGATTAAATACTATAACCGTGGGACACTCAACCCTGGGGGACCATTCAACTCTAACCGCCTTATATCATCCTAATCCTACAATTCTCATCCAACGGTTAAAAACTTGATAGGACAAGTGCTCTATCCTATTAATAGGATAGTAGCCCTAGCCTATATATAAAGCTCCTATCCTATTAATAGGATAGTAGCCCTAGCCTATATATAAAAGTTTTTAACCCTTGGATGAAAAATTGTAGTTAGGATGATATTAGTCGGTTAGAGTTGAATGGTCCCCCTAAAGGGTTGAGTGGTAGAATTATAGTATTTAATCCAATGGTTAGAAATGATGAAAGAGTTGATCCAAGCTAAAAAATTGATAGGACAAATCTCCTATCCTATTAATAGGATAGTAATGGGACTCTATATATATATATATATATATATATATATATATATATATATATATATATATATATATATATATATATATATATATATAGAAGTCCCTACTATCCTATTAATAGGATAGAAGTACTTGTCCTATCAAGTTTTTGACCCTTGATTGAAATTGTAGGGTTAGGATGATATTAGTCGGTTAGAGTTGAATGGTCCCCTAGTTGAGTGGTCCCCAGGTTATGTATTTAATCCAATGGTTATAAATGATGAAAGAGTTGATCCAAAGGCTAAAAAATTGATAGACAAGTGCTCCTATCCTATTAATAGGATAGTAGCGGACTTATATATATATATATATATATATATATATATATATATATATATATATAGAGTAGGGCTACTATACTATTATGAGTAGTAGAGCCCTACTACTCATAAGTTGTTTTTAGATGATAGAGCTTCCGAATCGACGATCAACTCGTTAAATATGATCTAGAGTATTTAAAACTTCTAGAAAATAAATTTCGTAATTTTTCAAAATCATAATAAAGTCCATCAAATGGGCATAAAATGAGCGAAATCGAACGATGTCCTAAAAATAGATGATCGGATCCTTCAATTTAAGATCGGAGTTATTGATCTTTATCTAGGTAGTGAATAGAATTTTCTATCAAAAATTCAACCTATTTCAATTCTTTTACACCGTTAAACTACCAAGTATCCCATATCTACGTTAAAAATTGTCAATTTTGTGAGCTTTTGATCGTAAGGTAAATGATTTCGAAAAATTACGAAATTTATTTTCTAGAAGTTTTAAATACTCTAGATCATATTTAACGGAGTGGATCGTCGATTCTAAGCTCTATCATCGAAAACAACTTATGAGTAGTAGGGCTCTACTACTCATAATAGTATAGTAGCCCGACTCTATATATATATATAGAGTCGGGCTACTATACTATATATATATATATATATATATATATATATATATATATATATATATATATATATATATATATATATATATATATATATATATATATAGAGAGAGAGAGAGAGAGAGAGAGAGAGAGAGAGAGAGAGAGAGAGAGAGAGAGAGAGAGAGAGAGGGATATTATCGATAGCACGAAACATTTGGTACTATCAAGATTTTTTGCCGTTAGATCTCTTTTATCATTTTCATCTGTTTGATTATACTATTCAATTAACCACTCACTCAACCCTAGGGGTCTTATATCATTCAAACTACACATCTTTTAATCCTGGCAGAACACTTAATAGCACCAAGTCATTGGTGCTATTACTAGTATTCCAACCTAGTTATACATATATTCGAGCTTTTCGAGCCTAATTCGACCAAGCCGAGTACTACTCAAGCTCACTTGAAATGAATTTCGAGACTTTTCTGTTGTTCAAGCTCGGCTCATTTAATTTCAAGTCAAGCTCGAGCGAGCCGAATATCAAACCGAACGCGAGCCGGCTTTCTCATTTGCCAGCCCTACGTACACATAGTCCCTCTCGTTACTCTCTCTCATTCCTATTTAATCTAAACAATATATTATTTAATATTTCAAAAGCCAAATTCAATTCTACTTATACACTACAACAGAATTAGATTATAGAGATATATGTTTAGAATATTTTTGTGTAAGTATCTTATTTATGCCAAAACTTTTAAAATTTTTTATTAAGGCCTAAATATAAAGTTTAATCCAACCAAAAATTATAGATTACTCTACTCAATCCACCCCTCCCAGCCCATTCGATCCGGTCACCACTGATCGGAGCGTGCTTGCAAGTTTACTATGTAAAGTTGGAAAATAGTCTAGTCACTCAAACACTTCTTGGAAAATAGGCAACGCGCTTCCATTTTAGCTAGATCGATCTAGATGTGACATTTCTTTTCAAAATGTTGAAATTAGTAAGATCCTAGAATATCAGCTCTAAATTTATGTGTTCTGTGTAAAACAAGAGGTCATGAGTAACCTGATTTTGCATATTAGCCCAGAACCCACCGTTTTCAAGGTTATCTAAACAAAGGCCTAACCAAGTATAGCCCCAACTATATATAACATCACAATAATTAATATATGTATAATCCATTTTTTAACATCGCCACCACCTCTGTTCTCACCACTGCATGCATACAATCATTTGCCATGGCCTACTCCTCGCGCATGTTCTTCGCATCCACATTGGTGTTACTGGTTCTTTTGACACCTTATGGTGCAGCTGGTGATCAGGGCGGCCAACATAACACCGTCAGATACAAACATCGTCGCTCTCGCTTCCGATCAAACCTCCGATCATTCAAGCATCGGCATGGCAAATTTCGACCTAGCGGGTGGAGCTTCGCACAAGCTACGTTCTACGGCGGAAGTGATGGATCTGAAACCAGAGGTGACACATTTCGAACTTGTTTGTTTGTATGCCAATCTCTCATTTGATCGAGCCAAGCCAATCTAGGTTTTTGGTTTGGATCAAGCATTCATGAAATTATCGACTCGGCCTAGAGACGTCAAGTGGCGCCACGCACACACCCTTTCTCACTTATAACAGGATATGTAATCAGAAATTAATGCCTTACGAGGTCTTCGATCGTGGTATCAACATACACTAGAGAAGGAGCCCGCACTTCACGAATAAAAATTACTATATGAGTAATTAATAATAAGAGAACATCAACTATTCTCTTGTCGACCTCACTTGTCATAGTCACGAAAGGTTTCTCACTATTGGTAGTGGGGATGGAACCGACGACGCCTTCTCTGGCAACGGTGATAGTGAAAATGACGACGATTCCTTCGGCCGCGGCAGAGGGGAGATGAGCACGTTTAGTGAGAGAAGGAGGGAGGGAGGCCACGGTGTCTCGAAAAAAATGAGGGAGAGAAAAATCTGGTGGAGGGGAAGTTTGGTAGTGGGAACGAAAAATCTGATGGAGTAAAAGTTTGATAGTGAGAACTTTTAGATGTATTAATTAACTATATTAATTGAAAGTTTGATAAAGGAAATGGAAAAGAGTCAAATGACGGTGAGGGTGACAAACAACTTGTCACATAAAAAATATTGAAGATTCATATAAGTTAATAGAATAGATATCTATATATCTATATAGAATAATTAAAGTTGAACCTGTATGGCGCTCTCCCTGCGTTTCGCGGGAAACTTCGCGGGTCCCACAATTTTTTTTATTTTTTCCTCGGCCTTCTCTCTCTCTTCACCCCTCTCTCTCTCTGGGCTTCGGTGCGCCCCCTCCCCCACCCGGCTCTCTCTCTCTCTCTCTCTCTCTCACTCTCTCCCCCTCTCCCTCCCCCCTCTCTCCCTCCCCCATAGCTCTCTCTCTCTCCTTACTTCTTACTTCCCAAATTTTATATTTTTTTATTTAAATTTTAAGTTTAAATGTTAATATATAATATTTATTTTAAATTTAAAGTTTCAAAGTTTAAATTTTTAACTTTTTAAACTCTATAAAATTAATTAATTAATTAAATTTATTAATAATATTATATATAATATAATTAATTAGTTTATTAATAATACATATAATAAATGACGTTTCAAATTTTAAGTTTTTTTTTATCCCTTTTTATTTAAATCTTTTTTTTTATTTTTCTCTCTCTTCAATTTTTTTGAAATTTATTATTTTTAATTAGATTTAAACTTTAAAAAATTAAAAAAATTTGTTCAAAATATTTTAAAAATTACGTAAATTTTCCGTGCGGGCCTTCACTAGTGTATCATTAAGCTTAATCGAGTCCAAAATGATTAGAATTGGCCTGGCTAGGGTGGTTCGGGCTGGGCTGGCCCAGGCCACCTAAGCAAAGTTAAAATACATATCTGACCTGAGTTTTCTTGGCCCACACAAAATTTCTGTATCACTATACCTACAATGTTTTAAGGCGTTTGGTATTGTGGGGAGACTGCGTTACGTGCGGTGAGAAAGTACGTTGGAAAATACCCCGTTTGTTTCCGTACCGTTCCGCATATCGCGATGAGTCGGTTACAATATATTTTCTGCGTTCCCACCGGAGAACGCAGATAGGCCTCAATACCAAACTAAGCCTAAAGTTAATTAGCTTATATTTGGAAGATCATTAAATATTAGATTAGCCCAGTGGCTGTTATTCAGATGATCGAGTAAAGTGGTCCGGAGTTTGATTCTACGAGAGTGGGTTTGAATGATAAGGAACAAATTAATAATACCTGACTTCTCCGGTTATAATAAATTAGAATAATTTCTCGATATAAATTTATTCTACTTGTCCGAACTATAGACGATTATGATTTAACTGCCAAATCTTTCAAAATTTTGATTCTAATAAATTTTTTAATTCGTTCAAGTTGAGCCAATCAACGATACGTACATAATTCGTTCTTTATCTTTACAGATTTAATTATCATACTACGTAGTATATATGATAATTAAAGTACGTAATTAGCTTAAATTTTAAAGTCAAATCATCGTTGACTAATTCAAATTAAATATATTAAAAGGTTAAATAGTAAAATCAAAACGTTTAAAGTTTAGACAACCAATTCAAAAAAAAGTTGATAGAATTAAGACAAGTTTTGTAAGTTCTTATCTAAATTCTTATCTACAACTTCGCATGTAACACAATTTAGTAATAATTTTATAGATGATCTTATGACATCTAATTAATCCGGCCTAATCTTTCAGGAGGAGCATGTGGGTACCAAGACACAGTGAGCCAAGGCTACGGCCTGCAAACTGCAGCATTGAGTTCAGCTCTATTCAACAACGGCCTAGCTTGCGGCGCCTGCTTTGAGATCAGGTGCGTCGACAAATCGACCCGGTGGTGCAAGCCAGGCCGGCCGTCGATCTTCGTCACCGCGACCAACCACTGCCCGCCGAACTACTATTTGCCGAGCGACAATGGTGGGTGGTGCAACCCGCCCGCATCCACTTCGACCTGACTCAACCTGCCTTCCTGCAGATCGCCGAGTATAAAGCCGGGATCATTCCCGTCGCTTACCGGAGGTAATATTAATTTGGGGTAATTGCTTATATATCTTTGAAAAGCTTCCGACTTTTCGATTTATCCCTCTTAGAAGGCTAATATTAAAAATAACCTTTCTACGTCCCATTAACCTATTTCTGATATACTCATAGAGTTAAAATCTGTTAATTAACTCTGTTATCTCTGTAAAATTATTTTTACCCTTTCAAATATACCCTCTCACCATCACAGTCTTTCTTATTTGCCCTTAAAGTCAAGGGTACAAAAAGTATTTTGACTTTTAATTTTTTTCAATATACCTTTCTACCGTTACCAACATTTCTTATTTGCCCTTAAGTTAAGGGTAAAATTGATATTTTAATTATTTTTAACTGTAGTAAATATTTAACTCAAGCTAACTTAACAGGAGATAACTGCGGAGGTATTTTACAATAACGGTGAAATATATGAGGGATATTTTAGAAAGAAAAAAAGTAAATTGAATATTTTTAAACGGATGAGGAGTATATAGACAATTATCTCTATTAATTTGTGCCTAAAGGATCTATGTCCATGAACTTTTTTGTAGCACATCTCTTTAGTTTAAACTAAAGGTGAAATGCAAATATGGAAAAAATCATAATCACGCAACATGACCTTATAAAAACAAAAAAAGGAAAATTTTACCATAGTAAATTACACTACTAGTCCCTAAAAACTTTTAGTCAGATTTTATTTTGATCCTCAAAACTTGTAAAATTTGATATTCAATATATATATCCTGAAGTTTTAGGGTTGTTTTAGCACTTTTGTTCTTAGAGGAAAATTAGTCTAGATCTTGTGTAGTCTTATGATTGTGTACCATGCATAATTTCATTGGTCACTCATGTAATCTTTCAATCCAGCAAAACAATTCTTTGTCAAATTAAATAAATGGTTGCAAGTTAACTCAATGGAAAGAAATTAAATATTAAAATAAAATATGAGATGATGGAGACAAGACAACCGTACATCTCTATAATAATATTTTAATAATCTAAAATATTTTAATATTTTATATTCAACATCACTCTCTTTATGGAGAAAAGCAAATAAACTAATTAAGGAGTGAAGCAGAAAAGCAGTCACAGAATAATATTTGATATTTTATATTCCACAAAATAAAGAAGAAAAATTTTTTTAAAAAAAAACCCTATGGTTTTGTACATTCTCACTTTAGTACTCTGTGATTTAAAGTGTATTAATTTGGTGCCACGTGGTTTTATTTTTATTTTTATTTTTTCGGCAGCTTTTTTTTTAATATTTTGTAAAATTATATATATACAAAAAAAACTTCAGATAGCCACCTAAGTTTATCGAATATTCACTTTAGTATTCTTTAATTTTAATTTTATCATTGATTTAAGAAGAAAAATAGTAAAATTGATAATAAAAAGAAAAAAAAATCATATGGTCTTAAATTGATACACTTTAAATTATAAGATACTAAAGTGAGAAAGTACGAAGGTTTTTTTTTTAAGTTTTTTCAATAAAAAAAAAGAGAGAAATAAATGAGAAAAAAAGTAAAGAGAGAAAAAGTGAGGAGTGAGAAGATAATGAGAGAGAAAGTGAGAAGATTAATGTGTAAAGAGACAATAAAAAAAATGAAAAAAAATGAAAAGAGAGAAAATAAGTACAGAGAATTAAAAAAAAAAGGAAAAGTAAGGAAAGAAAAAGTAAGAAGAAAACTGAAAAGAAATACAACAAGAAAAAAGATGAAAGAGAGAGTGAAAAGAGAGAAGTGAATGAGGAGAGAGAAAGTGATCATAAATAAATCAAGAAAAAGAAGGATGAGAGAGAAAAAACAGAAAAAGAGTAAAGAGAATAGTAAGAAGAGAATACGTAAGAGAGAGAGAAAATGAATTGAATAATGTAAGAAGAAGGTTTTGTCATTTATTTAATACAATAAATTAAAAAATTTATAGAGAGCACAAGCCATAATTGGTAAGCAATTTTCAAGAAAATTGAACTGTGTTGACTTTGCATCAATTAAAACAAAGGCCTTACCTATGGCAGTAGACGTTCAATCAGGATCGATTAATTGATAGCCATTGAAATTTCAGGAACATACAAAAACTTAATAACAGGTATTGTATTAAGGGTGAGTCTTGGTATATATGCTTAAAGCGGAGCGCTCTGTTGTTTATTTTGTTTCGATGTTAGGACTTTCGAGATCGACGATCGCGTTAGACTTATTCTAGAGTATTTGAAGTATCTAGAAAATAAATTTTGCGATTTTTCGATATCATTTGCCTGGTGATCGAAGTGGCTAAAATAATCAACGACTGAAAATAAAAATCTTACAAAATATGATGATATGATATTAAAATTTTAGATCAAAGTTATTGATCTTTATTTTATATATAGTATAAAAAATTTTCTATCAAAATTTTATGTGATTTGAATATTTTTACACCGTTAAATTTGCAAATGGCTCACCACGGCAGTTAATTAAAATTATTGATTTTGAGCCCATTCGATCGCTAGGCAAATGATATCGAAAAATCACAAAATTTATTTTCTAGGTACTTCAAATACTCTAGATCAACTCTAGCGAGTGATCGTCGATTGAAAATCGAACATCGAAACAAAGTAAAACGATGAGCGCTCCGTGCTTCAAGAAGCATACTACCAGCCCGCTCTTGTATTAATTAATACGTGACTTTATAATTATTTCTTTTGCAGGGTTGCTTGTAGGAAGCAAGGCGGCATCAAATTTACGATCACCGGGAATCGGTACTTCAATCTGATTCTTGTCTGGAATGTTGCGGGCGCCGGAGATGTCCACGGCGTGCAAGTGAAAGGAAGGAAGTCGGGGTGGACTACGATGGTACGAAATTGGGGGCAATATTGGCAGACTAATGCAGACTTGACGGGTCAATCTCTAACCTTCAGAGTCACCACCAGTGACGGCCACAGATCAACCTCTAGACGTATTGTTCCGCAGAATTGGCAATTCGGCCAGACCTTCCAAGGCAAAAATTTTAGAATATAGCTCGCTGCAAAAGTTATATTTCTAACTATATCGTCTAAAAATGTAACATTTTTGTTAGTAGCTGAGAGAGAGAGAGAGAGAGCATAATTTTGTGACAAAAGCTGCAAAATTCGCAGACTATCGAATCGCGTAGGGTGATCCTTAATCCGCCCAACAATTAATAACAGCTTTTCTTTCTCTTTGTTTTTTTTTTCAACTAGTAAGTCTTTTGTCGATCTTCTCAATTAGGGGAACAAAGTCTCATTGGGGTAGTGCGTGCGGCGACGAGAATAGGGATGCCAATGAATACAGATATCTAAAATTTTATTTGAATCCGAACTCAAACTGAGAGCTAAATGATTATAGCTTCGGATATGAATATCACAACCGGAAACTCGAGGGATTTCGGATATAAATTTTGATTGTACCCGATTCAAACCCGAACAAACAACCGAATTTGCTACAAATCCGAAATTATTTTACATTATATATAACATATATATATATATAAATATTTAATTAATGCTGTATTTGAATTTGTATTTTAAATTTTTTAATTTTAATATAATATATATTTTAAAATATTGTAAAGAGAAATAATTATTTTGGGTTTGAATTTTCAATTCCAGGTTTCGAATTCTTGGTCTAATTCGAATTTAGATATGAATTTTAAAATTCATGGAATTTTAATTCGGATTCGAATTTAAAGGCAGTCGAGCTTGGATTCTAGTTTTTTTTTAAATTCGCCTCGAATCCGACCGATTGACGTCCTAGGTGGGAAAAGGCAAGCCCAAGTAATTATTTCGCGGTATTATAATAAAAAATAAATAAATAGTGTTGCTATACTTCCCGTGAAATATCATCCCTCTTTTTTTTTTTTTTTTTCTTTCGAGTTATCTTTTGTTTTTTTTTCTTTGCCTCGAAAGGATCCTACGTTTTCCCTACATTTTTTATTTTGGCATGAGCCCCTTAGTAAAATCTTTTTTTTTTTTTTTGAGAGATAGGTAGCACGCTACCCGCTTCGTTTATTTCATTTAGAAATAAACTTAGAAAATGTGAATCAATAGGATTCGAACCAGGTCTCTACTCAACCACTGCAAACCAACACTTGCTCTGTCGGACGGTCGGTAAAATCACAAGTGGGATCGAATCCTTAACCTCATAGACCGCTACGGGAGGATAATAATATATTTTTTATATACGTAATCTAAACAATCACATAAATTTATCAATCAATACATTAAGGGTGTGTTTGGTTCGCTTATTTTCATCCAGGAATGAGAATGGGAATGGGCGAATCCGTTTGTTGGTGTTTGGTACGCGGGAGTCCCATTCCGATTCCGATTCCCGAGTGGAATGGGAATTCCTCAATCGCCTGAATCCGGGCGGAATGAATATTTTTTAATTTTTTTATTTAAAATATGAGTTTAAACTTAAAAATTAAATATATAATTTTAAATTTTAATTTGAACTTGAATTGAAAATTAAAATTTAATCAAGTATTTTGAATCTAACTTATGAATTTGAATTTAAATTAAATTTTAATTTAAATAAAACTTTATTCAAATTTTATTTAAAACTTAAATTAAATTTAGGGATTCAAATTAAAATTAAAATTATAATTTTAAGTTTGAATTTGAATAAATCAAAATTTAGTTTAATATTTTGAATTATACACTCACCTTCAAAGTTTAATTTTTTTAAAAAAAATAGATTTAAAATTTTGATATTATTTCAAAATTTTGATGTAAATTTTTAATATTTAATTTTCAGTTTGCATTTAAATTAATACATTAATTATAAAGATAAAATTAATATATTAATTTGAATACTTTTTTATATCTATACCAAACACCGACAATAGAAATGATTTATTTCGATTCCGATTCAGGTGATGAACCAAACAGAATTAGGTAATGAGTCATTCCGATTTCGATTCCAACTTAATTCGATTCCAATTCCGATTCCAATTCCGACTTTGAACCAAACACGCCCTAATAATATTACACTTACGAAGAATCCTTAATCTCATTGACCACTATCTGAGAATAATAATATATTTTTCATATATATATATATAGAGTCCCATACTATCCTTTTAATAGGATAGGAGCACTGTCTATCGCTTTTTAGCCTTTGGATCAATTCTTTTCAACATTTCTAACCATTGGATTAAATACTATAACCCAATAGGGACCACTCAACCCTGGGGACCATTCAACTATAACCAAGTAATATCATCCTAGTTCTACAATTTCTCATCCAAGAGTTAAAAACTTGATAGGACAAGTGCTCTATCCTATTAATATGATAGTAGCCCTAGCATATATATATATATATATATATATATATATATATATATATATATATATATATATATATATATATATATATATATATATATATATAATTTAAACAATCATATAATTTATCAACTCATCAATAATATTACAATTATAAAACAAAAATCCTTGACTTAAATGCGTCAATATTTTTTCCTGTGATCGGAACTGAGGTTGAGCCGAATCACTCTCAAAATGACGTGGGGTCTGATTGGGTTGGGTCATACTCGAAATGATAAGGGGTTTGGTTAATTAGGTTGTTGAGTCACAATTAAGACCAATAGACACTGTACGTCTTAAGTGAATTTGTTGTATATTTTTAATAGCCCAAGCCTTTGAGTTTAATAACTAGCACCTACAATTAATCCAACACCTCACATGGCAGGGTATGGAACTAACACGGTATACATTATTTACTACTAATGTGGCAATTTTATTCTAGTTCATAGTATAGAAAAGTAAGACGATTGGGGAGACTTAGAAAATATTTGAATGATTTCTCTCCTTGTTGAGAGTAGGCTTTTTTGCAAAAAAAATCCACTTATTTTCGGATTTTGCAAAACCGGGCCACCTTTTTCGTTTTTGCAGATTCGGGCCGCTTTTTCAGCCGCCGGACCAAAATGCCCCTCGTATACAAAAGCCCTTCGCGTATTCCTCGACGTACGTATGCCTCGCCGTACGTAGCCGGCAGGCATTTAATACGCCCCCTCCGCGTACGCTACCTGCCGATCTCTCGGAACCCGCACCAAATCAGTTCGCCGGCCCATTTGGCTTGTGCTTTCTTTATTAAATAACCCCAACATACCGTCGCTGGGAAATATACCAGCAGCTCAACAGGGATAATAGTGCAACGCGGAGAAGCAAGGCCCGGAGAAATGGTGCAACCTACCAGCTAACAGTTCATCCCTAGCGACATTCCGGTGAAATAGGAGAAAATAGTTCAACAACACAGGTAAAATAATGCAACAACACAAAGCAACGCCAGGCTAAATGGTGCAATATCCCATATAAAAGTGCAACACATGCCCGATTATGATATTAACAGTGTAAATTAGGATATAATAGTACAACTCATCTTATAATGGTGCAATACGGCATCCCATGATGGAGGTACACGAGTCATTGGGAGAGATGCGCCGGAGAGGTCCACGACGAGGAAGCTGGCTCGTAAGTGTTCCAGCCAGCAACGAGGCTGTAAGATTGATGCGCACTATCTGGAAGAAATGCAGGTTCGTAAATTCTTCTGGATCTTTATTCAACTTCGATTGTTTTTATAAAAGTTTCTCACTAAACTGTCTCTTTACGAAAAATGTAGTGCCAAAATTGCATGAAGAGGTGCAAATAACACGGACGTACCAATCCGATCGAGACTTTCCCTCCTCCATTTCAGCATCCAAGTGGAGTATCAGTAGAGTGGTATCGGTGTTGTGGATTTAATGGCTAGGTTTGATGGTGATTACGTAATGTTGTTCAATGAAAGCCTAGTATTGTTAATAGTAATTTGTATGCGAATGTTACGGTGATAGTATCTTGAACATGAACTTCGTATTGTATGCAAAACGAGAAATTTATATTGCGTTTCTTCAATGACAATGTATAAATTGCTATTATTAATAAAAATATCCCTTCTTTACTTTGTTACCTCTTGGAAATTATTCTTTTATTCTTTTCTTGCACCGCTTTGGGCCGTATTACACGAAATAAATCAGAGGTTGTACTATTAGATGCAGTCCAATAAGCCTTACAATCAATTCGAAGAAATGTTGCACATTTAGATTTCTATAAAAAACCAATACGATCAATAAATTGCCTTTGTTTTGTCGACGACTTACACTAATTAGGCGAGAAGGAAGCAAAAATTTAATATCTTTGTTCTTGCGTTACGTGTTTTCTAGCAGTAATAAACTTATTGCACTATTTAATTAAATCATTACACTACTTAGATAACATCCACACCTTATATAAATTCCACACCTCACGTTTTGGCGAGGCCAGTTCATTTGAGCCATTAACTTCATTTTCGATGGATATGGAGAGTTTGCAGGAAAGTCGCCGAGGATGCCTAAATTGGAGGTTGCACCATTTTTCCTGTCCTTGCTTCTTCGCATTGCACTATTATCCCTGTTAGGGGGTTGTATATTTCCCTGCGACGGTAGCATCGGCTAAATTATCAAAGTATTCAAACCTAACAGCAAACAGCGGGGCCGGCGAATAGCCGGGCTGATTTGGTCCGGATTCCGAGAGATAGCGAGGTAGCGTAAAACGCCGCCACTTCGCCTCACCTTATTGAGTATAACGTCACGTCGTGTACGACTACGACGGTTTATTTCTTACGATATGCGCTTCAACGCTATTCGCCATTGGCGAGTTTGGAGTTCTTTGTACGTGTTCGAGATATTTTTTGCGAAAAGGATACGGTGATATGATTAATTAGTGGTGCAAAGGGAAGTGCACTAGTGCATCATTTGTAAAATAGTGCATGTTACCCCTATATTAGTGCAACAATTCTTGTAGAAAGTACAGTTTACCAAATAATATTTATATTCTAAAAGAATAATATGGCTGTTGGCTGTTTCGATTGCATACGTGCCTAGATTATATTGGATTCTAACGGTGTTCCGATGATAGGTTGGCCCATAATACCATTCCACTAACTTTGTAACTCCGGTTGATCTAACTTTGTAACTCCGGTTGATCGATCCCTTTACCCCATTTCTAAACCCTATACGCTGTCTAAACCGCCTTCCGGCGCTTTCGTCTAGCCTTTCAAACCCATTGCTCTTTGTAACCGCCATCGTCTGCTTTGAATCTCTTGGTCCAATACACTCTCATTATCCGCTGCTAGCAATGTCGTCGAAGTCGTCGCAGGCTAGTGAATCATTGAAAGTCACCGGGCGGAAGGCGCCGTCCGTGCCGGATGCCGGCGTTCCCGCCGGTAGGTTCATCGTAAATTCGCGGTGTTTCGTCGGAGCCTACAGGAAGACTTACGATTCGGTCGTGAAGGCGCATCATTATCCCGTCATCCAGCGGACGATCTTCCGTAATATCATACTCTTTCCCGACATCACCTCAGATAGGCCGATGCTGGAGTACATCCTCCGACATTGGAAGAGGGGTGTTGAATTCGAGATTGGCTCGCAAGTGATACGCTTCACGGCCCAGGAGGTGGCTGTTCTTCTAGGGTTACCCCTCTCGGGTTCACCGATTGACCTCAGCCGGAAAGTAGAGTCTGATATCCAGAGACGTTACCTTGTGGGTAGGAAGGTCGATCGCAAGAACCTCGAGGGGATTTTGATGGAGTTGTCACCGAAGCAGGACGAAGAGGACATCACAGACTTCGTCAAATTACTTATTCTATACTTTTTTTGTTGCATTCTTTTCACAAATACTAATAATCTCTGCCCCAAGGGTCTAGTGGGTATAGTCGATGATCTCCCCGGACTGGCTAGGTACAATTGGCCTGACGTGCTTATCTTGCAAGCAAAATCGAAGCGGGTGGGATACGTTCTTGGATGCACACCGCTTCTTCCAGTAAGTGTAAAGTGTTAAATTAATAGTGTAACATTGTCTTTGTAATAGTGTAACATTGACTTAGTAATAGTGTAACATTGACGTCGTAATAGTGTAACAGTGTCATTGTAATAGTGCAACATTGAATTTATAATAGTGTAACATTGTCTACTATATTACAATAGTCCGACTGAACTAGTGTAACATTGGCTTTGTAAACAGGTGTGGATATACGAGCACACTGGTTACAGATATCCCCTGCCCTACCGCCGTGCGATATATCCTCGTATCCAGAGGTGGGATACGATTAGATGGTCTCGCCGTTCACGGGGATCGTCGAGAGTAAAGGGAGATTTTAACTTCACTAGCTGCCACAGCATGCTCGACCTGTCCCCTGAAGAACAACGGCTGGTTGGTGTCGTGGATGAAAAGGTAATGGATGCAAAGACCCGACCACACAATCATTGTCTGCAGGTATTTTAACACTTTGCACGAAATGTATAATTGTTTTAAAGATCTTATAATAGTGCAATATATGCGACAGTAGTGTAACACTATACCACCATCATTGTCTGCAGGTAACGGCAACGGAGGGGAGCGGCCATCATAAGGCGCGTCGGTGCGTTCTGAGGAAGTACAAGCCGCCCATTTCGCAAGTCCACCAGGAGGTCTTTTCGCCGGACTGTCCATTTTTATTTGCGATGAAGTATGTAATAGTGCAAGCTCTTATTAAGTAGTGCAATATCAAATCTTAAGTAGTGTTTTCCATGAAAAAATAGTGTAATTGACTGCATTTTATAAAACACAATCGCGACTACACAACATCCTCATCCATATGTGTGAAGACGTCGAACCCTTAAGCGCATTACGGAGGTGCGGTGGGAGTGGGCGATTGCGGCGGCGTCGATCGAGGCGGACGAAACATGATGGATGCGGCGATTGCGCGCGCGCACGCATGAAGACGACAGAGGCTTCCCCTCGGGTAAGCTCGAAATAGAACAATTAATATAGAATTGGTGCAACGTTATATACATGGTTACATTATTATACAAATGGTTGTACAATAATATATAGAATCGACTAACTACTACTTTGCTTCAATATCACCCCCAAGCATAATTGAAATCCCCCTAAGCTACATCGATAATACCAAGGGCCAAGAAGCTCAAATTGAAGGGCGGCAAAACCTCGGCGCCGTGGACTTAAACTACTATGGCAAAGGAGAGTTACCAATCGACGATCGGGAGCGAATTGAAAAGTTCGACTAACACCGATGAGTCGATCACGGTGCCTTCGAAAAATATCGACATCCCTAGGAAAGACTTTGTTGACCTAACCGGATACAAGGCATTCGTTAGCTCAGATATAATTGACTCCTACCGGCATTTTACCGGAAGAGGCGGAAGGCCACGGTGCATATACTCCACATCTTTCCTTTCTCGGACAATAGGCACATCTATGAACCCCGAGATGTTCTTGGGCGCCATTACGGAGGGGTGATTGCGAGGCGAGTCTTGGTTCATCCCGCTCTTCAACTTCGATCACCGGCATTTGCTAGCGGTTGATCTCGAAGCAGGAATTACCTCGCACTTATCCTCCATTAAAAATCCAAAATACGCTGGGTTTGACAACGCGGTAAGTATTTATCTTAATGGTTAAATATTGTAACAACCTTACCCTTTTCTAATTCTAATTAGTGCAACGCCTTTCTTTGTAGTGTAAATTCGTAGGAGAATTTTTGAATAAGAAGTTCCCAGAATTTTGCAGCCGCCGCGGGACCCGGCCCATCGACTGGGAGAAGCACAACGTAGAGGACATTCCTACACAAGATCAATCAAATGATTGCGCGATATTCCTCTTAGCTTACGAAGAATATTTGCAAAGGGGATGAAAATTGGAATACGCCCAGAATGATATGACTAGGAAGCGCGGCGAGATAGCAGCAGAATTCTTGCGTCATTATCCAGAACCCGGTCATTAATTGTCTTTTTTTGTTCTTCAGTATCCCCCAAAATTTTATCCTATTGGTTAAAATGGTGTAATTAATTGTTCAGAACAGAGTCTTATTAAGATACTAAGAATATAAATGTCCGAAAAATAGTGTTATTATGTCTGTAAGAGTGCAATACATCAGTGATGCCAGTGCAATTATTTGATAAATAGTACAACGTACGGCAAAATAATACAACAAAGCTTCTAAGAATGCAATGAGGTGATATAATAGTACTAGGTTTAAGGAAGCATCTGGCTACCGTGGCAGTGACCGAACAGCAAACACTGGCAATGGCGAATAGCGTCGAACACGTAACACCAAACACTGCAACGTGGAAGCTAATTGTATTTTCTTACGCTACGGTTATTTTAATATTTCCGCATTTATGACCGGATCGCTATGCACACCGCTGTATCTTTGCCTCACCTTTGGGTACAGTGTTTCCTGCACCAGCATTAAAGAGCCATTAATGCGAGTGCGAAGCGAAACCCGATTCTCCATGGCACCATAACCTATTCGCCATACCCAGTGTTTGCTGTTTGCGTAAGCAAAAAAATTACTTTTTTGAGGTGCTTCGTCAGGTGTTACGAGGTCGGAAAGTAACCGTAATGATATATCTGACGTACAGAGTTACATGGAGAAAATGGCACCATTACCGATGCTGATCGATCCTGACATTTTGAACAAACGATGCGACATCGAAGCAGTAGTGTACATTACAAACAAAGAGTGCAATATATGTGAGTTTACCGGCAAAACGTCCATAATTTTGCACGATTTGCTCCGTTATATTAACAATGCGACGATTGATAGCTATCTTATCGTGTATGCCCTGCGATACTGAGATGAAATATGGCGCCAATGGAGCTACCATTTCCGCCTTATGAGATATTAGCTACTCATGCACGTTAACTGGAATATATATATATTAGTTCAGTTGTATTGAATATCAAAGTTCTGAAATCTTGTTTCAATTTGCATTCAAACTAATGGATAGCGCTCAAATTCCAGTGCACTGTCATTTTAATGGGTAGATTAAGGATGGAGGAGGCATTGTCAAGTATGTTGGAGGATCCTGCCGCCTCTCTTTCATCGGGCAAGGGGATACTATTCATTCCCTTCGAGCAATGTTCTGCAAATACATGAATACGCGACCGGAAACATCCAAATTCGACTTAAAGCTTTGTTATAGTGGGGACATCAACAAACTCATAGATATTGTTGACGACGATGATGTCCGAAACTTGATGAGAATCTTTAAATCCCACGCATATCTGTTGGAGCTGTATGCAGTGTCTATATTGCAAGATACAACTGTTCCTACATGTGAGCCCGATGATATAGACGAAGTCCTTACGGACGAACATCTGGATCGGTTGATTAGCAGTCGTTGCCAGGATGCAAGTACATCTATTCCTCCCCGGCCAAACATAGAAACAATTGGCTCGTATGTTACACTATTCCTTCCTCATTATATTTATTATCTAAATACATTTTGCACTACTGGGTGATATCTTGCACCATTATATTTTCGCTATTGCACATGCTATATTTTGTTTTAAATAGGTTACACTATTACATTATCCGATCTATTAACCTACTATCATGCACTGTTTCTTACTCGTTTGCAACAATACCTATTATCCCTTTCAGTCGTAGCACTATATTTATTATGGTTGCACTACTACATCTATTTTGAACTACTTACAAGTTACAATGCACTGATTGCTCTATACACTTGGTGCAGATCGTCCTATCCTATTCTCATCGATGATCAAGATGCGGCAGTCAATGATGGAGGTTTTATTAACATTGATCTCAAAGAGGATACCGATTCTGACGTTACCATCCGTATCGTCACCGGCGGTCCCGACGTGCTTCAACAGACATACAACGCCATGGATGTCGCACCGTTGCAAAGTTGCGATGCAATGGATCTTACTGAGCAATTTGACGACGATGAGTTGGATGACGACTTGATCGTGAACATCGCTACAATCGAGACAGACGGAGACGTGGAAGATATGGATGATGTCCAGGAGGGCCAGTTCTACAATACTCAAACCGACTTCAAAAGAGCTCTGCGAGCCTACGCAATGAAAAGAGGGTTTGAGTACGCACCAACCAAATGCAACGACCGTAAGATCACCGCGCGATGTCGCGTCGCAGTTGTTCGTAGAGTATAAAGGCCCGTAACGTTACAGGACTTACAAAATGGTGGGTGAAGAAATTAGAGTCCAAACACACTTGTAGCAGGGCATTAGGGGGATTAGGCCACAGAAATTGTGATGCGGCATTTATCTCATCGTTTGTTAGGGAGCAGGTCATTGCAAACGATAAATACACGCCGAAGATGATTCAGACCGAGATTCTGCGGCAACACGGCGTCAAAATTTCGTACTGGAAAGCCTACCGAGCCAAGGAAAGGATCTTTCAGGAGCTCCGCGGCGATTTCGAGGGCTCCTTCGTGCACTTCCTTCGTACATGCGAGAGATGAAGAGTAGAGATGCGGATGCATGTCTTCAGCTTCTTTACCAGGACGAGGGTCGCTTCCACCGTTTTTTCTGGGCATTCGGAGCGGCGATCCGTGCATTCCGCAACCACTGCAGGCCACTACTTGGTCTGGACGGTATGTTTTTGCAAAATAATGCGAAATTGTATTTTCTTACGCTATTATATGACTTCCTTACACTATTATATGTTAAAATAATGCGAAATTGTATTTTCTTACGAATACGCGTTAATAATTTACACGATTACGCAGTAATATAAACTCTTCGTCATTGTTTAGGTACTTTCCTGACGGGTAAATATAGGGGTGCTCTTCGCACAGCGTCATGTATTGATGCAAATAATCGCATTCTGCCATTAGCGTGGCGGTTGTGGAGGGTGAAAATCGGCATTCTTGGAAGTGGTTCCTCGAACGATTGCGGGAAGGTGTCGTCGCGGATCGCGAGGTTCGAGAGAAACGATATCTTAACTATTGTGTCTGACCGTCAAAAAGGTTTGATTGAAGCTGTATCAGAAGTTTTTCCGGATGCAGCTCATGGTTATTGCATGTACCATTTGTCTACAAATCTCCCTCACGCGCCAAAAAATACACCTGCTTGGCGAAGATTTTGGGCGGCGGGGCGGGCATACACAGTCGCCGAGTTCAACGAACACATGCAGAAGATGAAGGAGTTGAACCCGGAACAGTACAAGTATGTCGTGAAGCTTCCTCGGCATAGGTGGGCTACCCATTGCTTCCTTGGAAGGCGTTATTCCATGCTCACATCCAACTGTGAAACTATTAACGGTGTTATTCGACACTTAAAAGGCCTCCCAATTACATACTTAGTGGAGGAAACAAGGAAGAAAACAGCAAGTTATTATTACTTGAGAAATCTGGCTGGGGAGAAGATGACGAGTGTTATAACGCCCTATGCTGAAAAGATTTTAGCGACCTCAAGGGAAGCCTCCCGCTTTTTCACGCTTAATCCTTCAACCGATGTTCTATTTCAGGTATGTCGTGAGGAAGTTAAACGATTATAAGGATATGTTGCACCACTTATCAATACTTTACACTATTGATTAAACGTGTTGTTCGATTACAATGTCCGTTTGCATAGTATGTCTGGAAGATTACTTGCAGTAGATTAGTCCATATTACACTATTTTTCAAACAATTACATATGCGTGATCCACAGGTTATTGCACCGGATAGCACAGAAGTGGTGGATCTTTCAAATAAGACATGTTCATGCAACCGCTGGGACATTGACGGCATCCCATGTAATCACGCCATGGGAGCAATTTCATTCGGGATGCGGGATCCGTTTGATTTTGTCGAGGAGCTTCAAGACTTCAACTTATAAAGCAACATACAACGACTACGTCCCCCCACCAGAGGCAAAGAACAATGGCCTGAATTACCAACTAACGTTGTGCGACCTCGGCCGCCAACCGTGCGCATACAACCAGGGAGAAGGAAGGTTGTTAGGAGAGAGTCCATTTCGAATGGTGCGATAAAGAAGCGGTGCGGGAAATGCCAAAGGTGGGGACACAACAAAAGATCATGCAAGAACCCTCCAGGCGGAAGACAAATCGGGCAGGGGGAGATTACATCTGCAGATCCACCACAGTAATCATCGGTAATAGTAATAGTGCATGAGCGATTTTGTATGTATTAGTGTTACCGATAGGAAAATAGTTCATCATCTCGTACTGAATAGTGTAACAATGACTGGTTAAAGATTTGGAATTAGCATTTGTATTTTACTTCGTATATTTCGAACTTTGTGACAGGTTAAGATACTGGCTCATCACTACGTTTGCAACAGTTTAAGGTACTAGACCATTGTTACCTTTGCATCTTCGGTCAAATATTCTACAAGCATATATGAATCAAGATTAATTGCACTAGTACTGAATGAATCAGGATGAAATGCACCAGTACTGAATTTATTACACTATTACACGTATATTGTGTCAATAATGTCATGATTTATTGCTGGTAAATATAACGCAAAAATTCGGTGCGATCTCGCCTCGTTTCCTCGTCATGTCATTGGGAGAAGTCCAAGTTCCATCCCTTCGCAAGTATTCTTCGTACGCTAAAAGGAAAATTGCGCATCATTAGATTGATGTTGCACCGGGATGGCTTGCATGTTCTGCCTCTCCCAGTCGACGGGACGGGTACCGTGTCGGCGGCAAAAATCGGGAAACTTTGTCTCCAAAATTTGTGCCACGTTATTACCCTGCAAAAGAAGTCGTTGCACTATTTAGAAATATAATGGGGCAAACATGTTATGATTAGTGCAATGCAAAAGAAGTCGTTGCACTATTTACCGCATCATCGAAACCAGCGTTGTATTTTTCATTTTTTATGGAGGACAAGTGGAGGTACTTCCCGCCTAGTAGATCAACCGCTAGCAAATGCCAGTGCTCGTGGTTGAAGAGCGGGATGAACCAGAACTTTGCTGCACTAATCACCCCCTCGGTGATTTCTTGCAGGAACATATCGGAGCTCGTAACTGTCCCGAAGGTTTGACAAAGGAAACAAGTCGAGTAGATGCACCTGTGCCCTTCCGCCTCCTTCAGAATCGCCTGGTAGGAGTCAATAATATCGGAGCTTACGAAAGCCATGTGACTGGTTAGGTCAACAAAGTCTTTCCGCCCGACTTCAATATTTTTGGAAGGCACAGATACCGACTCGTTACCACTGCTTGTCAGGAACATTTCAATTCGCTCCTGATCCTCCAATGGTAACGGTCCTTTGCCGTAATACTTTAACGTCACGGGACATGGGGTTTTGCCGCCCTTGACATTGAGCTTCGGGCCCCTTGCTCTTAACGATGTGGCTCCCGAGGGGGGGATGTCAATTATGCTTGGTGGCTGTTATTCAATAAAGGGAGTGAGATCACAAGACATTACACCATTGCAGCACATTCTTACACTATTATAATCTAAGTCACTTTAAAGGAACGTAATGACGCTTCATTCACAAACCTACCGATTCGCTGCGTTTCGATATAGAGGAGTCGTAATGTGTCTCGGCGGCATTGTCGCCTTCGAGAGTGGCACCAACCGCTCTGCTTGGGATAGGCTTCTCCTTTTCTGAAGAGTTCTGCAGATTATAATTATAATTGTGGAACAATGTGTATAGTAGTGGAACAATGTATATAAAATTGCACCATTTAGAAGTAAATGTTGTAAGTGAAGCTTACACGAGAGGAAGCGCGTGTCGTCTTCGTGTGGGTCCGCGCGCGCCGCCGCCTCCTCCTTATCCGCATACCGCCGCAGCGCTCCGCCGCGCCGCCTCGGCCGGCACCGCCCGCCGCCTCCACCTTATCCGGCACCGCCGCGCTCCACCTTATCCACGGCGGGCGGGCGTTCCTCTCGGCGACGGCGGCACGCCGCCGCCTCCACCTTATCCCGCGCACGCGCCGCCTCCACCTTATCCACGGCGGGCGGTTCCTCCTTCTCGGCCGACGGCGGCCGCATCCGCCGCCTCCACCTCCACCGCCGTTTGGTCGGCATCCCCTCCCGCAGCCGCCGTTTGGTCGCTCGTCTGCCGCCGCAATCGCGCTGGTTCGACGTCTTCGCATATATCGATGACGACGTTATGCAGCTGCCATATTGTAATATCAAATGCGGTCAATTAAACTATTTGTTCATGAAATACACTACTTAAGAATATCTTTTGCACAACTTAATCAGATTTTACACTATTACATACCTCATCGGAAGTAAAAATGGAAATGGTTTTGGTAAAATGTTACACTAATGTCCTATATATTGCACTACAAGTTGATATGTAACACAATTATACATTTCGCACAATGGGGACAAATATTATTATATCGAATTCCACGTACATTCACACTAATATATCATCTAATGATACGAATCATTGGTTATGTTGAGAATGTAAAATGATGAGGCGTCACATACTTGATGATTGTGTCGTCGGCTTTATTCTTTCGGCTTTGGGCCGCCGGAGTAGGTACGGGCTTCGCGGCGTGCGCCTCTTTACGACAGCGGGAGGCTTAGGCGGGCTCGGTTTCTTGCGTGCCCCATCCTTCGTAGATTTGGAAGCATTTCTGCTCCGTTTTTTCCCCATTTCGGGAATCGCCTTAACGGCCGACGTAGGTGCGGGCGTCGCCAATACGGCGGATGCTATCTTCTGTTTTTTCACTCTACTAGCCGAGCGCGTAGAAGATTTAGCTGGTGGGGGAGTTGGAGCTTGCACTCCTTCTTGCATCATCCTTTTACTTCCACGTGGGGCTTGCGAGGATTGTGGTGCGGGTAGAAGTGCGGGTGGCTCGTAATGCGCTACGCTAGTGGCAAGACTCAAGACCACACCCTCCGTCGGGTAATTGCCTCCATTACATTATTATACCACTCAGGAGGATCGTCATTACTGCGACGGTGTCGACGCGGAACTTCCTCCCCCACCCCAAGCAGCCGTTGTTCGTCTGCGGACAGTTCGAGCCTTCGGCGGCAGCTAGTGAAGTTAAAATCTTCCTTCACTCTTGACGATCCCCGTGAACGGCGAGACCATCTAATCGTATCCCACCTCTGGATACGAGGATATATCATACGCGGTAGGGCGGGGAGATACGTAACCGGTGTGCTCGTATATCCACACTTTTTACAAAGCCAATGTTACACTAGTTCAGTCGGACTATTGTAATATAGTAGACAATGTTACACTATTATAAATTCAATGTTGCACTATTACGACGTCAATGTTACACTATTACGACGTCAATGTTACACTATTATTAAGTCAATGTTACACTATTACAAAGACAATGTTACACTATTAATTTAACACTTTACACGTACGGGAAGAAGCGGTGTGCATCCAAGAACGTATCCCACCCGCTTCGATTTTGCTAGCAATTTATTGGCGGCGGAGCATAGGTCATCGGCGATAAGCCGTTGGGATCGCGTCAAAGCCAATTGTACCTAGCCGATCCGGGAGATCATCGACTATACCCACTAGACCCTTGGGGCAGAGATTATTAGTATTTGTGAAAAGAATGCAACAAAAAAAGTATAGAATAAGTAATTTGACAAAGTCTGTGATGTCCTCTTCGTCCTGCTTCGGTGACAACTCCATCAAAATCCCCTCGAGGTTCTTGCGATCGACCTTCCTACCCACAAGGTAACGTCTCTGGATATCAGACTCTACTTTCCGTGAGGTCAATCGGTGAACCCGAGAGGGTAACCCTAGAAGAACGACCACCTCACGGGCCGTGAAGCGTATCACTAGCGAGCCAATCTCGAATTCAACCCCCCTCTTCCAATGTCGGAGGATGTACTCCAGCATCGGCCTATCTGAGGTGATGTCGGGAAAGAGTATGATATTACGGAAGATCGTCCGCTGGATGACGGGATAATGATGCGCCTTCACGACCGAATCGTAAGTCTTCCTGTAGGCTCCGACGAAACACCGCGAATTTACGATGAACCTACCGGCGGGAACGCCGGCATCCGGCACGGACGGCGCCTTCCGCCCGGTGACTTTCAATGATTCACTAGCCTGCGACGACTTCGACGACATTGCTAGCAGCGGATAATGAGAGTGTATTGGACCAAGAGATTCAAAGCAGACGATGGCGGTTACAAAGAGCAATGGGTTTGAAAGGCTAGACGAAAGCGCTGGAAGGCGGTTTAGACAGCGTATAGGGTTTAGAAATGGGGTAAAGGGATCGATCAACCGGAGTTACAAAGTTAGATCAATCGGAGTTACAAAGTTAGTGGGATGGTATTATGGGCCAACCTATCATCGGAACACCGTTAGAATCCAATATAATCTAGGCACGTATGCAATCGAAACAGCCAACAGCCATATTATTCTTTTAGAATATAAATAATATTTGGTATACTGTACTTTCTACAAGAATTGTTGGACTAATATCGGGGTAACATGCACTATTTTACTAATGATGCACTAGTGCACTTCCCTTTGCACCACTAATTAATCATATCATATCACAGGTATCCTTTTCGCAAAAATATCTCGAACACGAACAACAAACTCCAAACTCGCCAATGGCGATAGCGTTGAAGCGCATATCGTAATAAATGTACCGTCAGAGTCGTACACTGACGTGACGTTATACTCAATTAGGTGAGACGAAGAGGCGCCGTCCGGTAGACGAGCCCAAGAGACACCGGCAGTTCGTACACATTACTGTACATACTCCTCCACAAGCATTAAATGAACCACAGCGATGGAGAAAATATGTTTGCACGATATTTGATTCGCTAAATATTGCACTATTAACAGTCTATTTTTGCACTGCTAGCTAAATATTGGACCATTTCCTTCAACCAATTGTACTATTATTAACGGCTATATACGTGCATTCTTTGACAACACGTTGGGTTGCACTATTTGCGTCTTTAATGTTGAACTATAATTACACGGTTTTTATTAGGTAGTATGATTTTTAAGATAATTCACACTATTATCTTCTTTAATCATTGAGGCGTAATGTAGCAGCTTCGAAACGCACCCTTAAAAGGTTAGTAATACTTGTTAACAAACCTTTGCACTGGTATTACTGATGAATTGCACTTTTACAAGCTTAATAACAATCTTTTCCAATCCATTACACTGGTATTACTACCGTATTTGTCAAGTACTAGCCTCCTTGCACTATTTCGTAATTTATTATTACCTTATTACTACATTCCATTACAGTTATATAAACTCAATTACTAGTGCAACAAATTCGCTTATTTTATTAACACTATCTACGGGAATATAAAACTCATTACACCACTTCCTTGTTTCTAATTACTAGCCTCCTTCCACGTTGCGCCACCTTTTGCTCGAAATTGTACAAAAATATTAAAGGCTCAACCGTTAAACACTCGGATTGACAAGCGAGCGGGTTAAGAGGACCCCTGGAAGTTCGGAGAGGCCTGCGATCGTCCTGACCCGCCGCCGAGCTTGCTTTCTCGCCGGCGCTTATCTTCAAATATAGTTTAACATTCATCTCGCAGTGCCACGCCGGTCCTGCCCCGCAGACGCTTCACCGTCATTTGCGGTATTAGCTTGAGATTGAGTGGATATGGAGAGATTGCACCGGAACGTCGCTAGGGATGAAGCGTTGGGAGGTTGCACCATTTCTCCGGGCCTTGCTTCTCCGCGTTGCACTATTATCCTGTTGAGCCGTGGTATATTTCTGGGGTTATTTAATAAAGTATTGAGAACGAACGACAAAAGCAATGGGGCGGCGAATGGCGGGCGATTTGGTGCGGGTTCGAGAGATCGGCGAGTAGCGTACGCGGAGGGGGCGTATTAAATGCCTGCCGGCTACGTACGGCGAGGCATACGTACGTCGAGGAATACGCGAAGGGCTTTTGTATACGAGGGGCATTTTGGTCCGGCGGCTGAAAAAGCGGCCCGAATCTGCAAAAACGAAAAAGGTGGCCCGGTTTTGCAAAATCCGAAAATAAGTGGATTTTTTTTGCAAAAAAGCCTTGAGAGTATTCCATATTATATTAAAATAAAATATATAAAAGTTACAAAATGTTACAAATGATATAATATTCATAAAGAAAACAATTTGAAATAATAAAATATAATCATAATTTTCGATACCATATGAAATAACCGTTGTACTCTAAAAGCTTAAGGTGTTAGAGAACAATATATATTTATATATTTTTATATTTAATATTTTTTCTCACGTCTGCTCTGGGTTCTTTGCAAGGCCCATGATGTGGATTTGAATTAAATGAAAGAAAATTAATAATGCTAGATGCGACGCGACTCGAACTCGGGACCTCCTGCGTGCCTGACGCGATTCGAACTCGTGACCTCTTCTCGAAATTACAAATGCAATGATATATATAAAAGAAAACAATTTGAAATAATAAAATACAATCATAATTTTCTTTCTTGAGTGATCGAAATCAATCTTGATTGAGCACAAATGATCCTTCACGAGATTTGATCAACCTTTCTAATTTGTCCCTTGATCATGAACATTTTCTTTTTGATGCGAATCTTCATTAAATGATCATTCACAAGATTTGATCAACCTTCCTAATTCGTCTCTTGATCACAAGCGTTTCCTTTTTTTTTTATGATAATTTTCATTAAATGAGTATTCACGGGATTTGATCAACCTTCCTAATTCGTCTCTAGATCATAAGCATTTCTTTTTTTGATGAAAATCTTCTTTACATGGAATTTGATTATAAAGATTAAAAGATTGAAAACTATAATAAAAGGTCGAATAAAAAGTTGGAAAGTAATGCTGCAATTGTGGGCTCCTCAAACTGGTAGAATCAAGAGACCATATATATATATATATATATATATATAGATTCTAGATTCTACCTGTGATACGGATGCAGGGGAGATTCAACATAACTAATTTCCGTACACGTAATCAAATGTGATTAACCCACTTAAATTCACTCAGTACCCAATTTTCATTTATTTTCTCTTAATTGGTAGTAATATATTTTTCACCACCCATTTTGTGACTAAATCTCTTTTTCAGGAATGAAATCTACTTATCATTTACGTACCTTTCTCCTCATTATATTTATATTACATTGTACAGTTGTATCTATATATATATTCATCTCCCTCCCCTCTAGTTTGTACTGGTGATGAAGCCATGTTTGGAGAACGAGGATTCACAATCTCCCTCCTGTTCCTGTTTCTATTTCTCATTTCAGGTTAGCTTTCCACAATTTTCGTGTCTGATCAAATGATCAACTCGTATTAGATTGAATTACTGTGCTTTTCTCCTTCCATTCTTTTGGTTTTGTGATGTTAATTTAAGATGCCCCATTGGGCAGAATATATATTTAAGGCTCCAGTTTGGATTTATAGAGAGATATTGGACTGCATACAATAAAAAAAGTACGAAATAAAAATATTATATTTGTTTTCACATGTAATATCAAGTTACAGATATCTCAATGAATCGTTTACACTATATTTCGTATAATTTTATCGAAAAAAAGAAAAGCATATTCTCATATACTTATATAATTTGGCCTTAAATTTATCTTTCTAGCAACTTTAAATTGTTACTGAAAAAATCGATCTAGTATGAAACGGATCCAATAATATATACTAACATTCTTATTTACATACATGATGAATATGAAAGACACATAAAATTATAGATAAGGTGAATTAACTTCAATATCATATTAGACAAAACATCGATCTAAAAAAACAAAGGGGCCAAAAATACATGTTAACATGACAGGCCATATATATTGAGTTGAAATCATGTGATCGAAGAGAGCATGCATGCCCTAACAAATTAATTACCACATGAAAGCTCTTAAGTACATTTTTGTATCTCACTTTGAAACTTAATAAAATAGCATGTCTAGTAGCTAGTTGGATAAGAAAATTTCGACTTGTAACATAGTTAGTATTAAAACAAAAAAAATTAAGGTATATTCTTGATTAGGACCGAGCTCGATCTCTTACATCTCTTACATATTAGCTAGTTTGTTATTGTTTCCTTCACTCGTGTATGTTTGGTTTAGCTCCTTTACACACTGTTGCTGCTTCTGTTTGTTTCAGGGATAAACTCAAGGAGATATTTTATAGACAACGAGTGCCCCGGCGACTCGATATGGCTCGGTTCGGTGCCGTCGATCGGGTTGCTTGACTTCGAGCTCCCGACGGGCACCCTCACCATCATCATCGCCGACGACCATTGGCGGGGCCGTTTCTACCTCCGGACGCATTGCTCCGCCCACGACCGCAGCGGGGGGTTCGCCAACTTCACGTGCCTCACCGGCGACTGCCGCTCCAACGAGATGTCCTGCGAGGGCCGCGACCCCGTCCCGCCCGCCACCGCCGTCGTCTTCGAGTACCAAACCTACAACGGCAACATCGACCCCAATAACTACACCTACTACGTCGACCTCGTCCACGGCTTCAACGTGCCTGCAGTCGTCGCGCCCTTGTCCGGCGGACAGGGTCAGTGCCTGCTTGCCGGCTGCCCTGCGGATATTAACAAGAGCTGCCCGACACAACTCCAGGCACACGCATATTTGACGAATTTTATTTTGATTGTTAATTTTAATGCTTTTTTTTTTGTGTGAATATTTTGCGTTATACATTCTCATCGTAATTTTATTGCAATTTTAATACTTAATAACTATGTTAAAAACTTTATCAAATTTCGCAATTTTATTAATTACTAATTAGTCTAGATTTGTTTGCTAAAGTGCGAGTTCTATTACATCACTTTTATAATTTTGGTTTATAAAAATCTGTAAAGATTATAAAATTAATTAATTTGCTTATTTAGACATCAGATTTTGCTTGAGCTTTGAACATTTTGCCGCTCCTTGCTCCAAACTGCAATTCTTATAGTAGTGTGTGACAATTCGCAGTCATATCTCTATCTATCTGAATCATAAAAAATTGAGATAAGAATCGTGACGAACTATATATTTCGTTAAGCAACTAGTTTTTTTATTACGTGCCAATTTTTATATACTTAATTTCTGAAGGAACGATATTGTTAATATTTAACAATAAAGTTCCGACTAATGGTCTATATATGATCTCGTATTGTATTGTATTGCCGTAAGTAGCTTTGAAATAACATTGTGGTAGCTGCAGGTGAAGGACGCGAGCGGGGCGACGATCGGGTGCAAGAGCACGTGCGACGCGACACTGGATCCGAGTGTCTGCTGCGAGGGCAAGTTCGCAGGGCGAGACGCCTGCCGGCCCTCGGCTCAGGCGAACCTGTTCAAGGGGCGTGCCCGCTGGCCCACACCTGGAAGTACGATGATGATCGGGCCATATACTCCTGCGCCGGGGCTGATTTTAATATAACACTCTGTCCCTAGCTAGCTAGTAGGACTCGCGCGTTAATTACAAGTTATTTAATGTAAGGAATAATAATAATAGTAATAATAATAATATATATAATGTAGAGTAGAGCTATAACAGGTGATTTGCATCGTAATTGTGTGTTATTTCACAATTAATACAAATCTCTTTTTTTATTATAAAAGAATGCGTACATCGTTAAAATGGATTTGATATCAATCACAACAAATATTACTGAGTTATAACAGTGATTCTTATATATATATATATATATATATATATATATATATATATATATATATATATATATATATATATATATATATATATATATAAATATTACTATACTTTTATGAGTATAGAGGCTCTTTATCTTTCATAACTTTTTGGCCATTTGATCCACCTTTTAATCATTTTTATCCGTTAGATTATACTATTCAACCAACCACCTACTCAACCCTAGGGGGCCCACTATCAATCTAACTCAATCACTCTCATCCTAGCCCCACATTTTTTCATCTCAACAACCAAAAAGTTATGAGTACGATGGCTCCAATACTCATAATAAGATAAGAAAGTTTCTATATATATATATATATACATATATATATATATAGAATTGAGCTGAATACTTTTTAAGCACCAACTTTTGGAGCTTCTAAGTTTCTAGCCATTGGATCTACTTTTTTGACTAATAATAGCCTTTGGATCTAACACTATTCCACCTACCACAACCTATCCCATCAACCACCACCTACCACCATCCTCTCAACCTTACATCTCCCCATCCAATGGTTAAAAACTCAAAAGCACCACCTCAATGGTGCTTTTGAAAGTATTCTAGCACAACTCTACATATATAAATTGAATTAAAATTATAAATTGAATTAATTTCAAACTTAATTAAAATTATAAATTGAATTAAAATTGAATTATATAAATATAATATGTTACATATTATAATAAATTATTTTTATTATAAAATTTTTAATTGTACTATATTAATACATATTATTTCTATTTAAATATTATAATAAATTATATTTAAATATTATAATAAATTCTTTTTATTAAATTTAAGTTTGAGTAGAATTTTTAAAAATTTATTTTAATTAATTGTTCCCACCTCTATTCTTATTTTAAAATTTTAAAAATTTAAAATTTAAATTTTTAAAAATTTAAATTTATAATTTTAGAATTAAAATTTATAATTATAAATTATAAATTATAAATTATAAATTTAAACTTTAATATTTTAAATTTTTTCAATTTAAAATTTTGATATTTTATTATTTTCAAATTTAAATTTGATCTTAAATTTAAAATTTTAAATTTAAAATTAAAAAATTTAAATTTAAAACTTAAGATTTTAAATTTCACTATTTTTCTTATTCTATCTTACCTACAAAACGCTAATTTTTTTATTCTCAGGAATAACCCAATTTTCGTCCAAACGCAAAATTGATTTAATCCCCGCTTATCCCTCAATTTATACCTATCTCTCGAATAGCCACTTTTTGCTTATCCTCGAACCAAACGGTACCTTTAGGCTTTGTTTGGTTAGGGAATAGGGATAGGAATAGGCCCCCTTATCCCCCCTTTATACCCAAACGCTAATTTTTTACCCGAGAATAGTAGTTCTGTTATCCCCACCAACACCTTTATTTTCTATATAAAACTATTTAATATTTTTCTTATCCTGAACAACCCAATTTTCATCCAAACGCTATTTTTCTTATCCCCATACTTGTACCTATCCCCGAACATAGTTCTTGCTTATCCTCGAACCAAACTGCATTAAAGAGTACCGAGTCCATTTTACTCTCGAGTTGTTTTCGATGATAGAGCTTTCAAATTGACGATCGGCTCCGTTAAATATGATCTAAACCATTTAAACTACCTAAAAATCAAATTTCACGCACTTTCGATATTGTTTTTGTATCCATCTAGTCAAGAAAATGAATGGTTGAAAATGTATATTCTTTAAAAAATGATGATATGAGTCTTGTAATCAAGATCAAGAGTATAGATCTTGTTTTAAATAATTTAAAAAATGTTCTAACAAAAATTCAATTGATTTAGATATCTTAACACCGTTAAACGAGAAAACATCTCTTATCCGCCATTAAAATTACAAATTTTGAAACCCTTTGATCATTAGGCAAATGATGTCGATAATATTTGAAATTTGATTTCTAAACACTTTAAGTGGTATACATCATGTTCAACTGAGCCGATCATCAATTTGGAAGCTCTATCATCGAAAACAACTCGAGAGTAAAATGAGCTCTCGATTTTAAGAATATTCTAGCTCAACTCTATATATATATATATATATATATATATATATATATATATATATATATATATATATATATTATATATATATAGTAGGGCTACTATACTACTATGAGTAGTAGAGTCCTACTACTCATAAGTTGTATTGGATGATCGAACTTCCGAATCGACGATCCACTCAGTTAAATATGATCTAGAGTATTTAAGACGTCTAGAAAATAAATCTCGTAATTTTTCGCAATCATTTACCTAACGATCAAAAGCTCACAAAATTGACAATTTTTAACTACGATATGGGATACTTGGTAGTTTAACGGTGTAAAAGAATTGAAATAGGTTGAATTTTTGATAGAAAATTCTATTCACGCCTAGATAAAGATCAATAACTCGATCTTAAATTGAAGGATCCGATCATCTATTTTTAGGACGTCGTTCGATTTCTTTCAATTTATGCCCATTTGATGGACTTTATTATGATTTTGAAAAATTACGAAATTTATTTTCTAGAAGTTTTAAATACTCTAGATCATATTTAACGGAGTGGATCGTCGATTCGGAAGCTCTATCATCGAAAACAACTTATGAGTAGTAGAGCTCTACTACTCATAATAGTATAGTAGCCCTACTCTATATATATATATATATGGGTTATTTACATACGTGTCCCCGCAAACATAGTCAATTACGAAAATACCCCCGCAAAAGCGAAACTAGGTGAGATGTCCCCGCAAAAGTCCAAAAGTATGCGAGATATGTCCCCGCCGTGCCTTTTGCGGGGACATATCGCAAAATATTCTGCGATATGTCCCGCAAAAGACACGGCGAGGACATATCTCGCATACTTTGGACTTTTGCGGACATCTCACCTAGTTTCGCTTTTGCGAGATATTTCCGCAATTGACTATGTTTGCAGGAGGACTATATTATATATATATATATATATATATATATATATATATATATATATATATATATATATATATATATATAGAGTATGGCTACTATGCTTCTGAAGACGGAGGGCTCCGTGCTTCCACGTCGTTTTCGATGTTGTGGCTTCCGAATCGTCGATCGGCTCCGTTAAACTTGATCTAGAGTATTTAAAGTACCTAGAAAATAAATTTTGCGATTTTTCGATATTATTTGCCTAGCGAACGAAGGGCTAAAAATCAACTACGAAAATAAAAATCTTACAAAACGCGATAATATAGCATTAAAAATTTAGATCAAAGATATTGATCTTGTTTTATATAGTATAAAGAATTTTCTATCAAAATTTCATATAATTTGGATATTTCTACACCGTTAAACTTTCAAACGGCTCACTATAACCATTAAAATTATTTGATTTTGTGCCCGATCACTAGGCAAATGATATCGAAAAATTATAAAATTTATTTTCTAGATACTTCAAATACTCTAGATCAAGTTTAACGGAGCCGATCGACGATTCGAAAGTCACAACATCGAAAACGACCTGAAAGCACGAAAGGTTCCGTGCTTCCAGAAGCATAGTAACCTCACACTATATATATATATATATATATACATACAAATATATATATATATATATATATATATATATATATATATGAGTTGAGCTAGAATACTCTTAAGAGTACCGAGCCCATTTTACTCTCGAGTTGTTTTCGATGATAGAACTTCCAAATTGATGATTGGCTCCGTTAAATATGATCTAAACCATTTAAACTACCTAGAAATCAAATTTAACGCACTTTCGATATTGTTCTTTTATCAATCAAGTAAACAGAAAAATGAATGGCTGAAAATGAATACTCTTTAAAGAATAATGATAGGAGTCTTGTAATCAAGATCAAGAGTATAGATCTTGTTTTAAATAGTTTAAAGAATTTTCTAACAAAAATTCAATTGATTTGGATATCTTTACACCGTTAAACGAGAAAACGTCTCTTATCCACCATTAAAATTACAAATTTTCAAACCCTTTGATCATAAGGCAAATGATGTCGAAAATATTTGAAATTTGATTTCTAAACACTTTAAGTGGTATAGATCGTGTTCAACGGAGCCGATCGTCAATTTGCAAGCTCTATCATCGAAAACAACTCGATAGTAAACGCATCGTTTACTATCGAGTATTCTAGCTAGCTCAACTATATATATATATATATAGAGTAAGGCTACTATGCTTGGAAGCACGGAAGGCTCCGTGCTTCCACGTCGTTCGATGTTGTGGCTTCGAATCGTCGATCGGCTCCGTTAAACTTTATCTAGAGTATTTAAAGTACCTAGAAAATAAATTTTGCGATTTTTCGATATTATTTGCCTAGCTAAGGGCTAAAAATCAACTGAAAATAAAAATCTTACAAAACGCGATAATATAGCATTAAAAATTTAGATCAAAGATATTGATCTTGTTTTATATAGTATAAAGAATTTTCTATCAAAATTTCATATAATTTGGATATTTCTACACCGTTAAACTTTCAAACGGCTCACTATAACCATTAAAATTATTTGATTTTGTGCCCTTCGATCACTAGGCAAATGATATTGAAAAATCACGAAATTTATTTTCTAGATACTTCAAATACTCTAGATCAAGTTTAACAGAGCCGATCGACGATTCGAAAGTCGCATCATCGAAAGCGACGTGGAAGTACGGAAGGCTCCGATAGCTTAGTAGCCTCACACTATATATATATATATATATATATATATATATATATATATATATAGAGTTGAGCTAGAATACTCTTAAGAGTACCGAGCCTATTTTACTCTCGAGTTGTTTTCGATGATAGAGCTTTCAAATTGACGATCGGCTCATAAATATGATCTAAACCATTTAAACTATCTAGAAATTAAATTTCACGCACTTTCGATATTGTTCTTGTATCCATCTAGTGAACAGAAAATGAATGGTTGAAAATGAATATTCTTTACAGAATGATGATAGGAGTCTTGTAATCAAGATCAAGAGTATAAATCTTGTTTTAAATAGTTTAAAGAATTTTCTAACAAAAATTCAATTGATTTGGATATCTTTACACCATTAAACGAGAAAACGTCTCTTATCCACCATTAAAATTACAAATTTTGAAACCCTTTGATTATTAGGCAAATGATGTCGAAAATATTTAAAATTTGATTTCTAAACACTTTAAGTGGTATAGATCATGTTCAACGGAGCCGATTATCAATTTGGAAGCTCTATCATCGAAAACAACTCGAGAGTAAAATGGACTCGGTACTCTTAAGAGTATTCTAGATCAACTCTATATATATATATATATATATATATATATATATATATATATATATATAACGCTTTACGAACTACGTACTAACGGTAATAAATAGCTCGATTTATTTTAGATTTATTTTCAATAATAGAGTTTCGAAGTGGATAATCGCATCTTGTTGAATATGATTTAGACTATTTAAACTATCTAGAAATCAAATTTCATACTTTTTCGACATCACTAACCGAACGATCAAAACGTCACAAAATTAGTGATTTTAATGCCCTATATGGACTGTTTGTTCGTTTTACGATGTAAGAATCCAAATTAGCTGAATTTTTATTCAATTTTGTTAAAAACTATTTAAATAAAATCTAGATTTTAGATCTTGAATACAGAAATTAATTGTATCATCATCTTTTCTTTTGATGAATATTCATTTATAGCCATTCATTTTATACCTAGCTATTTGATGCATAAGAAATATATTTGACTTTACCAATATTCGCTAAGATTTGTCATAAATACCAGTCAAATTAATGTTTATATTAATATTTTAAACCCAAAAACTATATTGTGTACGAAACATGAAAGTCAACATATCAACCACTTTAATTTAAGTTGTTAGCCGGACGAAAAAAGGCAATATAAATGACGAATATTGATATAGTGTGGTACATTTCATGCCTGTTGTGTTTAATTGTTTCCATAACCACCATGCATGCTGAAATTCGAGATGTAGCAAGATATACATCGTTGTTATCGAATTTTTTGTTTTCCAGTTATATATATATATATATATATATATATATATATATATATAGTGGGCTGGTATGCTTATGGAAGCACGGAGGCCTCTCGTGCTTCCACTTTGTTTTCGATGTTTGACTTTCGATCGACGATCGGCTCCGTTAGAGTTGATCTAGAGTATTTGAAGTATCTAGGAAATAAATTTTGTGATTTTTCGATATCATTTGCCTAGTGATCGAAGGGGCTCAAAATCAATAATTTTAACGACCGTGGTGAGCCGATTGCAAGTTTAACGTGTAGAAATATCCAAATCACTGAAATTTTGATAGAAAATTCTTTATACCATATAAGACAAGATCAATAACTTTGATCTAAAATTTTAATGTCATATCATCATATTTTGTAAGATTTTTATTTTCACTGTTGATTTTGAGCCACTTCGATTACTAGGCAAATGATATCGAAAAATCGCAAAATTTATTTTCTAGATAATTCAAATACTCTAGATCAAGTCTAACGGAGCCGATCGTCGATTCGAAAGTCCGAACATCGAAACAAAGTGGAAGACGAGCCTACGTGCTTATGGAAGCATCCTAGCCGCACTATATATATATATATATATATATATATATATATATATATATATAATTGAGCTAGAATACTTTTAGAAGCACCAACACATTGGTGCTTCTAAGTTTCGACCCTTGGATCTACTTTATTCATTACTAATGGCCTTTGGATCTAATACTATTTCACCTACTACCACCAACCCCACCAACCACCACCTACCACCATCATCTCAACCATACATCTCTCAATCCAATGATTAAAAACTCAATAGCACCACCTCATTGGTGCTTTTGAGAGTATTCTAGCTCAACTATATATATATATATATATATATATATATATATATATATATATATATATATATATATATATATACCAAGTTATTGGTCTTGTAAGTTTTTAGCCCTTGGATTAATAGATGTGCGGTTAGGATGATGTTGGTCCCCTTGGGTTAAGTGGATGGTTGGTTGAATAGTATAATCTAACGGATGAAAATAATCAAAATAGTAGATCTAACGGTAAAAAATTCACAAGCACCAAGTTCACAAGCACCTTTCTCTCTCTCTCTCTCTCTCTCTATATATATCTCTCTCTATATATATATATATATATATATATATATATATATATATACTATATACTATATTTGGGATCGCTATTCGGGCCACGTGGCCCTTGGGAGGTGCTCTCCGCCACGTGGCATTCAGCACTCCGCGCAGCGAGAAAGAGAGAGAAGAGAGAAAGAGGGAAGAGAGAGAGAAGAGGATAGAGGGGCCCACGAGGGAGAGAGAGAGAGAGAGAGAAAGGGGTGCGGGCCCCTCCTCTCCCCTCTCTTTCTCCCCCTTTCTTTCTCCTCTCTCTCTCTCTCTCCTCTTTCTCTCTCTCTCTTTCCTCCCCTCTCTCTCTCTCCAGTAGCAGCGCAGTGGATAGCGGCGGCGGGCCGAGGCGAGTAGCCAAAGGCAGAAGTGGCGGCAATGGAGGCCAGAAGCGGCGCAGCGCGAGGCGGCGGGCAGCTGCTGAGGGCGCATGCAGTGGCGGGGGGCACTGAGGCGGAGGCGCGGGTCGCGGGTGCGCAGTGCGTGCGTGGCACGATGTGAGCGAGCACGGGCCCTCTCCCCTCTCCCCTCTCCTCTCTCTCTCTCATATATATATATATATATATATATATATATATATATATATATATATATATATATATATATATATATATATATATATATATAATTTTATTTATTTATAAACATATATTTATTATATATATTTTTATAGTCTCTCTCTATATATATAACAATTTATAATTCTATATATAAACAATTATATATATATATATATATATATATATATATATATATATATATATATATATATATATATATATATAGAATTATAAATATATATACATAATACATATACATAATACATATATATAATTACTATATATTATTATATATGTTATTATATAATTACTGCATATATAATTACTACATATATATAATTACTACATATATATTATTACTACATATATAATTACTACATATATTATATATATTATTACTACATATATATAAAATAATATATTGCATATAAAATAATATTTTACTACATATTCTTATCCTTACACTATACTATTTGGGAGAACAATGCCTAGGCTGCGAGCCCGCAACCAAAAAAAAAAAAAAAAAAAATTAACTGAAAAAAAACAAAGCTATAAACACTCCCTCTCTCTCTCTCTCTCTCTCTCTCTCTCTCTCTTGCACCCCCGTCTCTCTTTTCCCCTCTCTATTCACATCCTCTCTCTCTTCCCCTCTCTCTCTCTCCCCCACTCTCTCTCTCTCTTCCTCCCTCTCCTACACTTTCTCTCTCTCCACACCCACCCATCTTCTTTCCCTCTCTCTTCCCCACTATCTAGATCCCCTCTCACCCTCTCCTCGCGGCGCGGCACAGGCTTGAGCGAGGCGGGCCGGCGCGAGCAGTTACGAGTTAGCAAAGATCGAGATCCGTGTATTACATCGTTGTCTAACATGAAAGAGTTAGAGGAGCATGATTAGACAGAGCATGATTAAACGAACCGTCATTGTCTTGCATGAAAGAATTAAACTTTAAAAAATTTCTCATATACATTGAAATATTTTTATTTCTACAAATAATTTTTTAATTGATAGTTATTAATTACTAATATATATGTAAATAATTTTTTAACGATAGTTATTAATTACTAATATATATTTATTACGAATCTATCCATCCGCCGCGGGCGGGGTCCTTACCTATATATATATATATATATATATATATATATATATATATATATATATATATATATATATATATAGTTGAGCTAGAATACTCTCAAAAGTATTAAAGAGATGGCGCTTGTGAGTTTTTAACCATTGGATGGAGAGATGTAGGGTTGAGATGATGGTGGTAGGTGGTGGTAGGTGGAATAGTGTTTGATCCAAGGGGTATTAGTAAACAAAAAGTAGATCCAAGGGCTAGAAACTCAAAAGCACCAAGGAGTTGGTGCTTTTGAGAGTATTCTAGCTCAACTCATATATATATTGTAATAACTGGCATTTTTCTAGAACAAAAAATAAAATATTTGGAGACGGTGAATGTGTGCGTAATTGTATTATAAGAGGACACGTCAAATTTCAGGCGAAACCGAGCTAAAACGGAAAAGTTACACGACCCGTAAGATTCGACTTAAGTGAATAGTAACTCCGGATTTTCGAGAAATCGCGGAGTAAAGAACGGTCCAGGAGCGTACGGACTCCGAACATAGGCTTCCAATAGCTCGTTTCGAACGGCTCGACTATTCTGGAACCAATGCCACTGACAGAATTCGATTCTGAATCACGGTTATCGAGAAAAAGGGGTTTGAACGGTTTTACTTAAAGACTTAAGTAATTGGAGATATTGGAGGAAAAAGAAGAGAATGGATACTTCGCGAATCCGAGACCAATTCAAACGAAGTAAAAGGCTTGATTCGATGTCCTCGACGCGCTGAACGCGCTGGCGCGATCCGATCGTGAATCTGACGGACGGATCTCCGGGAATCGCGAAAAGAACGCGAAGAGGTCAAAAATCGCATAACGGTGGAATGCGAAAAGTCTTTATATTTTATGCGCCGAAATGCGCGAATTCAAATATAGAGGGACTTACGCGCATAATACACATGCTGACAGGGACTGGAACCTAAAAAAGGGACTGTGGTGGGCTAATGTGCAATTGTGCACATGTGTATAAAATAGTGTTTTAGGGTTTCATGGGCCTAACCCTAACCCTAATTGGACCCTTCACCTCCAAGCCGCCCTAGCCACCTCCTGCCCTCCTCTGCCATCCCGAGCGCACTTCGATCACGGCGAGCGCCCGCCGCCGGAAAACCTCCACCAACTCCTCCTCCATCTCCTCGCCACTCAACCCACCAACTTGGCCGAGCTCGTGCGGGTTGATCTCCGGGCCGAGCACCACCATCCTCGGGCCGAGACCAGCCCGCCGCGCCGATCGCCGACCGTCGCCACCGCCGGAGACGCCGCCGGAGCCGCCTTGTCCCCGCGGGCCGCCTCGGTCACCTAGGCCGAGCCGGATCGCTCGCGACCGCGCGCGGCCGCGTTTCCTCGACGGGTGCTCCCGACCTCCTCCGCACCGGACACGATCGGCGGGCCTCCCGGCGACCCCCGAGCAACGCCGGCGCCGCCCGAGCCGTCGGCGCGCGCTCGCGCCACCCCGTCCCGAGCGGCCCAGGGATCGGGTCCCAGCGCACGGCCGCCGCCACCTCGGGCCCTCGCCGCTTCCCTCGCCCCGGCGACGCCGGCGACCCGGGCGCGCCTCCGCCGTCGCCGCCGCCGCCGCCCGCCGCTCTCCACCTCTCTCGCGGCCCCCGAGGATCCGTGCGGCAGCGGCCGAGCCCCCCCGGCCATCGCCGCGCGCTCCGAGGTGAGCCTCACCTACCCTCGACCTCCTCGGCCGGATCCCCGCCGCCCGAGCTCCTCCGACCGCCGCCGTGCCGCGGAACCCCCACCCCGAGATCATTGCTCGGGTTGGAGCGCCGCCGCCACGCCACCGGCCGACCTCCGCCACCGGCCGACGACTACCTTGGACTTCCCGGACCCGAAGCTTCCTCCTCCATCCGGCGCGCGCGCCCCCTTGCCGCCGGCGACCGAGCCCTAGCTCCCTCGGCTCCGGTGAGTGCTTTACAGTTTACAGCACCTAGGTCTAAGGTTTTGGCACGATTCCCGAGGCTCTGTTAGGTCTTTTTGACCTTGGATGGTGAGCACGATCATCGAAATTTCGTGCGAATCTGATGCTCACCTCCGCTTAGGCATTTGATGCCTCGATTAGCGGGAAATATGTACTTTACGCGCTGTGCGCTGGTTGCTGAACCGCGTCGCTCGTACGAGTTCTACAAAGGACCGAAAGTGCTCCGAAAGGCGAGCACGGTCTTCGCATGTCGAAGACTTACAGTACGGTTTCAGAATTTATGGTGCACTGGTTTGCGTGCACGACCCATAATAGCCCTAAATCGCATGAAATAATGCGATTTTATGAAGCTTCTGGGACTATTATGCAATTTAGAACTTTGTGGTCGCTGTAGACAGCGTAGGAGTGTTGCGGGTAACCTCTGGACTGATCGTCCAAGGCCCCAGACTTTGCGTAAAAATCGAAGTGATTTTCGAGCGTTTTTCGCAAAATTCGCCGACGAAAGCGTGTTTACGGTTCGGATTTCTTCCGACAACTCTTAGTGGTTATTTACGGTGTCGCTGAGCCTTGCTGGCTGGTCACCCGCGTCGTTTCGAAGGTTCGGAAGCGACGGGTGAGCGACGGTTGGTTCCGGTGTCGAAATAGACACTTTCGGGAACCCGTATTCGTACAATTATCCGACGATAATTGTATTGTAGTGTTATCTTGTGTTTGCTGCCAAAACATCCAATTAGGAGTGTTTTATGGCAGCGGGTGACTCGTGACACGAGTCGGTGCTTTTCGGGACGGTTCGTGGTCCCGGCGGAGTTCCGCTTGGTTTACGGGACTTCCGGCGAGTTACGTAATTGGTTTCGAAAACCAATCTCCGTGGGATTAGTTTGTGGGATGTGGAGTCAAGATTGTGTTGGTGGGTTAGACGCTAACCCGGGACCTTTCGTAGGTCCGGTTTCTTCGTTTCCTGCACGTACGTATCCGATCTTCTACTCGTACGTACGGGTACTTCGATCCGACGTCCGTACAAATGGTACACGACGGTGACGTTCCTTCCACCTTACTATTCATATCTTTTATCGTTGATATATCTTGCACCTTTGTGTTACAGTTTTACTCTACTCAGTGTTTCCATGCTTAGTACCATGTGTAGGAGTAGAGTAGTTTACTCTTGTCAGCCTATGACATCAGTGACCTGTTCGGTCAGTCTACTTCAGTATACTCAGTGACCTTGTTGTTCAGTTGGTCAGTTCTCGTATTCCCCTCAGTAGTACTTGCATACCGCTGAGAGGATGTTGAGTTGTTCCATCCTAGTTGACCTGAGTGGTCAGTTCTTGTGTTTTCTTGCGTAGTACTCGCATACAGTTGAGCGGATGTTGAGTTGTTCCATCCTAGTTGACCTGATTGGTCGGTACTTTCTTAGCTTTCTGACTCATTCGGTCGGCTTGTTTCGCTTTACGGACTGTTCGGTCGGTTTGTTTCAAAGGTTTCCGTGACCTACGTGGTCGGCGAGTTTACTTAATGACCCAAAGGGGTCGATGTCCCTTTAGGGACGGGATTGTCAGCCAGTTGCTGACGTATGGTTTTTGAGCATAACAGCATCGATTGCCCAGGACTTGAGTGCAGTTCACGAACACGGGCGGTCTGATCCACCGTACCATAATGTGTTCTTTTCCGGAAAGGTGGTTGGACGAGCCAACCCGTGAGCCCATAGGCGACCATTGGTTGATATGGGTAAAATGCAGGTTTTGAGATACAGAGGGGCATAGGCTTGAGGTTTGAGGACCAACAGAGCAGCAGATTCCAGATTGGGTATTTTACTTTATCAGCTTTTCGATGCATACTTACAGTAGCTGTTGTTTCATATCTATATATCTCTCTCCATTTACTTGTTTATCATAGTTACTGTACTACTACTATTATCTCCTCTTGTGTCTATCTCCGCGAGGTATCCACTGGGAGGGAGAGACATGTTTACATGTTCTCACCCCTCGCCTTCTTTTTCAGGTGACGTTGCAGGTCTTAGAGGGACAGCAGGTGAGGAGCGGGTCTAGAGTACGTTTAGCTCCTACCAGTATCGGTTATTTTCTTACCTTTCTCGTTTTATTACTTAGAGTACATCATGGTTCAGTTCTAGCTTCACTTTAGTGGTGGATTGAGACTTATAATGGTTTTTGAAAGTTTATAAAAGAACTCATGTTTTGTGAATTAAATGCCTCTCCTACCCTTCGTGGTAGCATTTCAAAGAAAAGAATTTCTACCCTCGTGGTAGTGCTTTCAAAGAAAGGGTTTCCGTGGGAAACAGCTTTGTAAAAGGTTTTCAAAAGGGATTTTATAACTTAGAGTTTCAAAACCAGCTTCCCGAGTAGGAACATTTCAACTGATAGATGTGGATTTGTGATTATATACTAGTGGATGTAACGTGTGGTGAATTGTGTAATTTGTGTATGGATGTAAGTTAAATTCTTTACATGTATACTTTATTGTGGTTGTATGATTGTAAAAGACTCATTGTACTTGTGCGATGCCGTGCAAATACAGGGGAGACTCTGTCCGTGTGTCCGTATTTGTGTGTCCGTCATGTCCTTGGGGATCAAGGTTTAAAAAAAAAAAAAAAAAAAAAAAATTCCGCCGTTTCTATACTCTAAAATGACCCGGACGTGACATATATATATATATATATATATATATATATATATATATATATATATATATATATATATATATATATATATATATATATATATATATATAAGACACGGTACTATACTATTATGAGTATTGGAGACCTACTACTCATAAGTTGTTTTCGATGATAGAGCTTAATCGACGATCCATACCGTTAAACGTTATTTATAGTATTTAAAACTTCTAGAAATCAAATTTTATAATTTTTCGACATCATTTACCTTACGATCAAGAGGTCACAAATTTGACAATTTTTAATGGCGTATGGGATACTTGCTAGTTTAACGGTGTAAAAAAATCGGAATTTATTGAATTTTTGATAGAAAATTCTATTCACTACATAGATAAAGATCAATAACTCTGATCTTGAATTGAAGGATCCGATCATCCTTTTTTAGGACGTCGTTTGATTTTAACCGTTCATTTTATGCCCACTTGATGGACTTTATTATGATTTCAAAAATTTACGAAATTTATTTTCTAAAAGTTTCAAATACTTTAGATCATATTTAACGGAGTGGATCATCGATTCGAAAATATATATATATATATATATATATATATATATATATATATATATATATATATATATATATATATATATATATATATATATATATATATATATATATAGAGTCCCATGATGCTTGTAAAAGCACCAAGCATTTGGTGCTTGTGAATTTTTTACCGTTAGATCTACAACTTTGATCATTTTCATCCGTTAGATTATACCATTCAACCAACCACCCACTTAACCTAAGTGGCCCACATCATCCTAACCATATATCTCTCAATTCATGGGCTAAAAACTTACAAGCACCAATGATCGGGTACTTTTAAAAGCATAGGAGCTCAATTCTATATATATATATATATATATATATATATATATATATATATATATATATATATATATATATATATATATATATATATATATAGCTTTGCTAGAATACTATCGGTAGTAAACCGAGTGGTTAACTACCGATTTGTTTTCGATGATAGAGCTTCCAAATCGACGATCAGCACCATTGACCATGATTTAGACCATTTAAATTATCTAGAAATCAAATTTCATAATTTTTTGGCATGACTAACAGAACGATCAAAGGGTCACAAAATCTATAATTTTAATGGACGATATGGTGCGTTTGTTCGTTTAACGGTATAGAAGAGTTCAAATCAACTAAATTTTTGTTGGAAAATTGTTTAAACTATTTAAAATAAGATCTGAGCTCTAGATCTCAAATATAAAAATTGTATCATCACTTTTTAAAAGATATTTATTTTCACTATTCATTTTCTCGTTCACTTGATGGACAAGAGAACAATATCGAAAATGTGTGAAATTTGATTTCCGGATAGTTGAAATAGTTTCACTACAACAAAATAGACCTATGCCGACGTTTTATGCCGACGCACTTAAAGAGCGTCAGAATTCCTCTACCGTCAGATATTATCGACGCTAGGTTCATCCGTCGTTAATTATACTTCGCGAAACGATCGCGCCTTCTAATTTTTATTTTGGTGCGCGCTTCTAATATTTTTTTCTGCGCGCCTTCTAATTTATTTTTCTAATTAGTAGTCTAGGGTTCCCAAGATCGCGACTTTTACTTCTCTCTCACCCTCACTCCTCATCCTCGCAGTTAATGCTTCTCCTCCATGATAGCCATGCCTCTCTCAAGGTCCTCGCCACCGCATCCTCAAGGTCGACGCGCTAACCACGCGCACCTCTCCGCGCCGAAAAGTCTCTCGCTCCAAGGCGACGCGGCTTTCCTCACCCCGTCGACGCGGGCTTTCCTCTCCCCGGCGACGCGAGCCCTCTCCGCTGGTGGCTCCCCGGCGACGCGAGCCCTCTCCGTTGGTGGTCGCAGCAGCAGAGAAGGAAGACACGAGACGCAAGCCCTCTCTGCTGGTGGCTCCCTGACGACGCGAGCCCTCTCTGTTGGTGTTCGCAGCAGCAGAGAAGGAAGACACGAGACGCGAGCCCTCTCAGCTGGTGGCTCCCCGGCGACCCGAGCCCTTTCCGTTGGTGGTCGCAGCAGCAGAGAAGGAAGACACGAGACCCGAGCCCTTTTTGCTGCTGGCTCGCCGGCGACGCGAGCCCTCTCTGTTGGTGGTCGCAGCAGCAGAGAAGGAAGACACAAGACGCAAGCCCTCTCCGCTGGTGGCTCGCCGGCGACGCGAGCCCTCTCTGTTGGTGGTCGCAGCAGCAGAGAAGGAAGACACGAGACGCAAGCCCTCTCCGCTGGTGGCTCCCCGGCGACGCGAGCCCTCTCCGTTGGTGGTCGCAGCAGCAGAGAAGGAAGACACGACAGGGAGAGGAGGATTTCGACGCCGATTTCTCTAGTAATTTCCTCTTTTTATACTCTTATGGATTTTTTTTTTTGAATAGCATTATGAAATTTATAATGCAAAGAAAGAGATCCAAGGCAAATCCCACGAATTTTGCGAGTATCAACGATTTGGTCCCAAATTTATTGATCTATTTCTTGTAACGTGGTGGGTTAGGGTTTTTCCTTGATTAGCTAACCAAAATATCCGAGCTTTAACCTTGGAATCCAATGCCAGGTCTTGCAAGAATCGGTAGCTTCACAAGAGAAAGATTAAAGAAAAAACCGAAGAACAAGCTTAGTAAACCCTCAAACTCATGCAAAAGAATATCAAAACAATCCCTCAGAGTATGAAATAATCAAGCTTGGACTCTGATTTCAATTGGTATATAGCTTACCAAAATTAGCGAAGGCACTATATTAAGGAATATAATTAACAAAAAGAAAAAATTGTGATTTTGCTGAGCATATCCGATTCAAAGTAAATAGAACTGATGAACAAACACAATATACAATAATATCTTCAACAACTATTAAGATCAGCCCAATTTACGATCATCCTAGTCCAATAGCCTAACAAACAGAGGAGACACACCAAAAACTTGATAATTACATTGAAATCTCCCACATTCAGCACACAATTGCTAAAACAACTGAACTAAATTCCCCAAAAAAGGAAAATCAATCAAATCAATAAAGATATATATATCTTCTTAAGTTTCACTTATAATTCTTTACTTTTGGTATTTGTTTAGTTCATCCCTAAACTTTCAAGTTTTTTAATTATTGGAATTGCATCATGTGTTAAAATTGACCGAATCGCCCAAGTATAATCATCATATAAGCTATTTTCTAGAGTCGTAGTTGTATTTGGTATGGTTTATATTGCTTATCGATATATAGTCATGTGTAGTAATTTGAAGGAATACGATTGCAATGAATAGGAAAGTGTTAAGGATGGGAAAGTGTTAAGGATTAACTGTAGATCTTAAAAGGTTTAGAGCTATGCTGAAACTATAAGAATCCTTGGTTCAATTTAGTTAAGTACATATATGTCACTTGATTTCGACGGTTTATATAATATTATGGCACATTTTTCTTTTTCTTTTTCTTTTTCTTTTTGTTGCTTCATTTGGCTGGTTCCAGGTTTCATTTATTAAGCAATGTGATATTACATATATATGCCCTTCTAAAGTTTTATGTTCTCCAAAGTTGTTAATAATTGCATAGATGGTAATTATACTACATATTCTTTCTACTCGTTTTTGTATGAAATTTGTATTGATGATATAAACCATGTTGTCCTTTTTTGCTAGTTCTTAATATTTATGTATTTGTTTTAACTTTTATTTTGAAAATGTGCTTTGTTGTATGTTACATTTTTTACTTTAGTTTACATTAAATATCATTTTTCGTCTTTAGGCTATAAGCAAGGCAATCATAGCCTAAGCAATGGACAAAAGTTGGATTAATAAGCCGAGGAATAGTAAGGCTTATTTAGATGGTGTTGCTAATTTTATAAGATTTGCTACCGAAAAATCATCTAATAGAGGAAAAATTGTATGTCCTTGTCGGAAATGTTCCAATTGTTCCTCACATATTCCAGAAGTTGTGGAAGAACATTTGGTATGGAAGGGATTCTCATTAGGTTATACTGATTGGGTATTTCATGGAGAACCACTAATTTATTCTGCTAGTGAAGTTGCTCAACATACTCCAGACGTTATAGAATGCAATGATGTGCAACAAGATCTCATAGGACAGGAAGATGTAAGGGGATTACTCCAAGATGCCTTTGGATTTTCCAATACAATTTTAAATAGTGAACCAATAGGCGATGGGGATAATATTGGAAATCCAAGTGAAACAAGTGGACAACAAAATGTGCCAAATGTTGATACAATTTTATATGCAAGTTTGATGGAAGATTGTGATCAAGAACTTTACCCGGGTTGTACAAATTTTTCAAAATTATCTTTTATACTACGCCTTTTTCATCTTAAATGTTTGAACGGGTGGTGGAAAATCTTTCACCATGTTACTCCAACTACTAAAGGATGCTTTTCGAAGGGCGTTTCACTTCCATCATCTTCATATGAAGCTAAAAAAGTAATAAAACAATTAGGGCTCGGATACGAGAAAATTCATGCTTGTCCTAATGATTGCATATTGTATTGGAATGAAAAAGCTAATGAAGAAAATTGTCATATATGTGGAGCCTCAAGGTGGTTAAGAAATAAAGATGATGATGATGATTCTTTACGAGAAGATGACAATACGACAAAGAAGAAAAAACCGGCAAAAGTATTACGTTATTTTCCTCTAATACCGAGATTAAAAAGAATTTATAAGTCATCAAAAATGGCTGCCTCCATGAGATGGCATGAAGAAGGCCGAACAAAGGATGGAATCTTAAGGCATCCAGCTGATGCTTTGGCATGGAAATCATTTGATTCTTGTCATCCGGATTTTGCTTCAGATCCTCGGAGTATTAGACTTGGATTAGCTAGTGACGGGTTCAATCCTTTTAGGACAATGAGCTCTACTTATAGCACATGGCCGGTTGTCTTAATTCCTTATAACTTGCCGCCATGGTTGTGCATGAAGCAGTCATCGTTGATATTATCGATGGTTATCCCTGGTGAGAAGGGTCCAGGAAATGATATCGATGTCTTTTTACAGCCTCTAATTCATGAACTGAAAAAATTATGGGAAGGTGTTGATGCATTTGATGCTTTTACGAAGCTAAACTTTAATATGCGAGGAGCTTTACTTTGGACTATTAATGATTTTCCTGCTTATGCCAACTTATCTGGTTGGAGTACAAAAGGGCGAACCGCTTGTCCTTGTTGTGCCAATTCAACTGATTCACGTTGGTTAAAGAATGGAGGAAAATTCTGTTACATGGGCCATCGTAGATGGTTAGAACAAAACCATCCTTTTAGATTTCAAAAAGATGACTTTGATGGTTCGACAGAATTGCGAACTGCTCCAAACACTCCATCTGGAATTGATATACTTCGGCAACTAGAAGGAATCAATTGCAAGTACGGAAAAGGCTCCAAGTCTAGTAGAAAGCGAGGAAGAGAGCAAGTTGGCAACCTTATGAATCAACAACAACTCGAAGAAGTCCATGATACAATGCAAGCTACAATTTTTGACGATGTTGATGATTATATTATTGATTCTCGTAATTATGATGAGGATGGAATGCGTGCAGAAGAACAACTATGGAAAAAAAGGAGTATTTTCTTTGATCTACCCTATTGGAAAGATAATCTTCTTCGACATAATCTAGATGTAATGCATATCGAGAAAAATGTTAGTGATAATCTTATTGGTGTTGAATGTTTCTGGAAGAACTAAGGATAATTTGAAAGCACGTCTTGATCTAAAAGATATGGGTATAAGGCATGACCTTCATCCAAAGGTTATGCCTAACACTAAAGTCCATATACCACCTGCGTACTATACTATGTCAGCGCAAGAAAAAGTTACTTTTTTAACTGTTTTGAAGAATATCAAAGTTCCAGATGGCTATGCATCTAATATTTCAAGAGGGGTGAATTTAAAAGAGCGAACACTTTCAAATCTTAAGTCACATGATGGTCACATTCTGATGCAAGATATTTTGCCAATAGCTTTGAGAGCAGCTTTGCCTAGACAAGTTGTAACAGTTATTTCTGGATTGTCATCATTTTTTAAATCATTATGCTCAAAGGCTCTTAACATTGAGGAACTTGATCAAATACAATCTAGTATTGTGTTGACACTTTGTCACCTGGAGAAGATCTTTCCGCCTAGTTTTTTTACCATTATGATTCATCTAAATATTCATTTAGTGGCGGAAGCAAAATTAGGTGGACCTGTACATTACAGATGGATGTACCCTATTGAAAGGTAGTGTTTTCAATCATATGTTAATTAGATACGTTATTTTTCAATCTTATGTTGTAATGTAATTTTTATTTTTTTGAAAGGTATTTGGTGCGCTTAAAGTCTTATGTACGCAATAGAGCTCAACCCGAGGGCTCAATTGCGGAAGGATATATTGCAGAAGAGTGTCTAACATTTTGCTCAAGATATCTTGAAGGTGTGGAGTCAGTTTTTAATCGACCACAACGAAACTTTGATAGTATGGAGAATACAGATAATTACATGTTCTTATGCGGGGTCGAGTTCTAGGCAAGATTGAGAGTGTCATTCTTGATAGCATGTCGATTGCACAAGCACATCGATATGTTTTACTCCATTGTGATAAAGTAGCATCATATCGTGGGTAAATATCATTATAATTTTTCATTCATACAATTAATTTTAATTATGATATAAGTGCATTCTAAGGTGTAATTTTTTACACTTGTATATAGCGATTTTTTGGTGCTCAACAAAGAGCAAATCCGAACATTCGAGCTAACCCAAGTATTGAGTATAAATGGTTAGTTGAAAAATTTCTGAATGGCTTCTTGCAGGTAAGAACTTTTCATGTTAAATTGAGAAAATATAATTTCTTATTCATTAAAGACATTTCTTTAATATTGTATTGTCAATAAATTTTAGGTTCAACAATTGGCCGAGATTAAATGTAGTGATGCAATTTTAGCAATTGCTCGGGGTCCAAACAATGTTGCCAAGCGATGTAATGGTTTCATCATCAATGGATTTAGATTCCACACGAAGAATCGTGAGAAGTTCAGAAAAACACAAAATTCTGGAGTAATGGTTGAAGCAGATGGCGAAACTTATTATGGCCAACTTATCGACATTTTTGAAATTGATTACTATGGAAGTTTTAAGGTTGTTTTGTTCCGTTGTGATTGGGTAGACATTAAATCACCTAGGGGATTGAAGAAAGACACAAATGGCTTTATTTTTGTAAATTTTTCTAAGTTGATTCATACGGGTCAATTGTTGAAGGATGATCCATTTATATTTTCATCTCAAGCGAAGCAAGTGTTTTATGTTCAAGATCCAAAGAATGAGGAATGGTCTCATATCATTATGATAAAGCCAAGAGATTTATATGATATGGGAGCAAGATTACAAGATGAAGACGATGATGAGACATACACCCAATGCATTCCTTCAAATATTCCAACCACTGACGAATTAAATATTCCATCCAGTTGGGCCCGGCCAACTATTGATGGAGGAATAATACATGATATAGGTGGTCTTGCAAACTCTTAGTCATAAATATTGTTTGCTCTTCTTTGTTATCTGCTTGCAAACTCCTAGGACTAATACATGATACAAGATGCATGTTGTGTTCATTGTTTTTATTTTATTTGATGAATTAGCCCATATCATACAATTTGATATTGAAAAGGTAGTTAATTTAGCAAGTTGTGGCTATTCTTTTTACCATTACTTTATTCTTTTGCTTTTCATATACTTATGTTCCTTCTTAACTTTTTATTTTTATGAATAAATCAATTGTAGTTGGAATTCTATACTCATTCATTAATTATGCATATTACTTTTACTTTTCTCTTTGATGAAACAGCTTGTGCCTAGTACAATTTGACATTTAAAGAAGCTTTTTATGCAGGTTTATAAGTAGTAATGGTGAGATCAAAAAGATTGAGAGGTTGTACAATTACAACACTTCAAGATAATGAGCCTCAATCAGATCGTGATGACTTATCACCTACCTTAGATCCTACTTTTCAAGAATTAGGTGATGACTTATCACCTAATTCGCAAGTGGAAGAATCAACAAATATTGAAGATGATGATACATTGGAGATAATCGGTAATCTTCTACAATTTTTATTTAATCTCGTATATGCTAGACTTTGCTATTTATCTTTAAACTTATTTGTAACTATTTTCTTTAGATGAGCAAGATAATGTAAAAAAGAAAAGAGGAGTGACACGTGCAAAAGATGTTTGGAATTTGCCATCTGGACAAAGAATTAAAGTTGATTGGAATAAATTTGGACAACCTATAAAGAAAGGTGGAGGAATTTTAGGTGGTTGGTTAGGAACGGTTGTACGACGTGGGAATATGTGTCCTATCCACTATATAAGTTGGAAGGTTATGCCTACAGTGCCATTTAAACTAGACATCATCAAAATGACTCAGGTAAGTATTTTCGAGGTATTTGATTTCATACTTGGCGATTTTTTTGAGATTTGATTATGATCAACAATCTATTTCATGTATATAAAGCAAGTTATTTTTCTCACTAATTGATCATTTTTCTATGGTTGTAGAACACTTTAGTAAATAGATTGTGTTGTGCTCTAAATTTTTTGAGGTGGCAAAAAATTTTCCTACACAATAATTTATACAACTGTGCCATGGTCAGCAAAAGGGTACTATAGTGCTATTCCATTTTCATTTTGATGTCTCATGAACAATGAAGCTTTATTTATTTGGGAACTAGATTTTTGACTGTAGAATAGATATTTTAATGTGAAAGTTTTAGGTATGTTAGGCAGAGGGTAAGAATCGCAAACAAGATTCTTTTTTTAATACGCAAACGAGCTTCTTGGTTTCATTATATTCATCGATACTCCGACGATGTAAAACCTCAGTCATGGCAATAGATGAGCAAAGTTGATAACTAAGCTTGCAATACTTATTTGATAGTTTTACTTATGTGGAGCATCAAATCTTGTTACAGATTATATTTGTGCTTTTATATCATGATGTTTATTCCCTGTAATCAGTAAATAATAGTGTGCCAAACTAGCTATGATGTTGCAGCGCTCATTTTATGATAAGATTCCTATTTGTGCTCTCTATAATGTTTTCATATCTCTGTTTAAATGATTAGAAAGGAAAATGTTGAAAGTCTAAGTTGAATTGTGTATCTCTGGTAGCCTCTATCAACTGTTTGAATATTTGCCGGGACTCGCGGAGTGAACTGTTTTCTTTTTGTTATTGTTTCATGTTTTGTGGTATATTATAATTTCTTCAACTCCAAATTTATATTCATGTATTATTTTTCTTACTTGTAGAGTAAGTTTTTTCTTCCACGCGATGATAAGATTGAAGCATGGGTGTTGAAATCAGTTAGTCGAAAATGGAAAGACTACAAGCATGAGCTTAAGTCAAAATATAAAACGGCTAAACGTACACAAGAAGAAATTGCTAGTGATGTTCCTCCAGAAATCGTGCCACAACAATGGATAGATCTTGTCCGCAATTGGTTTTCGGAGAGAAGTGAGGTATATAGTATATTATAAGCAGTTAATAATAAAATATTATGATATAGGTTACTCATATTTTGTTGCTACATTTTTGAATTTATATATTTCATTTTTGTAGAATCTCTCACAAATTGGAAAGGCTTCTCGTGCAAATCACACAACTCCTCACGACTGGTTCTAAGAGTTTTGCACGAAAGAGAAATGAATTTGTATGAAAACTTCAATTTATTTTACGAAGTTAATTACTTATGTGTCTTATATATTTCTAGTTTCAAGTTGATTGTTGAATTATATTTTATACCAAACTTTTTACTATGATTAATGTCAGGAGGAACAAAATAATAGAGAGCACAGGCGTATCGAGTTCTTTGTAGTAACTCATAAGACTAAAGATGGAGAATATATTAATCAAGCGACAACCGATTTTGCGGTATCTAATGTGTACTTTGTTTTATCTTCTTTTTTATTATTGGCACCAATAAAGTTATTTCATATGGAATTGATATGTTCATATTTCTTGCTTTAATATAGGAGGACTTATTAGGAGAATTGGCAAAAAAAGTGACTACGACCGAGTTCTCAGCTGCGACCACACACAGTTGAAGATACTATTTATAAGGAAAAAAGGGAAAAGACCGATATGGTCGAGTAAGGGGTTATGGGATTGGTCCTACACCAACACAAGTGTTTGGAATTCAAGCTCAACTAAGAAATATAGAGAATGAAAACCATGACCCAATGAAAGAAGAAGTTCACAGATTGCGATCTCAAATACAAGATATGCAAAAGAAACATGAAGCGGAAATGAGTGAGATAAAAACTTTATTGCATAGGCTTGTCGGCCAATCCGTGAACTTGGGCAGTGAGACAAGGGATTCACCATCACTTTAGGTGATTGTGATTTATTTTGAGCTTTATTTTTGTAAAATTAAAAGTAACATAACTCCAGAATTACACTTACATGCTCATAGTTTGTTACTGTTTTGACTTAGTAACAAAATACATTGAGATGAAGTTTATATTTTTAACTACTTCCTTATATAAGTTATATGTTGTGTTTGCTTCCTTATATAAGTTTGTATATATGTTGGGTTTGTTATTAATTTTGTGTTTGGCTTCCTTATTATATCAGTTTGTATGTTGTGTTTGTTATATATTAATTTTGTGTTTCTTATTAATTTTTGGATATAATTGTTTATGTAATATAGTAGATTTTAACTTTTGTTCAAAAACTGAACAGTAAATTTTATTTTTATAAAAAATTATAAAAAAATAAATATATATATTAAGATGAATTGCCGACGCACATAGGCGTCACTAGCTAGTAATAATCATACAGAATCATAGTACTTTGCCGACGCTTCGGAGCGTCGCCAAAATTGAAACTAGGCTAAGAGAATATAAGTTGCCGACGCTTTTGCGCGTCGCAAACAAGATAATATGGCAACGCTTTAAAGCATCGTAAAATAAATTTTTTACTGCTAAACAATTCGCTGACGCTATCAAGCGTCGGCAAACAATTTAATTCACATGCGGCCAGCGTCAAACTAACGACCCAATCGACGACGCTTTGGAGCGTCGGCGATATTTACCGACGCTGTTGATATGCGTCGGTATATTTTTCTCGTCACTGCATTTGCCGACGCATATGCCGACGCTTTACAAAGCGTCGGCGGGTAATTTGCCGACGCTTTATAGGGTCGGTAAGTGATTTAAAAAGCGTCGGTAAAGGCCGCTTTTTTTGTAGTGTTTAGATCATGTTTAATCTGCCGATCATCGATTTAAGCTCTATCATCGAACAAATCGGTAGTAAACCGCTTCGGTTTACTACCGATAGTATTCTAGCAAAGCTCGCCTCTCTCTCTCTATCTCTCTCTCTCTCTCTCTCTCTCTCTCTCTCTCTATATATATATATATATATATATATATAGGCCATGGCTACTATACGATTATGAGTATTGGAGTACTACTACTCATAAGTTGTTTTCGATGATGGAGCCTCCGAATTGACGATCCACTCCGTTAAATATGATCTAGAGTATTTGAAACTTCTAGAAAATAAATCTTGTAAATTTTCGAAATCATAATAAAGTCCATTAAGTGGGCCTAAAATGAACGGTCAAAATCGAACGACGTCCTAAAAAAGATGATAGGATCCTTCAATTCAAGATCGAAGTTATTGATCTTTATCTATGTAGTGAATAGAATTTTCTATCAAAAATTCAACAAATTTCGATTCATTTACACCGTTAAACTAGCAAGTATCTCATACCTAGTTAAAAATTGTCAAATTTGTAACTTCTTGATCGTTAGGTAAATAATATCAGAAAATTATAAAATTTTATTTCTAGAAGTTTTAAATGCTGTAAATAACGTTTAACAGTCTGGATCATCGATTCGGAGGCTCTATCATCAAAACCAACTTATGAGTACGAGGACGATCGTACTCATAATAGTATAGTAGACATAGCCTATATACATAGCCTATATATATATATATATATATATATATATATATATATATATATATATATATATATATATATATATATATATATATAGGCTATGTATATAGGCTATGTCTACTATACTATTATGAGTATTTGACCCCTAGCTACTACTCATAAGTTGTTTTCGATGATGGAGCTTCCGAATCGACGATTCACTCCGTTTAATATGATCTAGAGTATTTAAAACTTCTAGAAAATAAATTTCGTAAATTTTCGAAATCATAATAAATTCCATCAAGTGGGCATAAAATGAACGGTCAAAATCGAACGACATCCTAAAAAAGAATGATAGGATCCTTCAATTCAAGATCGGAGTAATTGATCTTTATCTATGTAGTGAATAGAATTTTCTATAAAATATTCAACAAATTTCAATTTTTTTACACCGTTAAACTAGCAATTATACCATACCTACCGTTAAAAATTGTCAAATTTGTGACCTCTTGATCATAAGGTAAATGATGTTGAAAAATTATAAAATTTTATTTCTAGAAGTTTTAAATGCTGTAAATAACGTTTAACGGTGTGGATCGTCGATTCGGAAGCTCTATCATGAAAAACAACTTATGAGTACGAGGGCAATCGTACTCATAATAGTATAGTAGCCGGACACTATATATATAGATCAAGAGGTCACAAATTTGACAATTTTAACGGCCGGAATGGGATACTTGCTAGTTTAACGGTGTAAAAGAATCGAAATTTGTTGAATTTTTGATAGAAAATTCTATTCACTACATAGATAAAGATCAGTAACTCCTGTTAGGAGCCGAATTCCCTATTCTTTGACCCGGTCAAAGATCTTCCTAGAGAAACGCGTCGGGATGCGAAACGGCTACGATTAGTGACCCTCGAAGTTTGCGCCCTCCGACTGAATCAAGCGATTCGGCTGATGAGTGATCAAATCAGCCGGATCCGAAGACCTTCACTATAAAACTTGTTCGGCTGGAAGAGCCGAATGTACGAACTGTGCAGGGATCAATGTCGGCAGAAGAGCCGTATAGAAGAAGTACACAGTAACTGATCAGCTGAAAGAGTCAAATACCTTTATATAATAATAAAACAGAGTGTGCCCGAAGGGCATACAGACTCTGCAAATATAGTTTACAACACAGTGTGCCCATGGGGCATACAGACTCTGCAAATGTAGTCTACAACAGAGTGATGCCCGTGGGGCAGACAGACTCCAGGGTTCTACTTAGCGAACTACTCCTAGGAAAGTAGTAAATGCGGAAAAGAAAAAGATTAAATTTAGACTACTCCTAGAAAAGCGATAAAATGCAGAGAAAATAAGGGTGATCTTCTCGTTCAAGAGAGAGAAAGACCTTTATTGCAGGCTTCGAAATTTCTATTTATAGTAATATCAACCCATATTATTGGTTGGTTGAAAGTAGTGGGGAAAGTGATTGTAACCATAATCGTGGAAGTTACACCCACTCCTCATGGAAGTTACGCCCACTTCTCATGAAAGTTACGCCCCACTTCTCAACCATTCCGGCCTAAACGCTCTTAACCTTCAAGCGCCTTATTGCCGACTCTCGTGTACCACGTGTCTTTATTTTTTTGGCTCATACGTGATGAGACCGATCTCTCAAGGTCTGGTCTGTCGGGTCTGAGACCGGTTTTCAGTTGCGTAGCAGAAAACACTAGCTACGGGAACCGGTCTCTCGCTCTATATATAATATTAAATCTAAATTTATCTCCAACAGATTTAAATATTAATTCTTATCCAACTAGAATTAATCTACAAATCTAACCAAATCCTAACAATGTCAACATTTGTCGTGTCGATTATTACTTAATGCAGGTTTTATCTTCATATGAGAGAAAAACATTAATACACAACTAGGAAACTCGTATATGTCAACATTTGTCCAGTCGATTATCACTTTATGTAGGTTTGATCTATGAGAGAGAGAGAGAGAGAGAGAGAGAGAGAGAGAGAGAGAGAGAGAGAGAGAGAGAGAGAGTTGGGCTGGAATACTATTGATAGTATTTGGTTTCTTTTGCTATCAAAATTTTAACTCTTGCTGAAAAATTATAAGGTTAGGATGATATTAGTCCCTTAGAATTGAGTGATCCCCACTGGGTTATAATATTTAATCCAATGGTTAGAAATGATCAATAGAATTGATCTAATTAAAAACCAAAAACTTAATAGCAAAAAGGGGCAAATACTATTAATTGTATTCTAGCCCAACTATATATATATATATATATAGAGAGAGAGAGAGAGAGAGAGAGAGAGAGAGAGAGAGAGAGAGAGAGAGAGAGAGAGAGAGAGAGAGAGTTGAGCAAGAATACTATCGGTAGCAAACGAGCTCTGTTGCCATCCATTTGTTTTCAATGATGAAGCCTCCAAATCGACGATCGGTACCATTGAACATAATCTATACCACTTGAAGCATCTAGAAATCAAATTTCATGCTTTTCCGATGTTATTCTTTTGTCCATCAAGTGGACACAAAAATGAACTAGAAATTGAATACTATCTAAAATGATGATAGAAGTCTTGTAATCAAGATCGAGATTATAAATCTTGTTCTAAATAGTTTAAATAATTTTCTAACTAAAATTTAATTGATTTAAATATCTTTACGTTGTTAAACTAGAAAACGCCTCATATATATTGATCATTAAAATTATAAATTTTGAAATTCTTTGATCATTAGGTCAATAATATAGAAAAGATTTAAATTTTGGTTTCTAAATATATACTTCAAGTGGTATACATCACATTAAACTGCACCGATCATCGATTTGGACGCTCAATCATCGAAAACAAATGGACGGCAATGGAGCCCGTTTGCTACCGATAGTATTCCAAACCAACTCTCTATCTCTCTCTCTCTCTCTCTCCCTATATATATATATATACATATATATATATATATATATAGAGAGAGAGAGAGAGAGAGAGAGAGAGAGAGAGAGAGTCCTACTGCTTGTAAAAGCACCAAGCCTTCGGTGTTGTGATTTTTTTACCATTAGATCTACCCCTTCAATCATTTTCATCCGTTAGATTATACTATTCAACCAACCACCCACTCAACCCAAGGGGGCCCACGTCATCCAGGCCACACATCTATTAATCTAAGGGCCAAAAACTTACAAGCACCAATGACCTGGTACTTATAAAAGCATAGGACCTCAATTATATATATATATATAGAGTTGAGCTAGAATACTCTCTCAAAAAAAAAGAGTCTGAGCCCATTTTACTCTCGAGTTGTTTTCGATGATAGAGCTTCCAAATTGATGATCGGCTCGTTGAACATGATCTATACCACTTAAAGTGTTTAGAAATCGAATTTCAAATATTTTCGACATCATTTGCCTAATGATCAAAGGGTTTCAAAATTTGTAATTTTAATGGTGGATAAGAGACGTTTTCTTGTTTAACGGTGTAAAGATATCCAAATCAATTGAATTTTTGTTAGAAAATTCTTTAAACTATTTAAAACAAGATCTATACTCTTGATCTTGATTACAAGACTCCTATCATCATTTTTTAAAGAATATTTATTTTCAACCATTCATTTTCTGTTCACTAGATGGATACAAGAACAATATCGAAAGTGCGTGAAATTTGATTTCTAGATAGTTTAAATGGTTTAGATCATATTTAACGGAGATCGTCAATTTGAAAGCTCTATCATCGAAGAAATTGATTCTAATTCAACTCTATATATATATATATATATATATATATATATATATATATTCCAAAGCAACATCTACCTGCCCTATCGCGACAAGCCTGATTTAGTGGACTGGCCATCGATCATACATATCATGGTTTTTTTCTTCTTTTTTTTTTTTTTTTTTTTTTTGAGAGAGAGAGATATATCATGTTTTTTATTAGGATTCTTACAAGTCTGTTATGTTCCTAAGAGTCACTAAATGCATGGCATGCTCCTACTTTGTGACATGGCCAACAATTTCCAAACCGTTGACTTTACGAAATCATGCAATTAATGTCCAAGGGCCAAATATATCCTAAAGTACATTTATGACCAATTTATTGAGAGACCTGTTTAACCTGAAAAATTAATTATATAGTTAGGTTTTAGCCCATAGTTATATAATATAATACTCTTTCTACTCTATAGATATTTGTTTTCAACGACCATCTATTTTCATAACAAAACAAAAAAAATAGAATAAAATCGATCACATCTCTCCTTCTCCCCTCACTCAATCTACTGAAACCCTAGACGAAGAGCTCTTCGCTCTCCTCCTCCTCCGCCACCGCAACCAACGAGGTAAAATTCAGGTAGTTGCTAAATGCTTAAGTGTTGGTAAATTAGCAGCACTTTTTTTAGGTTATATCAATACTTTTAAATTATGACTATATACCTAACGATCCCATATATATAATTACTTTTTAGAAGTGTAGGTAATTTAGCCAGCAGTACTTTTTTTTTATCTATACCGATATTTAAAAGTATCGCTATACACCGTTTTTGTTGTAGTGTTCTTACTTTCATACAATTTAAAGTTTTTTCAATTACTTTTATTGTTTATATAAAGTAACAAATTAACTGTCAATGCATGCACAATTAAATACATTTGTATCTATTTGACGGTTACTTATTTCGTTGAAACTGAAACCAATTCTGAAGTTTTTTTCTTTAGCTATTTAGCTTGTGATAGAAGTTGAAGTTTCTCAATTTAGGTCTATTTCTACAGTTTAATAGAAAATGAAGTAACTTTTTTATGTTTTCTATTTATATTTATAACCTACTTTGCTGAACATGTAGTTGAGGCTACCTTACTTTTTTTCATACAACTTGAGGCTACCTTATTCTCTAGTTACTACACAAAACAACTAGGAGCAAATAATGGCAATAATTTATAACATAGCTGCAGATTAAAAAGGAAAAAAAAAAAAGCTAAAGAGAAGATAACTTATATATTTCATGTAATGTTCCGACATTTTAGCAATAATAACTTGTTGGACCTTTTAGCAATAATAACTTATTGTACCCAAACCACCATGATCAAAATATTTAAGCGGTTATTATTACTAGCGTTGAGGCTTAATTCTAATTAGAATCGTTTTTCTACCGGACATGGGACTATTCACTATAAAAAATCTTGCATTTAAGAACACTTTAAATGATATTTAGCGACGCTTTAAAGCGTCGGCAAAAATAATTAATCCCGACGCTTGTAAAAACGTCGTGTAAAGAGTCGTTAAATAAACATGTCGGGATAAATATACCGACGTTTTAATATAGCGTCGGAAAATTTATATAAATATTTGATAAAAATATGTTTATTCGCAACGCTTAATCATAGTGTCGGCAAATGCTAAATATTAAAGACGCTAGAAGAAAACGTCGTTTAAAAAGCGTCGTCTAAAACATATTTTGTTGTAGTTATTGAAACATTACATTAATTTCAACTTCAACTACTTCAATTTTTACTGAAACTGAAATAACTTTTAATTGCACATGAATCAAAATAAAAAAGTGAAGAAGGAAAATGATGAATCGAAATCAACTTTATCCAGCTAGATATGAACTTGTTCAATTCAACGAAAAGTTTTTTAAAAAATTTTGGACTATGATGTAGGGGGAAGGATAGTTTAAATATTCACAGCAGGGTAGCATGCATGGTTTTAAACTTTTGCAGCTGTCATGGATTGAAGTAAAACTTTCCCCCTACGGCTTTTAAGAAAATAATAGACGATATTGAGTTTATGCTGAATCAGGGCCATGTGTTTGCAGCATTAATTACATATCCGAACTAATTAAGCTTTTATGATGTCTTATGCTTTCTTACTTTGATTTCTGCATGCAGTTATGTTAAAAGTTGTTTCAACTTGGTATTGAAATATAAGTGAGTACTCGAAGTTATTTCAACCTGTAGCAACTCTGTAGTATTCAATTACAATGAAGTACACACCAGTAGAAAAATATATAAAACCATATACTGGAATATTTTAATGTTAGAGAGAGCAAATACAAAAAAAAAAAAAAAAAAAAAAAAATGTTACGTATATAAATTAAGCTTAGAGAGGAAAAAAAAAAGAAAGAAAAAAGCTTGGTACCAACGGGAGATACGTAAAGTACGGAGATGTAATTAAGAGATAAAGAGTGTTGGGGCTTCTTCAACTTCCAACTATTGAAGAGGTCCCAACTATTGAAGAATCTAGTGCATTCTTTTTTTGTTCTTATTATATAAAGATCGAAGAAGAGCCTTTTCTACATGATTACATGCATGGTGTGTGTCCAAATAAGATAACTTGCTTTTAAAAGCATGGAAATATCAACCCTGTAGCTAGTGTTTGGAGTACTATATAGCTCCACTACTGTTTTACAACAAGTGCGGTGTACGAATTAAACACTACATAAGCCAAATCAACAAGTGTAACTGCATGTATATTATTAACATGCAATGCTTATAAACATGAACTATATAAGCTAGCGTACGACCGATACATATTTAGGATCAACTCCCCTCCTAAATATTCGTACTGGGCAAACTAGTTAGTTCTTGGTGAAGCTGCATGAGGCGCCGCCGATGATCGGAGTGTGTCCCACGAAGAGCGCGACATGCCCCATGAGCTTGTCCTTTCGGGAGAAGTTGGTACCGCAGGAGCACCGCCACCGGAGGTCCCCGCAGTGCTTCTCGTGGGTGCGGAGGTCCGACAGCAACGAGAACTGCTTCTGCCCGCACCGCTTGCACACGTACATCTTCGGGCAGTGGCTCCGCTTGTAGTGGTTCTTCATGCATACCAGCGACTTGAGCGGCGTGAACCGCGGGTGCTTCTTGCTCCACCTGCACCCTTCCTGCGGGCACGAGTACTTGCGCGCCCCCGACCCCGCTTCTTTGTCGCCCGATAGGGCGGCGATCACCGTCTTCGCTGGGTTGGTGAGCGCTGCGGTGGTCTTGTACTCGTCGCCGTGGGCTCTCATGTGCATCCTCAGGTTCGCGTCCCGCTTGAACCCCTTCCCACACACTTGACAGTAGTGCGAGTACTTGGCTAGCAAATCTGCTGCGTTTAGCTCGATTACATCACACTCGTTCGACGACGACGAGCCGAGTTTGGGCTCCTTCTTCTTCTCGCCGGTGTGAGAAAACTCCGGCTCGCCATGATTTTTGTTGCTATTGACCGCGTGATCGCCGTTGTTACCGCTCGTCACGTGGTCGCTTGTTGTGTTGCTAGGGTTGCAACTGTAGTGAACATCGGCATCGGAAAAGACGAGGTTATTGCTTCGAACCGCATGGTCGAGCGCTTCGCTCGAATCCCCGTAAGAGGTTTTCGCATGTCTGGCTAATAGCCCATCGGTTGGAGCGGAGGCCATCTCGAGTCTGATCTGCTGGAGTGCGTACATGATCGACGAGGCTGCGACGATGATCTCCTGGGCGAGAGAACCCGCGCCGGACACCGTGACCCCCACCGACTCTTGCTGCATCCTGCTAGGGGAGATGATGAGCCCGACGTAGGATTCCAGCTGCTGGATCTTCTCGCAAAGTGCGGAGACGTTGTAGAGAAGGGAGTGCGACAGCTGGGCGTCCACCGCGCACGAGGCCGTGGCGGCAGCGGGTGCCGTCGGCAAGGAGAGCATGTCTTCTATCCCTTGGTATATTTGGTACCCTTGTTGGTTGTTCATCATGTTGTAGCTATCCTAGGACTATGAATCCCTAAATTTACATTGTTCCCCTTGTGGAGGAGAGGATAAATTAAAGGGTTTTAGAGAGAGATCAGAAAGAAAACAAGAAGAAGAAAAAGAAGAAGAAGAAGGAAAATATATATAATTAGGGTAATAAAAGGATTAAGTCAACTTACGACGTCCCTGCTTGAGCCTTCCTCAAATCCTACCAAGCCCACATAAATTAAGGGAGCAATTTGTAGTAGACCTCATGGGGGGGTTTACATATAATATATTAATGTAATTAATAGAATAGTCCTATGATTAGGTGAATAATTAAATAATGAGAAAATTGTGTGTACGTACAATTCGATGGACGCAAAATTATATATGGATATAAATAAATAGTATTGTTTCGTAACGGGGTTGTGCATGGTTTGATCACTTCAACGCTAGCATGGTCGATCGATCTCTTGCTTTGTTTAACCGCAGCTGTAAGTGGTCAGGTTATACCTGGTGAGGGGTAGAGATCTAGAGAGAGAGAGAGAGAGAGAGAGAGAGAGAGGAGCTCAATTGATTAGCTAATTGTTTAAACTTAGACAAGTAGATACAATGTCTATCGAGTATATGATAACGTGTTAGATTTTTTATTGATTTATTAAATGGAGGGTCTCAAAACCATGCTAGTTTAATTTGTCCTTAAATGCCATCCTTGGGCTAGCATTCTGTCCCACCGAAAAGACTAGTTTAAATCGAGTCACGTTCGAAATGGCAGAAAGACAAATTAATTTGGTATGTTCGAATTGACACGAGACTGCACTATAAAAAAGTTAATTTATAACGATACTTAGTTTAGTAACACTTAATATAAGTATTGACAAAAATAGATTCTACTAGTTGTTTTAACTAATTATGATAATAGTTCTAAACCACTAGTATATAATGATAGAGTAATTTTTTATAACGATTTTTTTAGTAATAGTTAACATAAGTTTTGGCAAAAATGTATTTTACTAGCAGTTTCAATTAATTATTATATCGGTTTAAAATATTTGAAATATGATTTAATTAAATTAAACTAAGTTTTTATGAGACTTAATTTGTCTAAAGTATATTAAACCTTTATTATATAACTTAGGGGCTGTTTGGTTTGACGTAGAATTGAGAAAAAAAAAATTCAGTGAAAAAAAAATTTCGGTGGAAAAAAATTTTACTTTGTTTGGTGTTTTGATTTGTAGGAAAAAAAATTAGTTTTCAATTATAGTTGTTTGGTTGAATGGTTGAAAGAAAAAAGCATATTTTATTATTATTATTATTATGTATTATATATATTATTTATTTATAATTTATATTATTTATTAGGCTATATATATTATTATTATAATTTATATTTATAAATTAAATATATTAAAATTATATAATATAATAAATTGATAAGTATTTAATATAATATATGTATTAGTCCGTATATAATACTATATAAAAATATATAATTTTTATAAATAAAAATGTAAAATTAGTTTTTCTTTACTGTTGTTTGGTTGAAAGAAAAAAATTATAAATAAAAAATTATATATATATATATATATTTACTGTATATATTATAAATATTATCTATATATAATAATTATTGATATATATTATACATTAATTAAGTATGTAATATAATATTTAATAATATATATTTAATAGTGAAAATTAAATTATTATGTATATATATATATATATATATATATATATATAATATAAAATATAAAATATTACACAAAAATATATTTAAATAATAAAATTTTATATATATATATAAAAGAGGGGGAGAGAGTCCACGGGTCCACGAGGTGACCCCGTGGACTCTGTCTCTCACGCGGTCCACGAGGCTAGGATCCTCGTGGACCGCACATGCTCAGAAGCATGAGCCGCGATTTTTGTGGCTTCGAGTTTTCGTTTTCCGCGGCCGGCGAGCGGAAAACGAAGAGGCCCTTTTTTCCAAGAATCTGTAAAACTTTCCAAAAAAAGATTTTACAGGTAATCAAACATGGGAAAAAAAAAATTCAGCAGAAAAACTTTTTTCATAGCACTTTTACATCCAACCAAACACATCCTTAGCAAATCTAAACAATACACTACAGAAAATTATTTAAAAAGTGACATTTATTTAGTGGCCGGTGGAATTGGACCGGCCCAAAATAATAGTTCAAACTATATATTTTTCCGATCTCTATGTGGGCCTAGCCCATAAGTAATTAGCCATCTTAACTTCTTCTCTTTCTCTCTCTAGGCCCAAGTTACCTATCTCTCTGTTTCTCTTTCTCCCTCTCCGGTACAGACTCAAAACTCGACACCTCTCTCTCTCCCTCGCGGATCAGTGGATTCCCACTTCGCCTCCTCCAACCTCTTCTTCTATAGGGTTTTCTCCTCCACCATTTTAACTCTCTCTCTCCCTCGCGGATCAGTGGATTCCCACTTCGCCTCCTCCAACCTCTTCTTCTATAGGGTTTTCTCCTCCACCATTTTCTAGGTTTTCTGAATCGTCTACTCTCAAATCCTCACAGACGATAGCCGGAGATTTATGACGATAAACCCCACTCAAGAACAATAAGAAAAATGTTTAATATTGTTGTTCTTGTGTCAAGTTCTTATAAGCCAATAACAACCACATTTCCATCCGATGTGGGACTATTGGGGTGTCACATCCCTCTTGAGCTCGCACGCGCTCGGCGCTTGGGAGGAATCATTCGTCCACCTTCATCATTCGTCCACCTTCATCATCCCTCTTTCTCACTGCTTTTTTTGGTAAGTTTTAATCTCTTTTTTTTTCATTTTTAATTAGCTTTGGATGTTCATGTGAATGTTATCGATGCATATACTTTGTTTGTTTATATTAATTTTTATCTAATTGATTTAAAATAAAATTTTTTTGTTGGCATGTTAGATGACTCATCTAATTCATTAGCACTCCCATCTCATACTTGGGCAAATCATTCGCTTGTGAAGTAAACTTGTTTGTTCATTGCTTCATTGAAATGTTGATGCAAGCTTAATATTATTTACTAACCAACTATTTCTTTTAGGACACCGACCGTCCTTAGAGTGTTGGCAAAGGCCAAAGGTGTTTGGTACCCGAGACCTGTAGGTTGAATCCCACCGGATTGATTGGCGTTTTTAGCTAAGTTTATTTCAACAAAATAAGCGAAGCGTTTTAGCGTCTTTACCTATCTTTCAAAAAAAGAAAAACTATTTCTTTTAGACTTGAAACTAGCTAGCAGTAATTCACAAACAGAAAGAAAGTGCAGAAATTCTAACTAGTACTACTGCATCAGAAAAAGAAAAAATTTGAGATTTTTCGTTAAATTTGGCTCTGCAAAAAATTTAATCGCCAGTGATTCATGTGAGAATTATCTTTGACAGATGAGTAGTACTTTTTGCAAATTGATCTAATTTCAAAATGCAATAAGCATCATTATGGTCGAATTAATGTAGCGGAAAATCATATGCTTGTGACAGAATCAAGCTCGGTAATCGATATATGTTCATTAAGACAATTTACTGCCAAAGTTTATATTTTTATCATACTTAGTTTTAGAAACCAAGGATGATTATTTCTGACTATTCAATACAAAATGTTGAAATTATTCAAGATAACGTGTACATATATATTTAACAAAGAATACATATTACACAACTAAGAAAATTGACTCTGTAACATTTTACCTAATTAATTAATATCTAAATATTAAGTAAATAGTAAGTTAATAAATTAATAAATGTTTTTGCGATGAATGTTATCTAGGATAACGGGGAAATACATTAATTAATTAAATGTTAAAAATAGAATTAATTGCATATATGTTCCTCTAAATATAGTAAATTATAAATATATCTCTACAAATTAAGTTCAACTTTTATATGTTATCCCTACAAAAGTCCTAATATTTTCAAATATATCCTTACCCTTAAAATCCGTTAGAAAAATTTAGTTAACCATAGGTTAAATACTTAATCCTGATTAGTTTATGAGATAACTTGACATTTCTATTCCTCTTATATTATACTTAAGGATGCAAACGGATCCGGATTGGTGGAGCTCCCGCCCCGATCCGCCCCGATGGCCTGGGACAGTAAATGGGAGAAAATAAACGGATTCGGAGCAGGAAACGGGATAAATTTTACGATCCGAGACGGATTCGGAACAGGAAACGGGAGAAATTTTGACCCACCCTGAATCCGCCCCGAATCCACCTCGAAAATTATTTATATTTTAAAAAATAATCCTAAAAAATAATGTATTTATAAAAAAGCTCAAAATTCAAATAAGTTTAGTACTCTCATTTCTAATGTATTTGATACTTTTGAATTTTGTTTTGAATTGTAATTGATATTTTTGGTTTTTATAATTGATATTGTTAAATTATATAAATAATATTATTATTAAAAATTATTATTTTATATTTTACAAAATATTAATACTATTCTAATTTTATAAAAAATATTTGTTGGTGGGGCGGATTCGGGGCGCCGGCGGGAGGCGGGTTATGAGACGGGGTGGATAATGGGATGTACTTTTTAACCCGTCACAGATTCGGGGCGGGAGGCGGGGCGGGATTTTGCTAGTCGGGGCGGGGATCCCGCCTCCACATCTGCCCCGTTTGCATCCCTAATTATACTATTGTGGCTTTTGGAGAGACATATTTGTGATGGCAAAATTGAAAATATAAACAGCTTCTCTAACGACAATGATTAGAGAGACATATTTGAAAACACTAGGGCATGTTTGGTTTGTCCCTTTTTCACCCCGAAATCAAAATCGAATAGATGAATCCGCCCAATTATCCTTTTTCTAATCTGCCTAGGAAATAGGATTGAAAATTGAATCTGGGCAAAACTAATTTATTCGGACTAAATTTAACTTTTTTAATTTTATTTTTTAATTTTAATTAAAACATAAGTTTAAGTTTAAAAATTTTATTTATTTAATTTAAACTTATATTAAAAATTAGAATTCAATAGAGCATTTCTATTCTAATTTATAAATTTGAATTTAAATTTAAATTTAATTTAAAATCTAAAGTTGTATTCAAATTTTATTTAAAATTTAAATTAAATTTATGGATTCAAATTAAAAATTAAATTATAATTTTAAATTTGAATTTGAATAAACCGAAATTTAATTTTATATTTTGAATTATGCGTTCAATTTCAAATTTTAATTTTTTAAAAATATATTTAAAATTTTAACATCATTTAAAACTTTTGATGTAAATTTTTAATGTTTAATTTTCAGTTTGAATTTAAACTAATATATTATAAATATAAAATTGGTATACTAATTTGATTATGTTTCGATATTTATTCGAACCAAACATCGACAATGAGGATGGTTCATTGCGGTTCCGATTCAGCAGGCGAACAAAAAGGAATGAGATAATGTATCATTTCGATTCCGTTTCTAACTTATTTTTATTCCGATTTCGATACCGATTCTGATCAACCAAACACATCCTAAAAAACTTCTGTAGGGACAATATATAAAAATTAAGCTTTATAGAAATATATTTATAATTAACAATATTTGCAGTAACCTTTTAACCATTAAAAATAAGATAACCTTTTTAATCAATTAGCCATTCCAATCAAACGGCTCTCCGTTCCTCTTCTCCGCCCATCCATCTCTCTCCCATCCCTCTCCCTTCCCGCTCTCGCCGTCGCCGTCGCCGTCGCCGCCGCCGTCGCCGCCGCCGCCGCCGCCGCCGCCCGCACCTCCTCCCTCAGCTCCGTCAACTCTGGTTGGATCTCTAATACTTAAACTCTTTGCTGGTTCCATGGTTGGTTCAGTTGAAGGATCTTGAAGTTGGTACGCAACTCATTTGCGTACTTCATTTGGGATTCTATTTGATTATTCATTTAAGAGTTCTAAGCATGAATATCGATAATAATGTGATTTTAAGTCTCCTGAAGTTTGAGAACTTGAATTTGGGTTTGTTGGGATTGATAGTAAAGAATTAAAGATCATATAAGGTGGGATAATTTGCTAGTGGTGAACTTGAAGCTAGGGTTTTACAAGAGGAATAAGTTGGGTTCTTATAACAGTAGCTATAAGTTTGCTGACTATAAATAACTGGTTGGTGAAAGATTCAGTTGGATTTTGAATATGAAAATTGAAATTGTGGGAGAATAGAGAGGGCAATTGAATCTTTTGAAAAATTGGTGGGGAGAGCGAATTTCATCAAATGAACTTGTTGACTTGAAGGATAGAAACAATGTTAGCACTCACCTTTGCGATTACATGAGTAACCAATAAAAAAAAAAAAATGTAGGGTAAGTTTAGTGGGCTTAGGTTGTGGGTTGCAGTAGAAAAATTCGGGAAGCCTAGGCGAACCCAAAACTGGTTAGTTCTTAGTTGTTCAATAATTAAGGCAAATACGCAAACCGAACAGGATTTTAAAAATATATATCAGTTTATGACAAAATATTAACTAAATGATGAGTATACAACAGTTCGGTCCAAATATTATGTGGCATATGAGCATGGAGTAGGAGAGTTCAAATCATGTTTGTCGAATGCTAATGTTTCCTCTACGTTGTGCAATTATTTTGTGGTGTGTTGCAACAAGACTAAATGATGGACCTCTTTGTGTGAAAATATAGATTGAATTCTTCTATTCACAAATTCACCTTCATGGTCACTTTGGAAATCATGAATATTTAGTATCAAAAATACTATATTGTAGAAAATTAAAAATTCTTAATTTTTCATGCACTTTAGATTTCTTATAGCAAGATCCAAGAAAATTTACAAAGACAATTAATGAAAATGACAAATTATTTGAATCCAGAATGAGATAAGATTAAAACATAACATGAATAAAAGGTTGATAGATTTTTGGTACATAGACATATAGATAAAGCAGTTACAAATAAATTTTGCTCTAAGGTTAGCTTTAAAGTGAAACAGTGACTAAAGTTTGAAACCTTAAATGTTCAACTTAAAAGTTAAACAACCAAAATATATGTCGACTAGAGAAAAAAGAGTTGACATGAATCTCAAGGGCTAGTCATGCATTTTATCCAATTCTTTAGCTTGTAATATCTACATTTGAGAACACTCCAGTGCATTCTTTGGGGTACATCAACCGAAATCGAATTCATATCATTTCTGCGTCAAAGCTTTATTCGTTTCCCGCAATCTAGCATAGTATCCAAACTAACGCAAAACTATAGTCCTTTTCTTCTACTCTTCCACATCTTGACACTTGTCCGCTATGTTTCTCTCTCTCTCTCCACCCTTTTGCCTCTCTTTTATTGATTATAATCCTCTATTCTCTTGGCTTCATCTCTCAACATATATGCAATTCCGTTGGTGTCTTCGTAGGTAATGAAACTGCACCAATAGCAAAAACAACGACAATTGAAGCGGGACAAATAACAACGATAACCTTTTTGAAGCGAGGAACCAATTCGTAAATGAAGAACATCACAAGACTTTTGAGCTTTTAATGCTCTACTTCGATTAATTCAATACATTGAAAAAACATCCTTACATCAAACTTAAAAATAAAGAAGTTACAAGATAACCACCCACTACCCTATGATGGTTCCTACAAAATAGGAAGTAACCCACATCAAACTGAACAACAACAACAACAAAACAAAAACATATACCACAACAGCCTTGAACCAATCCAACAAACTCCTCCTTGGATCAAGTCTGATACACACTCCAATCTTCTCCCTAAGCCACTCAAATCGCCCACTTGAAATGACTTGGTGAAAAAATCGGCCAACCGATCTTCTCGTAGTACAAGAGACCAGTTCTACTTCACTCATCTCACGCACTTCTCTAAGATAATAAAACTTCACCTTAAAGTGCTTTGTCTTACCATGAAAAACTGGATTTTTCGAAATTGCTAGTGCAGCTTGGTTATCCACGAGAAATTTTTGTCTCTTTCTCCATTCTCAGTAACCTGCATCATCCGAAGCTTCCTCAACCAAATAGCTTGATTCACTCTCGTTGTCGCAACGAATTCAGTAATGATCGAGCTACTATATCTTGTTTCTTCGAACTCCATGAGAAACAAGCCGATCCCAAAGAGAAACAATACCCGGATGTACTCTTCATGTCATCTACAGAACCAGCCCAATCACTATCGTAAAATCCATATAGCTCGAACTTCGACACCTTCCGTACTTAACTCCATAAGAACTTGTCCCTTTAAGGTATCTAAGCACTCTTTGCATTCATGTGTACTTCACTAGCACAGTGCAGAAACCTTGAAAGAACACTTACAGGAAACAATATGTCCGGTCGTGTTGCTGTCAAATACATTAAACACCCAACTAAACTTCTGTAGAATGCAAGTGCGAACCATCACTTCGCTCGCTTTCTCCTTCTGGTTCATAGGAGTTGCAATACTCTTGCACTCCTCCATCCGAAATCTTTTCAAAATTTCTCTCACATACTTCTTCTGACAAATGAAGATCTCACCTGGAATTTGATTCACCTCCATGCCAAGAAAAAATGCCATCTCTCCCAAATCAGTCATTTCAAACATCTGCATCAGATTCTGCTTCAACTTCTGTATGAGTTTCTGGTCATTTCCTGTAACCATAAGATCATCTACATACAAGGAAATGATAATCATATTCAGATCAACCTTTCTGACATACAGAGTGTGTTCACTTCGACTTCTTTCAAAACCCAAATCAGTTAAGTAAGCATCAATCTTGCTGTACCAAGCTCTAGGTGCTTGTTTCAAACCATATAGAGCCTTCTTCAACCCGTACACCTTCGGGTTCTCGCAACACGTAAACCTTCCGTCGCTCTACATAAATCTCCTCTTGCGAATCCCATTGAGAAATGCTGATTTGACATCAAGTTGGAATACCTTCCATTCCTTTTCTGCTGCAATTGCAAGTATCAACCTTATTGTATCTAGTCTAGCTACCGGAGCAAAGGTTTCTGAATAATCTACACCCCATACTTGAGCATAGCCCTTCACAACAAGCCTAGCTTTATGCTTGTTGACAGTAACCATCCGAGTTAAGCTTCGTTCTGTACACCCACTTGACTCCTATAACCTTTCTGTCATGTGGTCTATCCACAAGCTCCCAAGTCTCATTCTTTTCTATCATAGCTAGCTCCTCCTGCATTGCAACTAGCCATTTTTTATCTTCCTTTGCATCCTCAAAACTAGCAGGTTCTAATACTGCTACATTGCATCTTTCATAAATCTCAGTTAATGATCTCGTACCTCTTATCGGTAGATCATCAATCTGCTCTTCAGAACTGAGTTGCTGATTAACATTCTGTTCCTCAACATTTTGCTCCTCCAAATTAGACTTTTGTGATACATGCCAAGTTTGCTCGGAATCTGACCTGCTGATCGACCAATTCCACTTTTCTTCTTCAAAGAACTTGACATCTCTACTCACAATCACCTTATCTTTGTTTGGCTGATAAACTCTATAAGCCTTTGAATGTAGGCTATATCCAACAAAGATTCCAAATTTTCTCCTTTTGATCTAATTTGTCCCTTTTGACCGAAGGAACATGTATATAGCACACACATCCAAATACCTTCAGGTTTTTCACAAGCGGTTTGACCCCATACCAAGCCTCAAAAGGTGTCTTCATCTTCACCTCAAGAAACACCGCAGATTCGCAGCTTCTGCCCAAAATTTCTTCGGCAACTCCTTCTCCTGCATCAAGCATCTTGCCATTTCCATGATACTTCTGTTTTTTCTTTCACTAACTCCATTTTGCTGTGGTGAATATGGTGCAGTAAACTGATGCTGCACTCCAGAATCTTCACAGATGGACTTGAAACTACTAGAAGTATACTCAATCCCATTGTCAGACCTCACAATCTGCATAGTTCTTCCACACTCATTCTCCACAAGTTTCTTAAATTTCCTGAACGTCTCTGCAACTTCCGACTTATGTTTCAAGAAGTAAATCCAACATATTCTGGTGAAATCATCAATGAAAATGATGAAATACCTACTTCCATTTAAAGAAGTCTCCGACATAGGTCCACAAACATCTGTGTGAATAAGCTGAAGCTTCTCAGTCGCTCTCCAGCTTGAACTCTCAAAAGGAAGCTCCGGTCTCGTTTCCCAAAGAAGCAAGTTTTGCGATGATGTAACCTTCTCGCCGTAGAACTGGAAGTCCAACTCGCCAACTCATTCTTCTCGAAACTCTATACCTTTGCGGTGGAAGTGCCTCACCTTCGTGCCAAACTTCGTTTCATTAACCCGAGCTGCCATAGCTTGCCGACTCGTGACATAGGATCAAAAGAGAAACACTTTTCTTTCATTTGAATCTTAAGTGTTTCCTTCCCAGAAGAATCTGCTATCAAACAGAGCCCTTCTTCAAACATCACTTTGTACCCTTTCTCCACAAGCTGACCAACACTCAAAAGGTTTTGGTCAATCTCAGGTACATATAACACATCACTAATCAACTTTGCACCCTCTGGACCATCAATGACTACATTTCCTTTTCCTTTAACAGCAATGTAATCACCATTTCCGATCCTTACTCGAGTACAGAAAGTTCGATCTAACTTTGTAAATGACTTATCATCATACGTCATGTGGTGGGTACATCCACTGTCCACCAACCAGCTTCGCGTGTTAAACTAGCAGCAAAACAAGATGCTGTAAACATCTGCTCTACCTCATGATTTGCAGCAGCTTCTGTACCATTTTGCCGAGAATCTTTCTCTTGACAAAACCTTGCAATATGCCCAAACTTTTGACAATTATTACACTTCACATCTGGTCTCCTCCAACACTTGAAATGTGGATGATTTCTGCCTCCACAATGTTTGCAAGGATCCAGCCTTTTCCTTTGATCAGCAGAACTTCTCTCGAAACCTCTGTCTCTGACTGAACCTTCCGCGTTCCCTTTATGTTGTTTCCACGGCTTCTTTCCTTTTCCAAAACCTGTCATCTTCAACTTTGCTGGTAAGGCTTCTTCTATTGTAACTTCCTTCCTCATTAGCCTTCTCTGTTCTTGAGCTTGTAATGCACTCAACAACTCTGCCAGCCTTATATCTGATAGATCCTTGGTGTTCTCTAGAGAAGAAATCGTAGCTTCAAACCTTTCTGGCAACGACACCAAAACCTTTTGTACAATCCGTTCATCATTCAAATCTGTGCCCAGAACTCTGATTCTGTTGGCCAGATTTATCAATCTGTCTGAGAAGTCCTTCACGGCCTCATCCTCCTTCATCTGTTGTCTATCAAACTCCCGCATCAAATTCAAAGCTTTCATACCTTTTATCTTCTCGTCACCTTCATATTCTACTTTAAGAAAATCCCAAATCTCCTTTGCGGTTTGGAACTTCATTATTCTGGTGAATATAATTGGTGACACTGCAGCATAGAAGCATGACTTCGCCTTCGCCTTCTTCGTGACTCTTTCCTTGTGAAACCGAATCTGGTTGATCGTAGGATTGTCGGGGAGTGGAGTCACTTCGTAATCACCTTCCACTGCTTCCCACAAGTCACTACCCTCCATGAAAGCATTCATCTTCACTGCCCAAGCTTGATAATTTTCTCCATCAAACAAAGGTGGCGTCATAGAAGAAAAACTGCTTGCACTTGCCTCCATCTCCTTCTCTAGGACGAAAAACAAGTTCCCAGAAACTTCACAAGACCTTCACAGTTCCCGAAAGATCACAAAGGGCTCTGATACCATTTGTTGGTGTCTTCTGTAGGTAATGAAACCTGCACCAATAGCAAAAACAACGACAATTGAAGCAGGACAAATAACAAATGTAACCTTTTTCTTGCAGGAACCAATTCCGTAAATGAAGAACATCACAAGACTTTTGAGCTTTTAATGCTCTACTTCAGATTAATTCAATACATTGAAAAACATCCTTACATCAAACTTAAAAATAAAGAAGTTACAAGATAACCACCCACTACCCTATGATGGTTCCTACAAAATAGGAAGTAACCCACATCAAACTGAACAACAACAACAACAAAACAAAAACATATACCACAACAGCCTTGAACCAATCCAACAAATTCTCACAACTACAAATTTATTTTAATTTAAATTTGAAGTCAAAATATTGTTGACTGACACAAATTAAACAAATTGAAAGGTGGTTCAAAATTTTAAAAGGCCGGATAGCTGCATAAAAAAATCTATAGTTCAAATAAGTTTTGTACGTTTTTACCTTAAATTTATTATCTTTATATAATATTAAAAAATTTATAAATATAAATTTTAACTAAATGCAACTAAATAAATTATTTATACCTACAACGCTTTCTATCATATTGAAGCAAATAAGATATATAAAGCAATAACTATTATATTTTTAGCTGCATGCATCTTCAGTTATACTGCAATCATAATAAAATAGGCCCGAAATACAAACAATTAAAATGTTTGGATTCAATTTTAGACATGCCTAAAATTCTGTCCTTGTTGTTAAGTCGGACCACACACGAACCGCAAATCGCACCGTTCTCTCCTCCCCCTCAACCCATTGCACCTTCAAAAAAAGTAAAATAAAAAAACACCCTAAAAGCTTTGCATTTGGCGAAGAGAGAATAGTAAAGGGTTATCAAATAGAGAGGCCTAATTGGCACTCCTCTCCATTTCTCTGCTCGTGAGCGGTAATCTCTTGATTTCTCCATTCCCCTTCCTTTTTTGTCCCCCCCCTCCCCCCTCAAGTATCTGCAAATTGTGAATCGTTTCTTAAGATTCCCACTTATTGGCTAAGAAGAAGGGGTTCGTTTCTGTTAGAATCTTGCTGAAAATTGGAGTTACAGGTTAGGTAGAATTTCTGGAACTGTTCTTTGTAAATGATCTTTTATGAGCTATTTATGAGGAGATATAAGCAATTTTATTATCAGAAATAGAGAGGAGCTATTATTATTATTGTTGTCATTATTATTTTATATATGAGATAGAGATTGTTAAGAATATTAGTCCCGAATTGGATACAAATTAATTTTGGGTTGGTCCAAAAACCCTTAGCAGAGATTTTTCATGATTTCGGTGTAATAGGCAAGGGCCCTCCTAGCTATTATTTCAGCAATTTGCAAATGGAAGTTAATTTCTTCTACTAACTCAGTTGGATTATTAACTGAAAATGTTTGTAAGCTTTGCTGTATTTGATTGTTTGGTATCGTGTTGCACCCGCATCCGGTCTGTTTGAGTGTTTCTGCTGGCAATGATAGCTGTTGTTTGCGCCGTAAATTGTCAAAACATACGTAGAAATTTCTGATTTTATACCGCCTATGGTTTATTTGACCCTTGGATTATGCACTAATATGTAGGGTTTGGATTGGCCCAAGGACAAATATTTTGGGCTATGTTTTGATCCATAGATAAAGTGAGGGGGAGTACAATTCGACGTGTTGTCTGAAATAGCAGTTCGCAGGTTATTCTGGGATAGTTCGTTTCAACTGGAATAGTGATCTTGGTAAGGGCGTCGAATCCGCGACTGGCCGGACCGCGGCTACGTAGCTCGTAGCCGCCGGCCGTCTTCTTCGGTGAGGTTATTCCCCTCAACCGCAGGCTTAACAGAGAGAGAGAGAGATTACGGATATAATTCTTCTTGTCCTCATTGTCCCGCGATTACAAGCATATATGGCCACTGGCCCAACCTAAATGGAGAAGGCTCTCCTTGATTCTAGGGATTTCCAAAACAACCTACCTAAATGGAGAAGGCTCTCCTTGATTCCAGGAATTTCCAAAACAACTTACCTAATCTAAGTTTCTATCTTTAGCCACTAGAGGCTAACCTATATCCGTGAGATGCCCCACGTGCTCAGCGCGCTCAGCCGGTCCGCGCCTGGCATATGTGCGTCCGCACATGACAGATCTCTCGAGTAACCTTGCTATGTTTGACAGAAAAAAACGCAATGATTTGCATTACCTCTCTATTTTTCCCCAAGTAAACACTTGGTTCATCATCATATGCAATTAAATCGCCCCTAATGTCACCGATCGTGATTTCTCTTCCATTGTATGTAATTCAGATTTATCAGGTCTCAATGTGCTGTTTTTTTTTTATATTGCAGCATATCAATTCTTTAATATTGTCCGATCTGTGTCTAATGACTTAGCTGTGCAGTTGTTAGAGGACATGTTCTTTTCTCATTTTTACGACCATTCAAAGTTCGTGACTTTTCTGTCCTCAATGTTCATTAGCTTATGACTTTAATCATTGCAATAAGGCATCTAAGATGCAAGCCCTGAATACTTCAGCTTTGCTGGATTTCCTTCAACAGTTCAGAGCAATGGACGGTAAATTTATCACTTGGGAGACTGTACTCTGAATTGAAATTCTGCTCAAACGTAATTCATAGCAATGTATAGCCATTTCAAACAAGTTGTGCTGAATGGACAAGGACTCGTTGTAGTTAATTAAACTCTACATCTCTACCTTTTTGCATTGAAATAATTTATAAGAATTTGTTCTTGATCTCTTTTCTCCACTCCCTCTTTTCTTTTTTGATAGTTTGAAAAACCACACTATTTAGATGAATAGTTAATGTAGAGGGTGATGAAGGATTGCCACGGTCGCAGGAACACCTATGAATTTTCAATTCATGTTGCTGGAAATACTATCTGAGTATGTTCGTGTTGACCTATGCCTGAATAGCATCTTAACTCATTGGATTCTTGACTTTTTTGGCTGTTATATTGGTAAGGTTTGAATCGTATCTCAATGCTATAAAATAAACCTCAATCCTGGTTTGATGTGGCTTGTTAAAATGTGGCAATGCTAGATGATATTAAAGTTGTTCTCATGGATATAATTTGCTGTAAACCGTGGAAGCTGTAAAAGTTTCAGGAGGGAGGACGATAACCATTTAGAATCTACCATGCTCCAATATAAACTACTTATCCTCTATTCTATTTTGATATAGTAGCATAAATATAACCGGAAGCTCTTTTACAAATTCCAAATGTTGTAAAAGTACATCAAATAGTCTGCAACTGTTAACTATATTTCACTGGAAATGAATGACAAATTTGTTAATGTTCTAGTCAGTGATAATTTTCTAATCCAAGGAGGAAACTGTCTAGTTGGATTTCTAGGATCTTCAACTTTTAGTTCCTCTTTTGTATTATAATTTGGTTATCGTCCTGAATATCTGTTACTTTGAATAGTGTTTGTGCACTTTGCAAAATGGAATTCGGGGGTTCATAAAGGAATCAGAATCAGCATTATCTTCACTATAGGTGCTAAATAAGAATTATAATAAGTAGGAACGATAAGAAGGAAAGAGAAGCAGCGGACCGGGTAAGAATTGGGGAGATGAGCAGGGAAAGTTGTATAAAGTATAGAACAACAATGGAGAGAAAAGGAAAAGGAGAGTGTGGCGTGACAGCTGCTTTGATTAATTTTGGACAATAGAATAGGAGCATCAAATTGAAGATAGAGGAAGATGACAAGACGAGCAGGAAGGAGAAATAGGTTGGTAGGAGAATAATGTTGAATAGATTCTGAACCATTGTTTACATAAGCTTAGCAGAAGCACGATAAAATCAATTGAATGCTGACTATGTATTGCTGGAGCATCCCATCCGCTCCCTGCCCCCGCACACACTCACCCGAACCTTCCCAAAACCCCCACTATGCACGACCCAAGAAAAGAGAAAAAAAAAACCAGCAACCCAGCAGCGAAGGCACAAGAAGGAGATGGACGAAGTTGATGGGTGATCAGCATCTTTTTTCTACGCCAAGAACAGAGCACACTGTATGCTGTTCGTAGTGGAACTACGTCATATGGACCTTTATTTCTTATAGAAGAGATTTATGTACATGCATATGATGATTCTGAAACCTACAAAGAATGTAATGCAACTACTGGAATTGGAATTTGCATGGACATGTTTATCTCAGGTTTCATCTAACAACATAAGGGAAACTGCAATGGACTTGCTCTTCCCATTTGTTTATTTTACTTGTTCTGATCAAATTTCCTTGTATTTTATTCACTCTTGATCAATTTGGTATTATGTTTTATGTAATGTAGTTATTTTGTTGATCTTGTTGACCTTTACAACTTTCTTGGTGACGCTTGCAGTATGTTTTCTTTTGTCTCATTTTTGCCAGCGTTAATCAAACTAATGTCTAGGGTACGAAATCTAGTAATGGCGACAGGCTTGTTATGCTTTGCAGCAGGTGGCTTGTCATTCCCCTTCTTTCTAGCGTAAGTATGTCTTTTTGATCTTATTTAATTTCTAACATATTGTATCTGAGAGAACAGTTTGCTTTTTTGCAGGACATCGCGGAATAAACCGATAATTGATCCATCAAAGCCACTGCCACCTCAGGCTACCTTTCGGGGTCCCTATATAAACACTGGATCTCGCGATATTGGGCCGGATTCTACCACCTATCCCAAAATGTAGTCTTCATATGTGATTAGTATTTTCTCTCTAACCTTATAGAGAGTTGTTATTAAACCATGAAACTTTTCTTCCTAGTTCTTCGACTACATGTAATCACTGTAATACATCCAAGGCTGTTGTTGGTCTCTTCTGTTTCTCTCCTTCGCTGTCTTCAAATGACTTTTTTGTGTAATATCAGAACTGCTTTTACCTTTTCAACTTACGCTTTCAACCAACCATCCATCAATTTAGTAGCAGAGACTTCGTAAGTGTATTTTGCTTTTGTGAGACCCCAGATAGCCCTATATATGAGATATAATAGGGCTAAAACTCTAAACCCGGCTTAAGCATTTTGGGTGGTGGCAATGTCCAAGAGGTTAAGAGAGTTAAGCGTGCTAGGACGGGAGTAGTCCTAGGATGGGTGACCCCCTGGGAAGTTGGGGCGCGCGATGGATGGTATCAGAGCCAATTACCAGCCGGAAGTGTGAGATGAGTCTCGGCTGAGCCAGGGTCTGGATGACGAGCTAGCGAGACGAGTCTCACATCGCCTGGTACTTGTGAGTCTGAGCCTGACGAGGACGTCAGGGCTTAAAGGAGGGGAGATTGTGAGACCCCAGATAGTCCTATATATGAGATATAATAGGGCTAAAACTCTTAACCCGGCTTAAGCATTTTGGGTGGTGGCAAGACCCAAGAGGTTAAGAGAGTTAAGCGTGCTAGGACGGGAGTAGTCCTAGAATGGGTGACCCCCTGAGAAGTTGGGGCGTCACAGCTTTACAATCATAGGCTGGTGTAATTGTCAAATGACAATTGCTCTATGTATATTTATTTATATATTATGGTCGGATGCTCTTATCAGTTTTTACGTAGGATACTGTGACACTCAATAGTCCCACATCGGATAATTATGATTAGATGAACGTCAGGATCTAAACGGAGGGAGTCACTCCAATAGTCTCACATCGGATAATTATAATTAGATGTGAGAGTATATAAGCTCGATTGGGTTAGACATGATAACTGTGATTAAGCATTTTGGCCTGGTTCTGGGTTAGACATCATTTTGGCCCGGTGGTTTGGAACCGTCTAAATTTCAAGACAAAAAGAACAATGAAGTTCTATAATTTTTATGTAACCACCTTCTCCCAATTTGTTCATTTGTCCCTCTAAGCGCTAGTTTATGTGTTTTTTGTTTTAATGCTTTGATAGATAAAATCAGAAAGTTTAGGGTGTGTTTGGTTAGCTGTAAAATATACCAAAAATTACTTTCGGCTTCAAAAATTATTTTTCGTGTGTTTTATTTAGCAGTAATTTTTTAAAAGAAAAACTATTTTTACAGATTTTAGAAAAATAAAGTATTTTTATTTTTTGCTGATTTTCAAAACGAAAATTCAAGCAGTGTAAAATTTTTTTCATTTTTTTCGCTGAATCAAACAAATGTGAGTTTTTTTTTACATTAACGAAACAAATATTGATGAAATATATTATTTTAAAAAAAAACCAAACACTACAAATATAAAAAAAAAATTCCGCGAAATTTTTTTTGTATGAAAATTTATTTTTAACGGTTCTATGTACATCCAAATACCCCGTTAACCAACCAAACTTTAGTAAATCAGAAAAGGAACTACATAAACCTTCAATTCCTTTGTATATGCCACGACCCCAAATTTCACTAGTTTTCCTTCATGCCTACCGACTATTCTTATATCTGTTTAATCCCTAAATCAGAAGGAGCATGCAAGGCCTCAGACTTTCGACCAATCTACCTCGTTAACGGAATTCAAAACATCATCCCTAAAACTCTAGCCAACAGAATTGCTCAGGTACTGCCAGATATTATTGCGCCAACGCAATCAGCATTTCTGAAGGGTCGCCTAATGACCGACTCATATGTCTTTGCCTGTGAACTTATCGCATGGTGCGCTAAATCCGGAACTGAATGCGTAAGTATCAAGGCAGACTTCGAAAAGACTTTCGACAACGTCAGATGGCCTTTTCTGAAGAGCATACTTTTGTGGTTAGGTTTTAGTAACAAAAGGTGGAATTGGGTCGAACAGTGCATTAGTAATGCCAAAGTGGCTATTCTTGTAAACGGCAATCAAACCAAGTGGATGAAAACTAAAAAAGGTCTCAGACAAGGAGACCCCCTCTCCCCCTACCTCTTCTTACTTGTGGCTGATTGTCTATCTAGGTTGAGAAACACTGCAAGACGAAATAATCTCTTTCGCAGAATTGGCCCTTCTGAAGATTGCCAATCCGTTCTAATTCAGTACGTAGACGACACAATTTTCTTTTACGAGCCCAAAAAAAAATACAGAGAAACATCTGTTTTATCTGGAAGTTATTTGAATGGGCCTCGGGACTAAAAATTAACAAAGAGAAGTCCGAAACTATATAGGAACTTCCTTGGGTAAATTGTATTATTACCTCGAACTTTTGGCGAAATTTCACTTTACTCAAACTTCTAAAATGGACATCTAACCCTAAACTCTAATATTTCATTCATATTACCCCTTTCGTCAGTTTCCCATCAAGCTCCGTTAACTAAAAACTGATGGAAGGGGTAAAACGAATGAAATATTAGAGTTTAAGGTATTAAATATCTATTTTAAGAGTTTGGGAGGTTAAGTGAAACTCGCCAAAAGTTCAGATGGTAGCAGTGCAATTTACCCCTAGGACTCTTAACTGTAAATTATTTTATTAATATGTTACTTATCGATTGACTACTAACCCTTAAGTTAGTGATCATACTTGATTTTAAATTTATATATATTTTTTATTCTAAAATAAATCATACAATAATTTATTCTACATTTTATTGTAATAAAATAAAAGCGAAATAAATGAATTAGAATGGCTTAAAGATAAAAAAAAAAGGAGCGATACTAACTACCTACAATGCTCAAGCACTCTACTGTTCTGGTGTACTCGCTAATATGGTTTATTTACAATAGGTGTCCTCTATCGGCTATAGAGATTTTAATTCTCAGTTAATTTTTTGTAGTACTCGTTTTTCTCTTTTATCTTTAGAAGTATTATTCTAAAACATTATAAAATATTATTTTATATTTTTAAATTAAAATTTTTTAATTGGCTGAAATGAAGTACAAAAATTTTATTTTAGGCTACAATAAAATTATATTGAATAGTTTCATACGAAATAAGTGAATTTTCTAATAAAATATTATTTTATATTTGTCACGCCCGCCCGATTACACGTTTTTTCGGCACGCGACAAATCCGCCGTATACAAAAAAAAAATTTCTATATACGAAGCGATAGTATTCGTAAACATACAATACTACAACCAGTAGTATAGAGCTGCTAGAAAAATATATTCAGATAGAAAATAAAAGTTCACTATACATACAACATCCGGTATACAAAAGAAAACTCGCCAAACGAGGTACAACCATAGTATGTATATGAACTCAAAAACTACAACTACATGTAGATGGTGCTCCGCTAACTCGACGGCTCGTCTGGTAGGGCTCTAACTCGCAACGTCGTTTCCACGATCAGTCTCCGAGGGTGCAAAGAAAGTGAACAAACAGGATCTGCAAAAAGAGTGGTAACAACTAGGCGTGAGAACTACTGTAAAAATAAGTAGTCCTCAGTGGGTGCCGCCCTCAACATCATCGGTCCACCCACTAAGTCTACAAAAGTAAGCAAGGATAGTAGGAAAAGCTGGAATAAATCTACAGCTAAATGACACTACACTATTATGCTCTAACACTAACCATCTATAGTAAATATCAATCCTGACCCAATCTCACCAGGGACTGTGAATATACCCGTCCCGCCTGTCGAAGCTACACTAACCACCACCGCGCTGGGTAGTCAGTGGGAAGCGAGTCCAACCAGGACACAACGACACCAACGCAACAACACTAAGCCCGACTCTGGAGTGGCACTCGTGGGCGCGACCCAACCGAGTATGCAAGCGTATCTTTGTGTAGCTCAATTAGACTCTCACAGGCTAAAGTCAAGTAAATAGGGTCCAACTGGTCTAATAATCAATAAGTCACGTGCCCTTGGCACAATCTGAAGCCAAAATAGTAATCTAAGTCCACCGTCAACCCCGACGGCACCCAACAGTTCGGAACAGTTTGAACACTACTGTAAAAATACACTTGGCATCCCAGCACGAGCATAATAGAAATCTAAACTACCTGGGATATCCACCTCGCTGATACTGCGGTAATACACACAAACCATAGCTCATAGAGCTAAATCTGATAGTTTAAACATGTGATAAGGTAGAATCGCGGGTTTTCTCCTAAGTCATATCCAAGTCCAACATGTGCAAATAGATATAGTAAAAAGACGAGGCTCCAATTCAGATTTTGAAAATAATTATACCAATTCGGTGAATCGAGCAATTGCAAGTATGATCACTAATTTGAGAGTTAGTAGTTAATTCATAAGTAACATATTATAATAAAATAATTTATAATCAAGAGTCCTACAGGGCAAATTGCACTGCTACCTCCTGAACTATTAGCAATTTTCACTTAACCCCCTAAACTCCTAAAATAGACATTTAACACCCTAAACTCTAATATTTCATTCGTTTTACCCTTTTCGTCAGTTTTCGGTTAACGGAGCTTGACGAAAAACCGACAGAAGGGGTGAGATGAATAAAATATTAAAGTTTTAGAGGGTTAGATGTTCATTTTAAGAGTTCGAAAGGTAAAGTAAAACTTCGCCAAAAGTTCAAGACGTAACAATGCAATTTATTCGAACTTCCCTGATTAAGTCGTTCGCCTAGCCGACACTCTTGGATGCAAAGTAGGCAATCTCCGAATTCACTACTTGGGGCTACCCCTGTCCAACAAGCTTCTAAAGAAGGAAGACTGGACCAACATCATTAGCTGTATTGAAAATAGAATAGAAAGGTAGAAAGCGAAACTTTTTTCCCAAGAGGCCGCCTCATTCTTTCCAACGCTGTTCTCACTAACCTACCACTACATTTCTTCTCTATATTCAAAGCACCTCAGTGGGTACTACATCGCTTGGAAGCTTTAAGAAGAGTCTTCTTCTAGAAATTAAGGATGCTCCAAAATCAATAGGGGGGATTGTCTGGTGAATTGGAAAATTGTATGTAAAAGCAAGAATGAAGGAGGACTTGGGATCTTGGACTTAGAATCAATGAATCTGGTGTTACTTTCCAAATGGTAGTGGCCACTCTTTACCGAACCTAACCTTCACTGGAACAAGCTGATTAGAACCCTTTACTATATCCGAAGAAGGCCTCTTCATGAGGGAAGAGCTTTTACCCCCTACTCACAATGGTGGAGGAGTGTTTTGCGCTGTTGCAATATATTCAAATGTGGATTAATTCACAAGCTAGGAGATGACACAGACATCAGGTTTTGGTTGGACATTTAGGTGGGAGAAACATCCCTGCGCACTCAGTTCCCGATCATTTTTGACAACTTAAGACATACAGAAACCACTGTGTCGCAGTGCTAGAGTCCAAACGGTTGGCGATGGTGCTACATCTGTAGAGGTTTTGTCGCTTCTCAATCTTTGGATGGCCGCCAACAATTAGTGATGCTCAAAGACGTACTCCAACATTATTGTCCACTCAGCGGAAAGATTCGATCAACTGGTAGTGGACCTCCAACCAAAGGTTCTCGGTTAAATCTCTTTACCGATTTCTTACTGATACAGGAATGCGAGATCAGACATCTCGATATATGGAGATTGAAAATTCGGGCTAAAATTAAAACCTTCATCTGGCTACTACTCGATAAGAGGATCCTCACTACTGATAGACTCCTTTCCCATGGATGGTCCGTGGAGCAGCATTGTTGTTGGAGAAAAAATCCAAAATTTTCTAATTTTTATTATTTTATTTATTAACTCTTTTATTCTTATTTATTAGCATTTATTATTATTATTTACTATTCCAATTAATTAGTTTGAACGTACGGACTAAAGGAGTGGGCCTCCAACGTTCCTTCTCAAGTCTCTATATATAATGCCTCTTGCACTGTTCATTATATATGGACATTGGAGAGAGAGAAGAAAAAAAAAGGAGAAAGAAGTACATTTAAATTTTTATTCTAATTTTTTAATCCTTTTATCATCGGGTGTTGAAAGAGTCTTCGTCAACCTCTTCCGCGTTCGTGCTCGTAGGAGGAGGAATTTCGGTCGTACCTTAGGGCGGGGTTTCCAGTTAATCCCGCACGAAGGATGGGAATACGCCTTAGGGGCAGTGCCTTTCACGCTTCCGGATCAATTAAGTACTTATTTGGATTTAGCGATCATCTGTAAGTTGATTTATTTATTTTCATAATAAGATTTAGTTAGATTTAAATCACAATTAGATTTTCTGTGAGGTAATTGTTCTAACAATTGTGTCTTCTGTGCTGTGGGCTTAGACAGCTGGGACCATCTCTTTCGTAATTGTGTGTTTTTTAAATTCCTCTTCCTTAGCGCAGGTGGCGCAGATGTTCTTGCCGAGCCCACGGGAGAAGCACGAGAGCTTTGGAACTTGGCTATTAGATGTGTTGATTCAAGAATTAGGTCTCGAAGTCTAACTCTGCTGTCGGTCGTCTGGTGGGTCGTATGGACTGAAAGGAACAACATTGTCTTCCAAGAAAACTACTCCACCTCTTTCCACGCACCGGAGCGGGTAAATCTCTTTCTTAAATCGTGGAAAGAGGTTGGTAATTACAAATCGTGGACAGCTGACACGCACCTTCTTTTGAAGCTGATCATTCCTCTCATGCTTCTACTTCTTTTCCTATGTCTATTTTCTAGTTTCTTTCTCTTCTTTCTTCTGATTTTTCAGGATATTCTCTCTTCCTTGCTTTAGGAGGCTTTGGCTGCTTCCATTTTGTAAGCCTCAGTTCATTTCACCTAATGAATAAAGCGGATAGCTTTGCTACCTTTCTCACAAAAAAAAAAAAAAACTTAAAGATCAAATAAAGAGTATGCAAAGGAAAAAAAGGAAGAAAGGATCGAAGGACGTAGATGAAAGAGGGAGTGAGGAGGCAAAGATGACAAAGTGTTCTTGAATGATCACCACTTAATTCTTTGTAGGGTAAGTAGTATATATCATTGTTAGGATTTGGTTAGATTTGTAGTTGAATTCTATTTGGATTACAATTAATATTTAAATCTGTTAGAGATATATTAAGATTTAAATATTAATTAGAGTATAAACCTAATTAGATTAGAATTAATATTTAAATTTTTTAGAGATAAATTAAGATAGATTTAGATATTAATTAGAGTAGAAATCCTAGATATACTAGGATTTGGTACTTTCTCGGTTGAGCATTATATATAATGCTTTGGGCAACTTAATTAGCCAAGGAAGCAGCCAGACTTAATTAAAGGTGTTGTAGGGTGTACGGCAGCAGGGCCAAGCAGGAAGGTGGCTGTGGAAGGTACGGCTGTAGCCATTGGGCTACCGTACCTGAGAGAGAAAGAGAGAGAGAGAGAGAGAGTTAAAGAGATAGTGCACCTAGTGCATGGGTGCGCATTGATGGTTTGTCTTCTTTGGGTGTTATAGAAGACGAGAGAAGCGTAGAAGAGATTCAGAAAGAGAGCTCGGGTTGGAGCTACTCTGTGCAGAAGAGGAGTCAGGTGTAATCTTCTCTTATTTAATGAATCTTATTTTACCTGCATATTTTCTGCTTTGGTTTTTCTCTCTTTTATGATTGTATCAGCTTTTGCTGAGGTGACGGGTTTATGGTAAAAACCCGATTCGACGCTTCCGTTGCGGAATCCCAATAATCGATACCGGATCCACAGCAGTCGGTATCGGAGCGGGTTGCGGATTCACGAGATCCGGTACCGGGGCGAGTACCGGATTCTCAACAATCATTGTCCTAATTATTTATATTTACAAATCATTTGCCTTTTTCTTGTTTTATTCATATTATTGTTGGAAATATTAGGGTAGCGGAAACTTACAAACCGGATAGCCAACGTATCCGGGAACCCAAATCGGATCGCTCTGCTTGTTTTACTAGCCTTCCTGGATCGTCCTGTCTTGATGCTTCTGGATCTCCCACGTTTCTCGCCTTCTCCCACGCGTACGCCTTACGCCACGGATCGTCGGATCGGATGCGGATCGGATGCCAATCGAAGAGGGCTACCAGAGTCCTCTTCAATGTCCACACTCGAAAACCCCGAAAACGTAGGTGGAAATCGGAGAGAGGAAGAAGAGATATAAAGAGGAGATTTCGTATTCGATCGTCTCTCTACACAAGAGAATAGGGGACGTATTTATAGAATAACGGAACCCCTAAATATCCTGAATCCTACATGGATTAGGATAAGGATCGGGATATCTATTAACATATAATAGATATTCACTAGGAGATATGTTTCTTAACGGACAAGAAACATATAATTTATTCTTATCCTAAACTAATTAGGATAAATCCCAATCCACAACTTAAGTGGATCAGGTTTAATTAAGACCGTCAATGTGGACATACCACTTGGCTACAATGGGGAAAGCTCTCGTTCGCTGTTTTATAATCCAAATATAGTTTGGAGAGACGAGAACATGAGTTCTTCTTTTTCTAGAACAAGTCGTTATAAGTTTGGAATTGGTTTTTAATGTTTTTTTCTTTCTAGAACAAGCTTCTAAAGTATAAATTTAATTTTAATTATAATATTAAATTATTAATTAATCAAATTAAAATATTTAAATCATTAACTATTGCTTAAATAATAAAATAATTAATTAATTTAATATTTATAATTAGCTAATTAAAAATTAATAATTTAATGTATTTATCTATAAACCAATATTTATATTGATCCGCCACTAATATTTTTACTAATCTAATTAATGTAGAGCTACTATGCTATTGGAAGCATAAGATAGTTGGTACTTTCCATTTTTAGTCTTGGATCAAACATTGTACGGTGAGGACGATAGTGGTCCCTTTAGGTTGAGTGGTTCCCATTGGATAATAATATTAATCCAATAGTTAAAAATGATCAATATGATTGATCCAATAGCTAAAAGATCGGAAGAACCAACTATCTTATACTTCTGATAGCATAATAGCTCTACTCATCTAATTAATTTCTTTACTAATCATCTAACTAAAATAATTTACTAACTAATTAAAAAGTTAATTTTTTTTATATTTAATTAATTAACTAATATATTTTTATTATCTTATATAATATTCATGGCTAATAAATTTATTAATTTATTAAATTATTTTTAATTAATCTTATGAAGTTAATTAATTAGATAAAAATCTTTTTTATTTAAAATTTTAACACTTACCCCTCTTATTCCAATTTAACTCTTCAATCCTTATTTATCTTATTCGTAGGAACAATTTAATTTTTTTTCTAAATGCGAAATTAGTCTAGTTTCTGTTTATATGTAAATTTATATCTATTTTTGAAATAAGCACTTTTTATTTAGGGATAATTGCCTATATATCCCTTAAAACTTCAGAAATATCTTATTGTAACGACCCAGCCCACCAGCAACAATAACTCGTTGGGCCCAACCACCGGCCCAAAATGCTTAAGCCCAGTTATTATTACTAGTGTCCAAGTCTCTTATAAACCCAATAAGAACCACATTCCCATCCGATGTGGGACTATTGGGGTGTCACAGACTCCCCCCGTTAAGGCCCTGACGTTCTCGTCAGTCCAATCACACATACACAGCCCACGATCACCAGGCTATGTGAGACTCATCTCGCTAGCCTATCATCCGAACACAGCTCGAGACTTGCCACACATGTCCAGCTGGTAAACCGGCTCTGATACCAAATGTAACGCCCACTAGCAACAATAACTCGTTGGGCCCAACCACCGGCCCAAAATGCTTAAGCCAAGTTATTATTACTAGTGTCTAAGTCTCTTATAAACCCAATAAGAACCACATTCCCATACGATGTGGGACTATTGGGGTGTCACACTTATTTACTCATATTTTTTTTTTCTCTTTCCATTATACGCCTCATATATTTATCCGTTATTCCAAAATACTCTTGGAGTTACCACCCGTGTAGAGACCTGAAAAATTGCACCTGAGGCTTGTCGACGGCTCTGACGAGTGTCGGGACAAGTCCGAGTCGCGTTGGCGCCAAATGGACCCCGAACGGGCCCTGTGGGAACTTGAGAGCAGCGAGTATCCTGAAGATCTGCGAAATAACAGATTTTCATTGAGGCACATTACAAATACGGTTTTATACCGGTACAAGATTGTTGCTATACCGGTATAACCACCAGGGCTATACCGGTATGGCCCTGCGCAGTTAGGCTCTCAGGTTGCCTGTTTGTACCGGTACAAGTGGGGTTTTGTTCCGGTACAAAGAGGAGGTATGGTGCAGTTTGACTTTTTCCTCACTTGTCACATCACCCCTCACCTCCCCTTATCTTGCAGCAGAGAGGAGAGAGAGAGGGACCCTTCTCCTCCTCCTTCTCCTTCTCCTTCTTCTTCACTTGCTGCTGCTGCTGCTTCCCTTAACAACCAGGAGGTGGAGAAGCTCAAGAGAGAAGCCCGAACTTCGCCGACGACGCGCCGCGGAGCCGATCGAGCGAGTTTTCGACGAGGTGACGCCGCGAGGAGGCCGCGCGACAGCCGATTCTTGCCATCCTCGACGTGGTGCTGCTGGCAGGGAGGATTTTCGAGGTGAGTGGCTCCTCGAGTTCGCTTTTATAGCTTTAAACCTCTACGATTTTCGGACTGCACTACCACTGCTGCTGACTGCAGCGTCGACCCACGGAGTTTTGACTAGATCTCTGTGTAGGAGGGTCGAAACGCGACAAAACTTTGGGGCGTTGGATCCGCGACTTCCAGACGATTCCAATGAGAACTTATTTGCTGGATTTGGATCATGTTTGCTCGGTCGGAACCCATCTTTATTGGGCCACTGTTTGCCGACAATTTCTGAGGTGCCGAACTGCAGGTTTCTAGCGTCGACGTTTCGTATTTCGGCCCGTACTCTGCGTAGGAGAGGCGGAATCCGGCGAAACGTGGACCGTTGGATTCAAGACTTCGAGACGAAGCTTCTGAGCCCTCATTTGCCGAAATTGGAGAAGGTTAGCTTAGTTAGAATTAAGCTTTTCTCACCACGTTTTTCGGACGGAATTGTGAACTTTGTGTTTTGGTCGCGATTCTTCGCAGTGATCTTGGTCTTGTCTTTGGACGCGTGGGGCTTTTCTTGACTTGGATTACTCCCTTGGTCGCGGAGGAGGAGCTTCTTAAGGTGGGTTTACATCGGAATACTCCTAAGTATAAATAGTCGACATGTATAAACTTTAGTTTCGACTAGTATGCGATAGCTCGAATGCATGGATTAGTATATGAATATCTGAATTTTGGAGCATGCTTAGCAAGTACTTAGTTTAATACATGTTGGACTTGGATTTGACTTAGGAGAAAACTGCGACTGGATCGCCATATGTATTTCACTACCAGATTTAGCTCTAGGAGCCGTTTTGTGCCGTATCATCACCGTGGGAGTGCGATGGATACTCAGGGTAGTGTAGTTTGCTTTTACGCTCGCGCTGGGGATGCCGAGCTTGCTTTTCGAGTCTAGTTGTGCTGGGTGTTGGGAACCGTCGGGGGTTGACGGTGGGCCCAGTCTGTGTGGTTACAGTTTGTGCCAAGGGGCACGTGGTGTATTAGTGCTTAGACCCTGTTTACTTGACTATGCCTGTGAGAGCCAGATTGAGCTCGACAGAGATACGCTTGCATACTCGGTTGGTTCGCGCCCACGAGTGCCGCTCCGGAGTCTGGCTTAGTGCTTTTGCGTTGGTGTCGCTACGTCCTCGTTGTGGACTTACTCTCCGCTAGCTACCCCTGGGGTGGTTGTAGTGTTGCTTCGACAGGCGGGACGGGTGTTTCACAGTCCCTCGTATGATTGGGTCAGCTTTTACTTGTTCTACAGAGGGTGGCTTAGAGTAGGATAGTATAGGGGTTTTTAGCTGTCAAGGGTTTCCAGCTTCTTTTACTTTCTTGCTTACCCTTTAGACTTAGTGGGTGGACCGATGTGTTTTGGGCGGTACCCACTGAGGACTACTTGTTTTTATAGTAGTTCTCACGCCCTCTTTCTTCCACTGTTGTTGCAGGGCCTTCTGTTGCGGCTGCTGCTCCGTTTGAGTCGGATCGAGACAAGGGCGTTGCGAGCTAGAGCCCTTCCCCGTCGAGTACTGAACTAGAGTATTCTCCTGCAGGTAGTGACACTTTTGGAGTGATTTTTGGTTTGACACTTTTGTACATACAGTTGAACTCGCTGGAGCGAGTAGTGTTCTTTTGTGTCTGCGATTGTATGTATATAAAGTTTGTTTTCCTACCTGCGTGTTTATAGTTTACTTCCGCTCTATGCTACTGTTTGTAGTATTGTATGTTATACAGGTACAGCTACGCTTCGTATACAGAGGAAATTCTTTTGTATACGGCGAATTTGTCGGCGTGCCCGGTGAATGTGCAATCTGGGGCGTGACAACCCGTTAAGTTAACCTAGGTTAAATGTGAGTTAAATATCTACAAGAGTTAAAAAAATAAAATAAAATGCCTATTTTATTCTTAATTTAAAAGCAAATAAGAAGAATTGATGATGAGAGAAGAGTACATTTAAAAAGACAAAATTAAAATACTTTTTGTATCCCTAACTTATAAACAAATAAGAAAAGTCGGTGATGATAGAAGGATATATTTGAAAGGATAAAATAATAATTTTATAGAGATAACAATTATTATTAATAGTTTATTAACGGAATTTAATTTTAGGAATATATTTGAAATATGTTGGAACGTAAAAAAGATATTTTCAATATTAGCTTTTTAAGACGGATAAACCAAAAAAATAAGAATTTTTTAAAAATATATAAATAATTATTTTTTTTATTCATATTGGAACTAGGAATGTAAACGGGGTGGATATGGAGCAGGAGCCCCCGCCTCCCGGCCCGACAAAATCCCGCCCCACCTCTCGCCCTAATCCGTAACGGATTAAAAAATATATCCGATAATACACCCCGCCTCATAACATACTCCTCCCATAATATAAATATTATCTTCTTTTATGTTAATATTTTTTATAAATTATAATATTATTAATATTTTTTAAAATATAAAATAATAATTTTTAATAATATTATATATAAAATTTAATAATATCAATCACAATTCAAAACAAAATTTAAAAATTTCAAATTCATTAAAAATAAGAGTACTAATTTATTTGTATTTTGAATTTTTTTTTATAAATAAATTATTTTTTAGAAATATTTTTTTTAAAATATAAATAATTTTTGGGAATGGCGGGACGGATTCGGAGCGGGCCAAAATTTCTCCCTTCTTTCTCGAATTAAATTGCTCGGATCGTAAAATTTACTCTATTTCCCGCTTCTTTATTTTCTTTCATTTACTATCTCCCCGTCGGGCGGATCGGGCCGGATCTGTTTGCATCCCTTATTTGGAGCCAAACGGAGCCTAATAGAAAAATAACAAGGAAGGTGGGGACCACTTCGTTTGCGGATCGGTGCCAGCTTGCATTCTGATTAAACCCGACATCGACATTCGGGCCCTCCGCCGCTCTAGCTTCAGCAAAACTAACTGTCCCCGAACCACTTCCTCCTCCTCCTTATCCGCTCATTCCCTACCCTACTAGGATACTACTACTCTCTCCCCCTCCCCCCTCCCCCTCCCCCTCCCCCTCTGCAGTGTGCGCACGCGCACACACACACTCTCTCTCTCTCTCTCTCTCTCTCTCTCACTCCAAATCAAATGGCTCTCCGTTCCTCTTCTCCGCGCATCAATCTCCCCCCCACTCCTCTCCCCTCCCCTCCTCTCGCCGCCGGCCCTGCCTCCTCCCCACCCTCCGCCCCGTCCGCGCCTCCTCCTCCGCCCCCCGCGCCCGCTTCGTCGCCCGCCGCTCCGAGTCCATCTCCGTCCGCCAGCTCCAGCGCCCTCTCAGTATATCATCATCATCATTCCCCCCTCCCTTCCAAACGAGGAGTTCTACGCTATTGCACCACATCATCCATAAGAAGCTAATCACTTTTTTTTTTTTTTTTTTCCAAATCAAAGTATAATAAAAATATTTCTTTACAATCATCATGGGGACATGTATCTCTAAAAGAAAATTTTTGATTGGTTTGTTACGCTACGTCACTAATTATATACCTGTTGCATTCTAGAATTTTTCCTTCCAAACCCATCTTCGCAATTTCTAACGCTGTGATGATCCTGCTGCTGTTTTGTTGTTCTGCAGTCGAGTATATGCGGCTGCCGGCCAGCCAGTACTCCGTGCTCGACGCCGAGCGCATCGAGCGCGTTGACGACCGCACCCTCCGCTGCTATGTCTACCGCATCAAGTTCTTCGCCTTCGAGGTCTGCCCCGTCCTCCTCGTCCGCGTCGACGAGCATCCCTTCGGCTGCTGCATTACCCTCCTCTCTTGCAAGGTACCTCGCCAACCACTCCTCCTCCCCCCTTCCCTTTTCCTTTTGGGTTAATTTCATACAGGTCCCTACAAAGATAGTGAATTACAAATATATCCCTACAAAGTTCAACATTCATTTATTCTCCCTAAAAAGTTACGATGTTTTCAAATATGTCTCTGCCATTAGGATCCTTTAGAAAAAATTAATTAACCGTAGTTAAAGTACTTAGCCCTAGTAAGTTAATAAAGTAAGTTAATAAAGTGAATTGATGTTTTTATTCCTCTTTAATTAATAGTTGGAATATTTGGAGGGACATATTTGTGATGCCAAAAAAATCATTTCACTTATAAAATAAACAATGTTTTAACGGTATATATTTGAAAATATTATAACTTTTATAGAGATGATATATGAAAGCTGAGCTTTGTAGGGATATATTTGCAATTCACTATGTTTGCAGGGACATGCATGAAATTAACCCTTTCCTTTTTGTTGAATAATAATTTCGATTGAGAAATTCTTGAGAATGGCAGTTGGAGGGCTCGCCTCTCGTCGAAAAATGATAAATTTTCAGGTAATCTTCGCTTTCTGTACTGCGGGTCTCTTAATTTCACTTCAAGAAGATTCATATCGAAACGGATATCTATCTCGTAGAATTACCAAAGAGCTGGTTTGTTTGTTTGATGGGGGAAATAGTGGAAGTGGCAGTAATGAACTTTCAAGTTTCTGAGGATTTGTTGTATCAAATGGCTTCGAAAGCAATGTCGACAGAACTATGTTCGACTGAACATCAGCCCTCGGGTTGTTTCTTAGCAGACAAGTAGATCATTGTTGATCCGAGGAGATCAATGTCGCTAATACCTTTTAATAGGAGCCCATATAAAGCTTTTTATTTGTGAACAGCCTCAAATTAGCTTGATTGCTTTTATGGGCTCTTGAACTGGAAAAGAATAGGTTGGGTCTTATGAAGGTCCAGTATTGTATGATCCCAATAGTGCACCTATGTTAGCACGACAAATTTACATGTGTCAAATTAACTATATAGTAAAATATAGTTCAACGCCGTTTCAACTCTGGTTGGACCTCTAATCCTTAGACTCTTTTGTGGTTCCATGGCTTGGGTTAATTCAAGGATCTTGAAGTAGGTGGACTTTCTTTTGCCCTTCCCTACACCCTTAACTCGTTTGTGTACTTCATTTGGGGTTTATTTGATTCTTCATTTATGAGTTCTAAGCATGAATATCGATAATAATGTGATTTTAAGTCTCCTGAAGTTTGGGAACTTGAATTTGACAAAGATAGGTTATAAGAAGATAGGAGTGTATGGAATTTGTGGTGGCCAGTTATTACAAGAATGTTGGTTGGGTTGTTGGAATGTTGAGAGAGGATAGTTTGGTAGGTTTTGGCTGTAGGGGAGGATTAATTTCAGCTTGAACAGGAGTGGGTTTGTTGGGGTTGATAGTAAAGAATTAAAGATCATATAAGGTGGGATAGTTTGCTAGTGGTGGACTTGAAGTTAGGGTTTTAGAAGAGGGATAAGTTGGGTTCTTATAATAATAGCTATAAAGTTTGCTGACTATAAATAAACGGTTGGTGAAAGGTTCAGTTGGATTTTGAATATGAAAATTGAAATTGTAGGAGAATAGAGTGGGCAATTGAATCTTTTGAAAAATTGGTGGGGAGAGCGAATCTCATCAAATGAAACTGTTGGCTTGAAGGATAGAAACAATGTTAGCATTCACCTTTGTGATTAGTGATTACATAAGTAACCAAGAAAAAAATGCACGGTAAGTTTAATGGGCGTAGCTTGTGGGTTTTAGTAGATAAATTCGGGAAGCCTAGTGAACCAAAAACTGGTTAGTTGTTCAATAATTGAGGCAAATTTCGGTACACAAACTGAACAGGATTTTAAAAATATATATCAGTTTATGACAAAATATTAACTAAATGAGGAGTATATAACAGTTCAGTCCAAATATTATATGGCATCTGAGCATGGAGTAGGAAAGTTCAAATCATGTTTGTCAAATGCTAACGTTTCCTCCATGTTGTGCAATTATTTTGTGGTGTGTTGCAACAAAGACTAAATGATGGACCTCTTCATGTGAAAATAAAGGTCGAAATCTTCTATTCACAAATTCACCTTCATGGTCACTTTGGAAATCATGAATATTTAGTATAAAAAATACTATATTGTAGAAAATAAATTTTTTTTAATTTTCATGCACTTAAGATTTCTTATTGCAAGATCCAAGAAAATTTACGAACATAATTAATGAAAATGACAAAATTATTTGAATCCGTAAGGCAGAATGAGATAGGATTAAAAACATAACATGAATAAAAGGTCGATAGATTTGTGGTACATAGACATATAGATAAAGCAGTTACATATAAATTTTGCTCTAAGGTAAGGATTAAAGTGAAATTGTGACTAAAGTTTGAAACCTTAAATGGTCAACTTAAAAGTTAACCAACCAAAATAAAAGTTGATTAAAAAAAAAAGACTAAAAGTTCAAGCGCTAGTAGTGAAATTTATCCAATTCTTTAACCTATAGTATCTCCATATGAGAACACTCCAGGGCATTCTTTGGGGTACATCAACCAAAATTGGATTCATATCATTTCTTGCGTCAAAGCTTTATTCTGTTCCTGCCATCTCGCACAGTATCCAAACTAGCCCAAACCTATAATCCTTGTTTCTTCTCTTTCACCACTCGACACTTATCCGCTATATTCCTCTCTCTTCCTCTCCTCTCTGTTGATTGTAATCCTCGTCTGTTCTCTCTAGCAGTGTCTCTTGCTACATATGCTATTTTCCTTTCTCTCTCCTCCACGAGCTAGTTATCTCTAAAGTGGATGTTGATCTCTAACTATTAATTTCTAATTATAGTAAAAATGTTGAAGCAAATGATGTGAAGGTGGTGCTCGAACCTTGCCACCATTGATTCTTCAACTTCCCCTTTATTGTAAAGAGAGAGTGTTTTTTTTTCTTTTTGTTTTTGTATGTTTTCATGCATGTGCTGTGGGCAAAGAGGAGGGTTGATGCTTAATGTCATAAATATAAAATCAAATGTGATAGATGTGATCTACACCATCTAAATATAGTGTAATTAGTCAAAATTTTGTCTTGCCCAAGCCCTGGTAGAACATGTAGAATCATGCTGAAAATTTTCGAAATAGCAAGGAAACCTTTTTTAAGGTTTGCAAGTGAAGCTTTGAGCCTTTAACTACATTAGACTTGTTGATCCTTGATCAAGAAAAAGTGATTCGAGCACTCTTGCTTGGAATTAGACTTCCATCTTTTCCCAACCCCTATCTCCAATGCTTCGCGAGCAATGGAAGCAATAGAATGACTCATTATAGTTTGAAGGAGATCAAACAAGAGAGGATGATTGATCTGTAAGAATACTATGATTTAGAAAAGTGAATCGGACTGACCGGTCAAACTGGGTTAATGGGGAATCGATTTGACAGCTGATTTAGTTCAATTTTAAGAACCTGTTTTAGCATATAACTAAATCAAACAGGCCCAAACCACTTGAATTGGCCGGTTAACTACGAACCTGTTAGTTCAAGCAACCTGGTTTGGTATATGGTTAAGAATAAAAATTTTATTTGTTTCAAGAAAGGTTCGAACCTGCTTCCAAACCAAAGGCAATTAATAGATTAACTACCGGACTAAGAAACTACTGGACCAAGATATTCTTTCTAATAACAAGTGGAAATTCTATATAACATATTAATCGAGTTAATTTTGTTGGAAAATATATTTGTAATCATATTATATATTTATTTTTTTATTTACATATATTATTTATTTATTTTTATATTTATATATTTCTATATTTTGACCCTACTTCAACGTCGGTTTTCTTATTAGTTTGATGGCTGGTTCGGTTCTCAAAACATTGATAAATACAATCAAATTAATGGCAAGCCTATGGTTACTAATTCACAAAACACCCTTCATATTTTGAATTGGAACATGAGATTTGATTCATAGATATTATGAGAAAAGCAGAAAAGATCTAGTTAGTAGGGCATGAAAATATTAAAAGAGAATCGAGAAAGAGAAGGAAAATAAAGCATACAAATATTTACGTAGTTTGACCACTAGGCTCTTTGTCTGCAGGCGAAGATGGAGCGGAGAATTTCATTATAATCAAAGCGGAGTACATAAAACGTCTCTCACAAACTTTAGCCCTAAAATGTACCCCATATTCTTGCACATATGCCGCACCAAATCGGTAGAATAAAGTGTATATTTATATTCGAAACAAAAACCCAATAAGACTATAAATAATTTCAATAAGATTAAGCATAATCTAAACATAACTTAATAGGGTAACCAAAACAAAATAGGGGCAAATCTTGCGGTTCAAAAATTCGAGACATATCTAACAATCTTCACCTTGCTTGAATTTTCTATTTTCTCCACCAGAAGTCCCAAAGGCTCCTTAAATGCTGCTACACATTTAAACCAAGTCTGTGGAATATTAACTTTGGTCATCAAAATAGGCTTAATAAGCAAACTGGCAGTTCTAAAGTGTCAATCTTTTCATTTTCCAGTAATACTTCTTGCAATATCTGTTGCATTAGAATGATATCTTGTCGAAGAGAGAAACTACTAAATCGAGCAAGCATCTTGATCTCAAATTTTGTCAACATCTTGAATACCCAAACGAACGGTCGGCTTCGATACCAGTTTGTTATTACAAAAGCAAAAAAGATATAGTTCATCGGGCACAAAAATACCAAAAGAGAATCGAAAAACGAGAAGAAAAATAAAATACACAAATATTTATGTGGTTAGGCCACTCCATGCAACGGAGACTTTCATTATAATCAAAGTGGAGTACAAAGATGCCTTCCTCACAAAACCCTAGCCTCAAAATACACTCCATATTCTTGCACATCCGCCATACCAAATAAATGGAATAAAGGGTATACTTATATTAGAAACTAAAGCCTAATAAGACTAGGAATAATTTCAATTAGATTAGGCATAATCTAAACTTTAATAGGATAACCAAAACAGAATTAGATTAGGAAACCTTGTGGTTCCAGAATTCGAGACTTATCTAACTAAAGATCACTAGTTAATTGGAACGGCAAAATGACTGTTAAAAATCGGAACGGCGAAAAATAGATCCAGAAAATAATTTAATGCAAGAAAAGAAAAGATAAGCGGAAAGAGCACACCGATGCTTACGTGGTTCGGCCAACGGCCTACGTCTACGGGCGAAGACGGAGCAAATACTTTATTAATGTCGAAAAGGCGGAGTACAAGAAGATCTCTTTAAAGACCAAAACTTAATTAGATCCGAAACGCCGAAAGACGCGCCGTATAAGAGACTCCAAAACAAGCGGCTCAGCTCTCTCAACCCGTACGGACCAACACCTTAATTAATTAGCATGGCATGTGCGGCTCCTTCACCGTACGGAACTCTATGCACGAGGGTTCTGGCTCCAAAAGGCCTTAATTAATTAAGGCACCAAGCACCAACAGCACCCCAAGAAGACCAAAGAAGAAAAGCAACGTTGGCTAATTAATTAGAGAATTGCATGACCCTTAATTTGGTCGCTACTAAATTAATTTGGCCGTAGCATGTATTTATAATACATGTCTCCTAACTAGAGTCTAATTCGAGTTCAACTAGAATTACACTCCTAATTATAATCCATATATGCCAAATTAAATCCAATCCTAATTAGGATTTAACTCAAATTTAGGTAACTACAAATCAAACCAAATATAACAATCTCCATCTTGGTTTAATTTGTAGTGTAGCCGTTATGTCGAGATCACCACAAAACTCCACCTTGAATTTAATTTGCCTCAATGCTTCTTAAAGCTCCGTACTCCGCCTTCTCCAAACGCCCTATAGGGCCTCAAATGCTGCCAACTGCCACCAAGTCCAAACAATGTTTGAACTTGGCAAGAGTAAGGGACGTAGTAAGCATATCCGCCGAATTGTCCTCAGTACCAATTTTCTTAACAGTCACTGTGCGCTTCCCAATCACATCCCGAACAAAGTGAAACGTTACATCGATGTGCTTTGTCCTCTCATGAAACATCTGGTCTTTCGACAAATGAATAGCACTTTGACTGTCCGAATAAACAACCATCAAATCCCAACAAGAAGTAAGCTCTCCAAATAAGCCTCTTAACCACATAGCTTCCTTCACACCCTCTGTTATAGCAATATATTCCGCCTCCGTCGTAGACAAGGCAACAATAGGTTGTAATGAAGCTTTCCAACTAACTGCACATCCGCCAATAGAAAACACATAACCTGAAAGTGATCTCCTCCTATCCAAATCACCTGCAAAATTCGAATCAACATATCCAACCACACCATCCTTACACCTCCCAAACTCTAAACAAGTGCTAGTGATATCTCGTATGTATTTCAAAATCCACTTAATAGCCTGCCAATGAGCCTTACCAGGATTGGTCATATATCTGCTAACCATGCTCATTGCGTAGGAGATGTCCGGTCGTGTGCAAACCATGACGTACATGATGCTCATGACTGCACTAGAATAGGGAACATGTGACATGTACTCCCGCTCATCATCGGACTGCGGTGATGCCTCGGCGGAAAGTCTGAAATGCGCCGAAAAAGGAGTGCTCACCGCTTTGCGTCTGTCATCCCGAAACGCTTTAAAATCTTCTCTATGTATTTCTCCTGTGTCAAATACAGTAATTCTGACTTGTTGTCCCTCTTAATTTTCATACCAAGGATTTTCTTAGCAGCACCTAGATCTTTCATCTCAAACTCACCCTTCAGTAAAGTCTTCAATTTATTTATCTCAACTATGTCGCTAGAAGCAATTAACATATCATCGACATAGAGTAACAAATATATGAAAGATCCCTTATCAAGCTTTCTGAAATACACGCAACTGTCACGCTTGCTTCTGGAGTATTCGTGACCTGTCATAAAGGAGTCAAACCGCTTGTACCATTGTCGAGGAGATTGCTTTAAGCCATAAAGAGATTTCTTTAACAGGCAAACATGGTCTTCCTTCTCTTCAACAATGAATCCCTCCGGCTGTTTCATATAAATTTGCTCCTCAAGTTCTCCATGCAGAAAAGCTGTCTTAACATCAAGCTGCTCAAGATACAGGTCATTCATGACTACTAACGATAAAAGAACACGAATAGAAGTATGCTTCACAATGGGTGAGAAAATATCATTAAAGTCAACACATTCTACCTGACTGTAGCCCTTAACAACTAAACGAGCTTTATACCTTGTATCTTCCGCGTCGGGGATTCCGTCCTTTTTCTTGAAGACCCTTTTACAGCCAACAATTCTCTTGCCTGTAGGCGGGTTTACCAACTCTCATGTGCGATTCTTATGGAGACTCCATCTCCTCATTCATCGCCACCAATCACTCTGCAGAACTGGCACCTGAAATAGCTTGATTATACGTGGAATGTTCATCTTCTTCTTCTGTGTCTTGTGCCACTGAAAGAGCGTAAGCAACCATATCTTCATAACCGTATCTCTGCGGTGGTTTAATCTGTCTCCTCGCTCTGTCTGTAGCAATGCTCTACCTCTCAACTCGGGGTTTCAAGCATCGTGGTGTCCGCCGACCGAACTTGTTCTCGACCGAGAAGTTAATCCTATGATCGAACTATACCACCTGCCTCTACCTCCACCTCGCTACTAGCACTGGGTCTCATCAAGAATTACGATTAGGATATAACATAATGATTCATCAAATGTGACATCCCTACTAATAATTAATTTAGACGATTCAGGACACCACAATCTATATCCCTTAACCCCCGATGCATAACTAATAAAAATGCACTTTTTAGCCCTAGGTTCTAACTTGCCTTCATTTATATGAAAATAAACAGGACAACCAAATATTCGCAAATTAGAATAATCAGAAGGGCTACCAGACCATACCTCCTCCGGAGTTTTGCAATCAAGTGCAGAATGTGGAGATCGATTCACCAAATAGTATGCCGTAGAGATCGCCTCTGCCCAGAAACTCTTCGCTAAGCCAGCATTAGAGAGCATACAACGGGCTCTCTCCAAAAGAGTTCTATTCATTCGTTCAGCCACCCCGTTCTGCTGTGGAGTATGCCTAATGGTATTATGTCGAACGATCCCTTCCTTTTTGCAGAATTCTTTAAACTCTGTCGAGCAGAATTTCAAACCATTGTCGGTCCTTAATCTCTTGATCTTCTTTTCAGTTTGCATCTCAATCATGACCTTCCATTGCTTGAAATAATTGAACAACTCATCCATACTTTTCAGAAAGAACGCACACACTTTACGAAAATAATCGTCAATAAAAGTCAACATATATCTAACACCACCATGAGTAGGAGTACGAGAAGGTCCCCAAAGATCAGAAAGGATATAGTCAAGAGTACCTTTTGTCCGATCAACTGCGGCCTTAAAGCTGACTCTTTTTTATTTGCCAAGAACACAATGCTTGCAGAAATCCAAATTTTCTAAACTCTGACTACCAAGTAGACCTCTCTCGCCCAACTTCATCATACCATATTCACTCATATGATCCAGTCGCATATGCCATAATCTGGTGTTATCAGAATCTGACATAGAGGAAGAAGTCATCGCTGCTGAACCTGTCACAGTGGAACCCTGTAGCAAGGTTTAAAGTGCCGTGGCACGGGGGCGTGCCGTTGTCTGCCTGGCGCGGTACGGCACCGGCACGCTTCCGTGCCGACACATGATACGCTAGCGTGCCGATAGATACGCATGACCTCCTACTGGCACGTTTTGGCACGGACTTATTTCAATTCTTTTGGTTTCAATAAGCTCTTATAATGTTATTTTAAAAATTTAATCAAATAATTATAAATATTTGCTATATATAGCTTACTATATTCATCAATTAACATATTTGTAAACTTTTCTGTATGTAAAGTACAATTATATCTGATGTAGAAAAGAATTGTTACATGTTAGAATTTTTAAAATGCAAAGACATCTTTTTTTCTTTTTTTTTTTGACCATATTACAAGATTTCTTTTATAAAATACAAAAAAATAATTTTAAAAATTATTTCAAAAAATTATTTTAAAAAATATTTGAAAAATTCTTTTTTAATTAATTTTTTAAAAAAATAGTAAATCTATCAATAAAATTAAACAATAAATTATATGACAAATAAATTAAATAAATTTAAGTATCAATTGATTTAATTTAGCTTTTAATTTTATCAGTATTTTCAATCTTCTGCACAAAAATAAAATTTATATTTGATATAGCTCAAATTTGTTTATAGAAACAAAAAGTTCGGACAAATCTTTTGTTTGTATATTGATAAACAAAAAAATATTAAATTATAATTTTTTTGACTTACCTCATAAGTAAATTTTCTATTTGCATTGTCTTTGTGAAGGGGTATCTAGAATGCTTTGGATACCCCAAAGAACAAAAAAAAAAAAAAAAAAGCAGAGCACAGGGCACGCATCGTGCCGTGGGTACGCCGCGCCGTGCCGTCATTTCGTGCGGCACGGCGTCATGCAAGATGCAGGGGGTCCGAGACCCTCCCTTGTATCGTGGCAAGATGCGCCGTGCCGTACGGCACGCACGGGTGGCACTTTAAACCTTGCCCTGTAGAACATATAATATGTCGGACAACTTAGCCTCCATCACTACAAGAATGTATTTCTTTTGAAAGTAAAGAGGATTTAACATCATCGAGACATAGTATCTCGTCCAAACAAGAATGTCTCACGAAAATTCTTGTAAGAGGGCGGTAGAGAACATAATAATAAAAGGGCTTCATCTTCCTCCTCGATTTTGACATCTATCGAGTGGAGATCTATAATAATAAAATTAAATTCATCTAAATTCGACTTAATAGAGGTACTTTTCGCTATGCGTAACATGAAGAGACGTTGCTTCAAATATAGCTAGTTGGTGAGAGATTTCGTGATATAGAGACTCCAATTTAAGCCAAAGCCCTGCAGCGGTCTTTTCATCCAAGATCTCGCGCAATACCTCATCGGATAAACATAATTGTATTGCCGTAAGAGCTTTGTCATCAATCTCCTCCTTTTGCTCCGTCGTCAACGAATCGGGCATCTTTTCTTTTCCCAACAGTGCCTTCTGCAATCCTTGCTGCGTCAATATAGCACGCATCTTGACTTGCCATAATGCGAAACTGTTGGTCCTGTCAAATTTTTGAATCTCGAACTTCGTCGTCATCTTAATCCTCAAAGGGAATAGAAAGGCTTTGATACCAGTTTGTTAAAATCGGAATGGCGAAAAATAGATCCAGAAAATAATTTAATGCAAGAAAAGAAAAGATAAGCGGAAAGAGCACATCGATATTTATGTGGTTTGGCCAACGGCCTACGTCCACGGGCGAAGACGGAGCAAATACTTTATTAATGTCGAAAAGGCGGAGTACAAGAAGATCTCTCGAAAGACCAAAACTTAATTAGATCCGAAACGCCGAAAGACGCGCCGTATAAGAGACTCCAAAACAAGCGGCTCGGCTCTCTCAACACGTACGGACCAACACCTTAATTAATTAGCATGGCATGTGCGGCTCCTTCACTATACGTAACTCTATGCACGAGGGTTCCGGCTCCAAAAGGCCTTAATTAATTAAGGCACCAAGCACAAACAGCACCCCAAGAAGACCCAAGAAGAAAAGCAACGTTGGCTAATTAATTAGAGGATTGCATGGCCTTTAATTTGGTCGCTACTAAATTAATTTGGCTGTAGCATGTATTTATAATACATGTCTCCTAACTAGAGTCTAATTCGAGTTCAACTAGAATTACACTCCTAATTATAATCCATATATACCAAATTAAATCCAATCCTAATTAGGATTTAACTCCAATTTAGGTAACTACAAATCAAACCAAATATAACAATGACATATATATATGTGGGCTAGGGCTACTATACTCTTATAAGTATAAACCTTCTTACACTCATAAATTTTTAACCGATGATTGATGGGATGTGTGGTTAGGATGATGGTGGTCCCCATTTAGAATGATAGTGGTTACCTTGGGTTGAGTAGGTAGTTGGTTGAATAGTATGATCTAACGGGTGGAAATGATCAATGGAATAAATCTAAGGGCCGAAAATTTATGAGTATAAGGAAGCCGATACTCATAAAAGTATAGTAGCCGGACTCTATATATGTGTGCATATGTTTTGTGTGTGTCAAATGCATATTTTTTATTCCTATAAATTCATGTCAATGTAGACTACACCCATTGCACCATGTTTTAGATTAATGAAGAAGACATCGTCATAGCACTCAGGAGAGAAGGTTTAGCCTGTGCTATGATACCGTAATGATCGTGAGAAGCCTATCTAGTTTGGGTGGTGTAATATTAATAGTTGAATAAATTATTCAAAGTAGATACAAGACTAATTATTAATGAATTCTAGGTGTGCAAAAGCAATGCAATAGCACATTTAGCACCGATATTTGGGACATGGGGTGAAGCTCTATATTCGGATGGAAGAAATCAGGAATGAGATAAAGTATATTAACAAAACGCCAATAAGTGAAGAAGCTAATAGGGAAACTAAAGCCCTTGTAATGTGCAGTGTGGTTGGTGCTCCGAACTGCAAATGTGGTCAGCTAATCTCTTATGCAGTGATTTAAAACCCCAAACCATTTACCATCCCGAAATATTGCTTGGTCACAAGTTACGGGTCACTGGTCACTGATTCAACTAGTGGTTCAGCTACTGGATTGAATGATGTCAGCATGACAATATATTATTTTAATATTCTTTTTTCATACTATATATATATATATATATATATGAGTATAGTAGCCCCAGCCTATATAGAGTCCGGCTACTATACTTTTATGAGTATAGAGACTCTTGTACTCATAAGTTTTTGGCCGTTTGATCCATCCTTTAATCATTTTTACCCGTTAGATTATACTATTCAACCAACCACCCACTCAATCCTAGGGAGTCCACTATCAACCTAACCATAATCATTCTCATCCTAGCCACATTTTTTCATCTCAATGATCAAAAAGTTATGAGTACAAAGGGCTCTATACTCATATGAGTATAGTAGCCCCATATATATATATATATATATATATATATAGAACTAGGCTACTATGCTATTAATAGCACCAAGTCATTGGTGCTACTAAGTTTTTGGCCATTGGATTCAAAGATGTGTGGTTAGGATATTGTGGGCCCCCTAGGGTTAAGTGGGTGGTTGGTTGAATAGTATGATCCAACGGGTGAAAATCATCAAAGGAGTAGATCTAACGGAAAACTTGGTAGCACCAAATGCATGGTTCTATATATATATATATATATATATATATATATATATAGAACTAGGTGGAATACTATTAATAGCACCAATGACTTGGTGCTAGTAAGTTTTCTACCCTTGGATTAAAAGATGTACGGCTAGGATGATGTGGGCCTCCTAGGGTTGAGTGGGTGGTTGGTTGAATAGTATAATCTAACAGATAAAATTAATCAAAGGGGTTAATCCAAGGGTAGAAAACTTACTAGCACCAAGTTCGTCGTGCTATTAATAGCATACCCGGACTCTATATATATATATATATATATATATATATATATATATATATATATATATATATATATATATATATATTTATATACTAAGTATAGTATTCTGTATTATTTTAAAATATTATTATATTATATATAATTAAAAATGCATCCAAAGTGTAGATTATTAAAAAACTAATGCATTTTTTTATTAATTATTAAAATAAAAAATAAAAAGAAACCCAGCTAGTTTTTGTAAAATTGGGCCAGTCCACTGGTTGAGCCACTGGTCTGAACAGGTCAAACCGGATTTTAAACTAGTTCATTTTATGGGTTGAACCAAACTAGTTGGGGCACTAGGTCACGGTCCAACCGGTCTGACCGGCCAGGTCAACTTGGGTTTTAAAACATTGGTCATATGTTGATGTTTGGAATACTGCATTTTTATTCATTGATTTGCGAAGTCTCGTGATATGGAACTACCTAAGAAATTGGATTTGCTGCTGATCTATATCTGAGAGATAAAGCAGTCTCTCTCTAGGGAAATTCTGCATTTGCATTTTATAAAAAATCTAAGATAGTTGCATAGGTTTTTGATTTATTTGTTAGGGCTAACCTTTTTGCGTGGTTCTACTTGAGAACACCTTGATTTTGCAGAACATCATAATCCCATGCTTCTGTAGTTAAATTTTACATCTCCTTAGTAGCCATTAGCCTTCCTTACTTCTACCTCTGAATGAAACTATTTATGCCTTCTTTTCAGGACACCTTTGACATTGATTTGCTGTGGGAAATGCAGCTTCCATGGTGAATAAAGTTTCCTGCAACGAGGATATGCTAGATTCGGCATTCCAGCAGCTCACATCAGAGACTCTGATCGAGGCCATTCTCATACTTTCATCTATGGCTAGAATTTTGTTTAAATTTTTATTTTGTTATTTGAGTTTCTTTTTGTATTATGATGATGTGCAGGTTACAATTGAAATTCCATTTGCATTTCGAGCAATACCAGTGGAAGTGATTGAATCAACTGGTAGGCAGGTCCTTGAGCAGCTATTGAGAATAATGCTCCCACGATTTCTTAAGCAGGTAATCCCCTGCAGGCTCAAGTATATACTTTTGCTTTTGAATGAAAGCAGAACATTATGCAACACAGGCTAGCCATTGATTCTATATATCAAACCCTTTATCGTAAGAAAGGGAGAAAATTAAATAATGTTAAATTTAAGGTTTACTCGGAAAATATTCTTGGAGTATCCCTGGTTGTGTAAATTTTGTGAGTAGGATAAGTACCTTTCTTGTTGTCAGCAGGACCAGATAGACTCAAATAAGAAAATAAATTTTATCATGTAAAGTGCTGAGGTTACCGACATGAGGCCACCTAGATAAATTACTTTTTAGGATATCAAAACTAACGGCATATATCAACAAGATTCTGGATTAGGAACACCCTGTAATAACTTCCAAACTGCACCTTGGTCAGCAGAATCTTTTTTTTTTCTTTAGATTTTCTTTAAATTTTTTTCTTTCATGTTCATGTTTGTTGACCCTGTCCTCCTTTGTATATATAGTGTATTTTGTTTTCATCCACGACTCACCGCAGTCGGGTTTTTGTTGTGACTGCTTTCTTGGCTCTTGTTGCATGTTGACCACACGAAAATAGTAATTTCACTGTGGAAACCAACAAACAGGGTTAAGTTGGTTACTAGGCAAGGGCGGTCTCTTATCTCTCTAGCTATAATGTTCAAATTTTGGAATTGGGCACCATAGCACACTTGTTTAAATTTAACAGAAAACTACTTAAAATCTTATCGAATACACGATGTCCGTCAATGTTTTCTAATTCACTCCTGTGCTAGAGACCTGCATATACATTCCTTCCAAGAAAAGAGTTCACGGTTTATTTCTTCTAGCAGTGATTGTGGGCAGGATTCCTTTGCCAATGTGCATCCTGCGTTGTAAATTTAATGGTGATGTACATCATTGAACTCTCTTCGAAACCCTGAACTATATTTTGCTCTTATGTAACCAAAATCTCTCCTGTTCTTATTAGAGCCACAAAGTGTCTTCATGGTAGCCGAACCACTTAGACATATTCTGTAGATAAGACATTTGAATTTGACTCTGCATGTGGGAATATTCGGAGAATTTTTGTCGGCTCTCTTTAAATTACATGCTTTGTTTCAGCTAGTAAAGGACTACCAAGCATGGGCTTCGGGCGATACCTCGAGGCAGCCGCTCGGCACCGGTGAAATTTGAAGCAAAAGGCGCTCAGAGAATTCTGCTCTGTAAGCCTCCACCTCTGCTCCTGGTTTCTTTGACTTCGTTAAATTATTCATGTTTATGTTAAATTAGTAGTTATCAGGTATTTGCTTCTTAAGTAGTGTACAACAAAAACTGAAATTTGATGAACAATTTGTATTCCTATGTTCGTCTTCTTTTTCTTCGTTTTTTTTTTTTTTTTTAATCCCCTCTATGAACAGTTTTAGAATCTCAGAAATCAAAGCTATGGTGATTGTCATCTACTTGTAATTCGAATTAGCCGTATAAAAATTGTCATCCACTAGTAATCAAAGCTATGAAAATTGAATTGGTTATCACATGACAAAATTATTTTGTGTGGTACATTGTTCTCATTTTGAAAATTGTTCTTATCAAAGCCATTTAAATCTTTTTAAAAATCATATTTTGAAGTTTAAGCCACATATAATAATCTTTCCTGTAACAAAATGTTGAAGACTCTCTTTATCCATATGGGTTATGTTTCTCATTAAGTTATTAATTCAGGATTTATGTATCTCTTTTTCTTTGCACCTTACTATATGTAAAATAACGCCTGTTATGTGATTATGTCATGTGCTCCGCTTGTGGTTTTTGTTGTTTAAAAAAAAAAAACTAATAATTTGTTGATGTACCAAATAAAGCAAACTGGAATTTTTTTTTGGGTAAATTTCAAATACCACTCATGTGATTTCGTACTTTTTTATTTTAGCATATATTTTTTTATTTTAGCATTCTGTGGTTTAAAATGTATCAATTTAGTATTATATGTTTTTTCATTTTTTTCTTTTTGACCGTCACTCTTTAACTTTTTGCTAAACTATATACAAAAAAATTTAGATATTCCACCGGTAGTTTATCAAATATTCAATTTAGTATCCTTTAGCTTTAATTTTATCACTGATTTAACGAAAAAAATAAGTGGAAGAGATAACGAAAATAGAGAAAAAAAATCACAGGTTACGAAATTTGAAGTTTTTTTTTTTTATTTTATTTTATTTATTTTTTATTTTTTTTATAATAATTTTCTTGATAAAATGTACAAACACGCCTACACTTAGGGCTGGCAAATAAGCGAGCCGGCTCGTGTTCGGCTCGCGTTCGGCTCGATATTTGGCTCGCTCGAGCTCGGCTCGAATTAATTCCAAGCCGTGCTTGAGTCTAAATTTAGGCTCGAAATTAATTTCAAGCCGAGCTTGAGTATTACTAGACTCGCTCGAATTAGGCTCGAAAAGCTCGAAAAGCTTGAATATATATATATATAGTCTACAATACCATTAATAGTACCAACCACTTGCTGTTAAGTTTTCGATCATTGGATGATGAGATGTGTAGTTAGGATGATAGTGATTCTCTAGAATTGAGTGTGAGATTAGTTGAATAGTATAATCTAATAGGTGAAAATGATCGAGGATTAGATCTAATGATACAAAATTAGATAACACTACGCATTTTGTACAATCGATAATATATTAGCCAGACTCTCTCTCTCTCTCTCTATATATATTCCGGCTACTATACTATCTATACTATTGATCATGATAGTACTGAGCATTTTGTGCAATCGAGTTTTCTACCGTTAGATTTACCTATATATATAGAGTTCAGCTACTGTACTACCGATAGTACCAAGCATTTGGTATTCTTGAGTTTCTGCCGTTAGATCTATCCCTTTAGCCAATTTCATCTGTTAGATCACACTATTCAACTAGTCACCTACTGAACCCCAGGGGGCTACTATCATCCTAACCGCCCATCCCTTCATACATACAAGGGCCGAAAACCTAATAGCAAGTCATTTGCACTATTAATATAGTATAGTAGTCTAAATATATGTATACTATTATAATATAGTATAGGGCTACTATACTCTTATAAGTATAGATCTCTTTATACTTATAAATTTTCGGTCATTGGATGTGCGATTAGGATGATAGTGGTCCCCTAAGATTGAAATAGTTAAAAGAATAAATCCAACGATCGAAAACTAATGAGTATAAATGGATCTATACTCAAAACAATATAAAGAAATTTAACTCTCTCTATATATAATTATATATAATATATACTTTAATTATTTAAAATAATATATATTATGTATTTTAATTCTATCTATATAGAATTTAGATTATTGGGCCCACAAAATCAAATCGGTAAAATTCTATTCTAATTGCTCTCTCTCTTTTTCACTTGCTCGCAGAGTTATTTTTTCTAATTTTTATAATATTATGATATCGTATTTTATGCATTCATTTTATATATTGAACTATTAGATATTTTTTGTATCAAATTTGAGATAATGTTTTATAAAAATTAAATTATAGATTGCACGATGTAAAAATTTCAAGGCTCGTTTAGAGCTCGAGCTCGATCGACTCAAGTTAGGCTCGCTCGAGCTCGGCTCGAATTAATTTCAAGCCGAGCTTGAGCCTAAATTTAGGCTCGAAATTAATTTCAAGCCAAGCTTGAGCTGAGGTAAGCTCGCTCGAGCTCGGCTCGTTTCCACCCCTACCTACACTTTAGCTCATTTTTAAAATATGCATTTGAAATTTCAATTTTGATAATTACTCTCTCAGAGCTTTATCAAATAGTTTATTGAATAGGTCCCTCTCCTCCATCGAAATTATTGTTAGACAGTTGCTTTCATTGCATGTTGTATATATAATCTTATAAGTCTTTAAAATCGAAGGAGATTTATTTTTTTCTCTTTCAATGTTTTTTTTTTGTTGGCTTCTTTTATTCATTAGAATAGTTTATGTTTTGAATTTTATAAGATTATGTGTAAGACATAATCAAAACGGTTGTAGAATTAATAATTTCAATGAAAATTGAACTATATAATTAAGTTTAGTTACTAAAATTAAAAGTTCAAATATTTATTTGCAAAAGAACTTAGTGGTTCTCTATTACATTTTGTTGGATTGTTGGTGCTAGCCATTAATCCCAAAAGTTCGAGCCGGTAGAAATACACAACCAATTTATTTAAAATGCACAGATACAACGTCCACAGATTAAAGGTCTTTTGCTATCAATAGTATTATAGCCGAAATATATATATTAGTCCGGCCGCTATGCTATCAATTGCACGAAGCATTCGATGCTACTAAGTTTTCCGCCGTTAGATCCACCTCTTTGATGATTTTCACCCGATAGATCGTACTATTCAACCAACTACCCACTTAATCCTAGGAACTTAATCCTAGGAAGCCCACATCATCCTAACCGCACATCTTTCAATTCAATGGCCAAAAACTTAGTAGGACCAATGACTTGATGCTATTTGTCACGCCCCGAACCCGAGGCGTAACATATGAATTGGTATCAGAGCCGGTTCACCGGTTGGACATGTGTGGCGAGTCTCTACCGAGCTAGTGGTCCGGATGATGAGACGAGTCTCACATCGCTTGGGCTATGTGTGTGATTGGACGAGGACGTCAGAGCCTTAACGGGAGGAGTCTAGGGATGTCAACGGGTCAGATTCGGGTCGGATTTTTAAAAACCCGAACCCGAACCCGACTACCAAACCCGAAACCCGAAACCCAAACCCGAACCCGAACCCGAACCCGATGGATTTTAAAAATCCACATCCAAACCCGAACTCGAGCAAAAACTCGAAACCCAAACCCGATCAAAAATCCGAACCCGACCAAAAATCCGAAAACCCGAACCCGACTCTAAACCCGAAAACTCGAACTCGAAAATAATATTTACCAATTATATTAATATATATATGTATTTTGGTTTAGATTACAAAAGTTTAAGTATTTTTTTTGGCCTTTAGATTCAGATCTAAAGCTTGAATTTTTTTATATATTATATCATATTTTTGTTCGTGTTTGGATTCGGGTTTGGATTCGGGTTCGGGTTCGGGTTCGGGTCGGATTCGAGTCGGGTACAGTCAATATCCATATCCAAATCCATATCCGTCGGATTTTTATTTTTAATATCCATATCCAAATCCATATCCATTTACCTCGGATAAAATCCATATCCGTCGGGTTTGGATTCGGCTTTGGATTCGGGTTCAAGTTGGGTATCCATATCCATTTACATAGGAGTCTGTGACACTCCAATAGTCCCACATCGGATGGAAATGAGGTTGTCATTGGGTTTATAAGAGACTTAGACACTAGTAATAATAACTAGGCTTAAGCATTTTGGGCCGGTGGTTGGGTCCAACGAGTTATTGTTGCTAGTGGGCTGGGTCGTTACAATATATATATATATATATGAATTGAGCTATAATACTTTTGGAAGCACCAACTTTTGGTGCTTCTAAGTTTCTAGCCATTGGATCTACTTTTTTGACTACTAATAGCCTTTGGATCTAACACTATTCCACCTACCACCACCTATCCCATCAACCACCACCTACCACCATCATCTCAACCTTACATCTCCCCATCCAATGGTTAAAAACTCAAAAGCACCACCTCAATGGTGCTTTTGAAAGTATTCTAGCTCAACTCTATATATATATATACATATGTATGTATATACATATGTATGTATATATATATGTATATACATGTATATGTATATATGTATATATATATGTATATATATATAGAGTCCGGCTATGGTGCTTGTAAAAGCACCCGTTAGATTATACTATTCAACCAATCACCCACTTAACCCAAGGGGGCCCACATCATCCTAACCACACATCTATTATTCCAAGGGCCGAAAACTTACAAGCACCAATGACTTGATACTTTTAAAAGCATAGGAGCTCAATTATATATATAGAGAGTTGAGCTAGAATACTCTCGAGAGTAAACGGGGGGTTTTACTCTCGAGTTGTTTTCGATGATAGAGCTTCCAAATTGACGATCCGCTCCGTTGAACATGATCTAAACCATTTAAACTACCTAGAAATCAGATTTCACGCACTTTCGATATTGTTCTTTATCCATCTAGTGAACGAAAATGAATGGTTGAAAATGAATATTCTTTAAAAAATGATGATAGGAGTCTTGTAATCAAGATCAAGAGTATAGATCTTGTTTTAAATAGTTTAAAGAATTTTCTAACAAAAATTCAATTGATTTGGATATCTTTACACCGTAAAACGAGAAAACGTCTCTTATCCACCATTAAAATTACAAATTTTGAAACCCTTTGATCATTAGGCAAATGATGTCGAAAATATTTGAAATTTGATTTCTAAACACTTTAAGTGGTATATATCATGTTCAACGGAGCGGATCGTCAATTTGGAAGCTCTATCATCGAAAACAACTCGAGAGTAAAACCCCCCGTTTACTCGAGAGTATTCTAGCTCAACTCTATATATATATATATATATATATATATATATATATATATAAGTCATTCTTATCTTATCGATAGCGAGAGCCATTTCAGTCTTTATGAGTTTTTAGTTGAATCAGCCCCTTTGATGATTTTCACCCGTTAAATCATACTATTCAACCAACCACCTACTTAACCCTAGGGGGCCCACATTATCCTAACCGCACATCTCTCAATCCAATATCTAAAAACTTGGTAGCACCAATGACTTGGTGCTATTAATAACATAATAGTCTAGTTCTATATATATATATATATATATATATATATATATATATATATATATATATGAATTGAGCTAGAATACTTTTGGAAGCAACAACTTTTGGTACTACTAAGTTTTTAGTCATTGGATCTACGTTTTTGACTACTAATAGCCTTTGGATCTAACACTATTCCACCTACCACCATCTATCCCATCAACCACCACCTACCACCATCATCTCAACCTTACATCTTTCCATCCAATGGTTAAAAACTCAAAAGCACCACCTCAATGGTACGTGCTTTTGAAAGTATTCTAGCTCAACTCATATATATATATATATATATATATATATATATATATATATATATATATATATATATATATATATATATATATATATAGATATATTATCGGTAGCATGGAAGCATCCGTCCTACCAAGTTGTGTTTAATGATGATGCGCTTTCAAATCGACGATTGTCTCTGTTAGACTTGATCTACGTTATTAAAAGTATTTGAAAATTAAATTTTATAATTTTTTATATCATTTGGCTAGTGATTAAAATGTCTCAAAATTGACAATTTTAATGAAAGATGTGATGCGTTTGTGAATTTACGGTAAAACAATCCAAATTTGATAAAATTTTTATAAAAATCTTTTTCACTATTTAGAGTAAGATAAGTATCTCTAATATTAAATTCAAATATTTTATCATAATTTTTTATGATATTTTTATTTTTACCCATTCATTTTTAGATTACTCGTTTAATAGGTAAATGATACGAAAAATTATAAAATTTAGTTTTGAAATACTTTCAATAGTGTAGATCAAGTTCAACGGAGTGATCGTCGATACGGAAGCGCATCCATGAAAACAATTTGGTAGCACGGAGGCCCGTGCTAGTATCTCTGATTAGTTCTCTCTCTCTCTCTCTCTCTCTCTCTCTCTCTCTCTATATATATATATATATATATATATATAGGGTCAATTGCATACGTTTAGTAAATATAGTGCATTACAAATATAAACGTAAAGTTCAATTTTCATAAGTTATTCCTACAAAAGTTCTAATGTTTTCAAATATGTCCCTACCGTTAGAATCCGTTAGAAAAGTTTAGTTGACCATATGTTAAATACTTTACCTTAGTTAATTTTTGATATTTTTACCCTCTTATATTATATTATTATAATTTTTGAAGGGATATATTTATGATGACAAAATTGAAAATATAAATAATTTTCTAACGGTTTTCTAATTGTAGCACAGGAGGGACATATACGAAAACATTATGACTTTTGTAGGGATAATTTATAAAAGTTGAACTTTAAAGGGATATATTTGCAATTCACTATGTTTGCGGGAACCTCGTATGCAATTAACCCTATATATATATATATATATATATATATATATATATATATATATATATATATATATATATATATATATATATATATATATAGAGTTACTATACTATTATGAGTATAGAGCCCTTACTACTCATAAGTTGTTTTCGATGTTGGGGTTTTCGAATCGGCAATCCACAACGTTAAACATGATCTAGAGTATTTGAAACTTCTAGAAAATAAATTTCGTAATTTTTCGAAATCATTATAAAGTCCATCAAGCGAGTATAAAATGAATGGTCAAAATCGAACAACATCCTAAAAATGGATGATCGAATCTTTCAATTTAAGATCAGAGTTATTGATCTTTATTTAAGTAGTGAATAGAATTTTCTATCAAAAATTCAACCTATTTCGATTCTTTTACACCGTTAAACTAGCAAATATTCCATCGGCCATTAAAAATTGTCAATTTTGTGAGCTTTTGATCGTAGGGTAAATGATATCGAAAAATTATAAAATTTTATTTCTAGAAGTTTTAAATGCTCTAGATAACGTTTGACGGTGTGGATCGTCGATTCGGAAGCTCTATCATCGAAAACAACTTATGAGTACGAGTGCGATCGTACTCATAATAGTATAGGACTCTATATATATATATATATATATATATATATATATATATATATATATATATATATATATATATATATATATATATATAGTGTGAGGCTACTATGCTTCGAAGACGTGCTTCACGTCTTTTGATGTTGCGACTTTCGAATCGACGATCGCTCGTTAAACTTGATCTAGAGTATTTGAAGTACCTAGAAAATAAATTTTATAATTTTTCGATATCATTTGCCTACCGATCGAAGGAGCTCAAAATCAAATAATTTTAAAGGTCATAGTGAGCCGTTTGTAAGTTTAACGGTGTAGAAATATCCAAATCACGTGAAATTTTGATAGAAAGTTCTTTATACTATATAAAACAAGATCGATATCTTTGATCTAAAATTTTAATGTCATATTATCGCGTTTTGTAAGATTTTTATTTTTCAAAGTTGATTTTGAGCCCCTTCGTTCACTAGGCAAATAATATCGAAAATTCTCAAAATTTATTTTCTAGATACTTAAAATACTCTAGATCAAGTTTAACGGAGCCGATCGACGATTCGAAAGCTACAATATCGAATATGATGTGGAAGCACGGAAGGCTCTGTCTTCGAGCGTAGTAGCCTTACTCTCTCTCTCTCTCTCTCTCTCTCTCTCTCTCTATATATATATATATATATATGGCTACTATCCTTTTAATAGGATAGGAGCACTTGTCCTATCGAGTTTTTAGCCTTTAGATCAATTCTTTTCATCGTTTATAATCATTGGATTAAATACTATAACTTGAGGACCACTCAACCCTAGGGGACCATTCAACTCTAGCACCGACTAATTTCATTCTAGCCCTACAATTTCATCCAAGAGGGTTAAAAATTTGATAGGACAAGTGCTCTTCTACTATTAATATGATAGTAGCCCCTATATATATATATATATAGAGTTGAGCTAGAATACTTTCAAAAGCACCAAATGATTGGTGCTTTTGAGTTTGTAGCGTTTGGATGGAGAGATGTGGGGTTGAGATGATGGTGGTAGGTGGGGGTAGGTGGTGGTAGGTGGAATAGTGTTTGATCCAAGGGGTATTAATAATCAAGTAGTAGATCTAATGGCTAAAAACTTAGAAGCACCAATCACTTGGTGCTTCTAAAAGTATTCTAGCTCTACTCTATATATATATATATATATATATATATATATATATATATATATATATATAAATTTGGAATACTATTGATAGCAAAATGTTCTTTTTGCTATCAAGTTTTTAACCCTTAGACGAGAAAATATAGGGTTAGGATGATATTAGTCAGTTAGAGTTGAGTGCTCCCCCTAGGGTTGAGTTGTCCCCACTGGGTTATAGTATTCAATCCAATGATTAGAAATGATGAAAAGAGTTGATCTAAAGGTTAAAAACTTGATGGCAAAAAGGACATTTTGCTATCAAATAATATTCTAGCCCAACTCTCTCTCTCTCTCTTTCTTTCTCTCTCTCTCTCTCTCTCTATATATATATATATACTAGTTGAGTGTACGTGATAGTGCACGTAACAATTATTTTGAAATTAAATAAAAAAAAATAAAATATGTTATTTAAAAAAAGAAGATATTTTGAAATTCAAAAATATATATAGAAAAGAAAAAATATTTTGAAATTATAGAAAAATAAAATGCATTAGGAAAAAATATGTAGAGACACAGAAAATTGCACGAGGCTTGTCTACGGCTACGGAGAGTGTCGGGACCGGCTGGGTCGCGTTAGCGCCAAATAGACGCTAAACGGGTCCGTGGGAACGCGAGACGGCGTGTGTCACGAAAATCTGCAAATAGCGGTGTTTACGTGAGTCATTACAAGTCGGTTGCTATACCGGTATAGCAACGGTTGCTATACGGTATAGCCACCGAGCTATCGGTATGGCCTGCGTGAATGCTCTCGGGTTACTGTTTGTCTGCGGTACAAGTAGGGTTTTGTCTCGGTACAAAGCGGTATGGTGCGGTTGACTTTTTGGGCACTTGTCACATCACCCTCGCTCCTCTTTTTATTACGAGCGGGGAAGAGAGAGGAGATCATCTTCCTCCTCTCCTTCTTCTTCCTTCTCGCTGCTGCTGCTGCTTCTGCTTGCTCCCCTAAGCTCGAGGTGGAACCGAGCTTGGGCGACGCGCGCGCGTGAGAGGTTTTCGACGACGCGACGTTGCGAGGGAGCCCGGCGTGCGCGCAGGACCGCTGCCCCCGACTCGGCGACAGGCCTAGGGCTCGTTTCGAGGTGAGTAACCCATCGAGTTTCCCTCCGTTGCATCTATTTCCTGGATTTTCGAACTGCTGCTGGCAGCACCGTCGACCCGCGGAGTTTTGACCATATCTCTGTGTAGGAGAGTCGAAACGCGGCGAAACTTGGGCGTTGGATCCGCGACTTCAAGACGATTCCAACGACACCTTACTTCTGGATTTGGACAAGGTTTGCTCGGTCGGAACCCATCTTTCTTGAGTCTCGGATTTGCGACAGTTACGAAATCTTTGAGCTGCGGGATTCGGCGTCGGCCGTCGGCTCTTTGGCCAGTTCTCCGCGCAGGGAGGTCGGATCGCGTCGAAACTTGCGGCGTTGGATTCTTGACTGCGAGACGAAGATTTTGAGCCGTGGATCGCTGAATTTGGATAAGGTTAGCCCTGTTGGAATTAAGCTTTTCTCAGCCGCTGTTTTCCGGCAGATTTCGTGAAATCGTGCTTTTGCCTCTTCGCAGCGGGAGACTTCGGACCTTTGGCGGATCAACGAAGGAACTCTTGGACGCGGGCCACTTCCTTCGCTGCCAGGGAATCGCTATCGAGGTGGGTTTTCATCGGATCATGCCTAATTCAAGTAGTCAACATGTATAAGTTCCGGTTTTTGACTAACTCGTGATCGTTCGAATTCATGATTAGTAGTGCTTTAAATCTGAATTGTGGGAGCATGTTTAGTATACTTTAATTATACATGTGGACTTGGACTTGACTTAGGAGAAAACCACGTTTTGGATCGTCATTAGCCTACACTACCGGATTTAGCTCTAGGAGCCGTTTGTGCTGTATCATCGCCGTGGGAGTGCGAGGGATACCCAGGGTAGTGTAGTTTGCTTTTACGCTCGAGCTGGGGATGCCGAGCTTGCCTTTCAGCAATCTAGTCGTCGTCTTGGTTGTCGGGCATCGGGGTTTGACGGGGGACCCAGTGTACTGTGTGGTTACAGTTTGTGCCAAGGGGCACGTGGTGTGTTAGTTCTTGGACCCTGTGTACTTGACTATGCCTGTGAGAGCCAGATTGAGCTCGACAGAGATACGCTTGCATACTCGGTTGGTTCGCGCCCACGAGTGCGCTCGAGTCCGGCTTAGTGCTTTTGCGTTGGTGTCGGCTGCGCCCTCGTTGTGGGTTGCTCTCCGCTAGCTACCCACAGGGTAGTTGTAGTGTTGCTTCGACGGGCGGGACGGGTGCTTTCACGGTCCTCGTAAGATTGGGTCGGCTTTTACTAGTTCTACGAGAGAGTGGTTTAGAGCGAGGATAGTATAGGGTTTGTTAGGCCGTCGAGTGTTTCCGAACTTCTTTTACTTTCTTGCTTACCTGTAGACTTAGTGGGTGGACCGATGTGTTTAGGGCGGTACCAGCTGAGGACTACTTGTTTTTATAGTAGTTCTCACGCCTCTTTCTTCCACCGTTGTTGCGGGGCCTTCGTTGCGCCGCTCCGTCTGAGTCGGATCGAGGCAGGCGTCGCGAGCTAGAGCCCTTCCCCGTCGAGTGCCGAGTTAGAGGACCCTCACTGCAGTAGTGACGTTTTTGGTTTGGGACACTTTTGTACATACGATTGAACTCGCCGGAGCGAGTAGCGTTGTATCCGATTACTTGTATGTATATAAAGTTTGTTTTCCCTACTGTGTGTTTATATTTTATTTCGACTCTATGCTCTTGTTTGTGGCATTGTATGTTATTACAGTACGACTACGTTTCGTATACGAAGAAATTCTTTTGTATACGGCGGATTTGTCGGCGTGCCGGTGAATATACAACCGGGCGTGACAGTTAAGTTGGTATCAGAGCTTAGTATTAGGTCGTTGGGACCTAGGAAACCTAAGCTCGTTAACCTTAGGAAGGCTTGACGCGTGAGGCGTGATTTAACGCGAAAGTCATTGATTGATTGTTCTAACTCATCCTAGAGTGGAGTGAGTGACTGAAGGAGTGTCTGTTTCGGTCCGGAGAAATTATGTTGGCTGAGACGACATAATTTCGAGAGAAACATGGACCGCCTTCGAGACTTTCGATGATTGGGCCGAGTGTTTTTGTATCTGACCTCGTTTCTATGTGTGCCGCTATGCCGCCTCGCAGTGGCCGACCGCCGCTACGGGGTCGCGCCCCACCGCTACACCACTGCCCCGGATACCGGAGCGGATGGATCGGGGCACCCGCACGAGACGGGTGTACCTCACGTAGTGGGCCGAGCACTCGACACGAGACGAGTGCCCGGTCGAGAGTTGAGTGCCCGGATAGCCGCAGCGACGAGAGGCGACGAGCGGCGAGGTGCGTTGCTTACGGCGGATGTGCGAGAGATTAGTGGCATCATCGAGTACATCGTCGAAGGGCACGCTCGGCCTACTCCGCCCTCTGCTCCACCTCATTGTACCGATTACCGCCACACCCCCACCGGCGGAGATACCACCGGCACCGGTGGCGCCGGTTAGAGACCGATTTCGTCGGCTAACGGCGGAAAGCGGAGCGGTTGGCGAGCTTTTGTTTCGTTTCCGCCGCCTCGACCCACCGATGTTTGACGGGGTGTGCGCCGAGCCTTGGGTTTTGGAGAGCTGGATTAGTGCGATAGAGAGGATTTTTGAGGATATGTTCGTCCTAGAGGATCAGGATCGAGGTTCGCAGGGTCATTTGTTTAGTTGGGGACGCCGGGAGCAGTGGAGGAGGATGAGGCGTGATCGGGGTGTTGTGGCCTCTCGGTTGGTGGGATGAGTTACGTAGGATCTTTGTGCCGCACATATTTTTAAACGTGTAAAGCGAGAGGATAGAGGATGACACGAAGAGGATTCGGTAGGGTGATCGCACGGTTCGAGTACGTTCGGGAGTTTACGCGACTCTGAAGCGTGTGCGTTTGTGGCTAGAGATGAGGCGCACGGGTGTATCTATTCGAGCGGGGCTTGAGGCGGATACGTACGGGTTTGTTAGGGCGCGGAGGTCGAGGACCACTGGATGCGTCTATCGAGCGAGGCTTTGTTTGAGGAGAGGAGTGAGACGACACTTCGAGAGAGGGCTCGAGGGCGGGACCGAGTCGGGACGGGACGCCCGCTCACGATGACGGGGACGATCGAAGCGATGGCGTCCGAGACCTCCACGATCACGTTTCGGGAGTCGTGGGTCCTCGGGCGCCGCGTGATCTGCGGAGCGATGCGTGATCTGCGGAGGACCGCGTGCGGCCCGACGGTGTGAGCGGCGGGAGGGCGGTGTTTTGGATGTGGACGACGGGACACTTTAGGGCGGCTGCCGCAAGCAGACATCGTCGCACCATCAGCAACCATCGGCCAGACGGATCAGCGATCGTACGGGACACGCGAGCTACCGTCGTGAGGATCGGGCGTACGTCTTGCGACGACGACGGCGACGGCGAGCTCCCGGCGCGAGTGTATGCGGCTCGGGTGGAGGACTCTTGACGGCGACCGTGTGGTGGCAGGTATCACTTTACTTTCTGGTACTAGAGCTCGTACTTTATTTGATACCGGCTCATCGCATTCTTTTATTATCCGAGCATTCGCTTTATTACATGGTCTAGAGTTAGGGTGGTTGCCTCAGACCCGGGAGATTCAGGTTCCCGACCATGTAGTACGGGTTGTAGAGTGTTGTAGGTCGTGTCCAGTGCAGCTCGACTTGTGGATTTTGCCCGCAGACTTGTTAGTGTTGGGCGGTTACGACTTCGACATAGTGCTTGGCATGGATTGGCTGACGCGGTACTACGCGACGATCGACTGCGGAGAGAGGACGGTAACGCTCCGCGAGCCAGGCCAGGAGGAGTTCACTTTCAGAGGCTGCAGGAGCACGTTGTTCGCCGCGTGGATTTCTTCAGCGAGAGCCCGACAGCTGATGAGTAGAGGGTGCACTGCTTTTCTGGCGACGGTTACAGAGGTACCTACGGCGGCACCGAGGCTCGAGGACATCCCTGTGGTTCGCGCGTTTCGGATGTGTTTCCACGAGACGACGACTATGCGCCGGAGAGGAGATCGAGTTTGTGATTGATGTAGTTCACAGGCGCACCAATCTCGAAGGTACACTACGAGGATGGCACTGCGGAGAGAGAGCTAAAGGCGCGACTTCGGGATTTGATGGATAAGGGTACGTGAGACCCGAGTGTATCGCCTTGGGGAGCGCGGTGTTATTTGTAAAGAAGGATGGTTCACTCGGGTTATGTGTGGATTACCGGAGAGTGAATAAAGTGACCATCAAGAACAAGTATCCTTTGCGCGCATTGATGATTTGTTTGATCGGTGCAAGGATCTTGTGTCTTCTCGAAGATCGATCTCCGATCGAGTTACCACCGGTGAGGGTGAGGGCGGGGATGTTTCAAGACGGCTTTTAGGACTCGGTACGGGCATTACGAGTTTACGGTGATGCCATTTGGATTGACGAATGCCCCTGCCGCGTTCATGGGTCTGATGGACAGGGTGTTTAAGCCGTACTTGGACAGATTTGTAGTAGTCTTCATCGACGACATTCTGATATACTCCCGTAGCGACGCCGAGCACGAGGAGCACTTGAGGATAGTGCTACAGCTCCTGCGAGAGAAGGAGTTGTATGCCAAGTTAAAGAAGTGCGAGTTCGGCTTGCGGGAGGTTACTTTCTTGGGCCACGTGATTTGCGAGATGGAGTGGCGGTAGACCGAGGAAAATTGAGGCTATTCGGGGTTGGCCTAGGCGACGACGCGGCGAGGTGCGGAGCTTCATTGGATGAGCTGGATATTACCGTCAGTTTGTTGAAGGCTTTGCGAAGCTTTCCACACCCCTCACTCGATTGACTCGTAAAGGAATTAAGTTCACACAGGTGAGGACGTCGGAGGAGCTTCAATGAGTTGCGACGGCAGGTTGATGTCGCATTCACTATCCTTGCCCTTCCGATTATGGGGGAAGGATATGTGATCTGATGTGCGTCACACGGTGGACTTGGGTGTGTGTTGATGCGGTGTTGGCTTAAATGGGCGGCGTCACGCACTGTGGCGGGAGGCCGTATGGGCCAAGTCATGTTCGAAGCGGCGTGAGGCGGGTTGGGCGAGTCATGTTCGAAGTGGCGTGAGGCCAGGTGGGCCGAGTCACAATCGTATCCGTGGGCGCTGTTTCTGTACGCTTTAAGTGAATTGGTTGCGTATTTCTAACAACTCGAGCTATCCACAGATCACTCTTTTAACTGTTCCGGGCGACCGTACAGAAGGTTAGGTCGACCGAATCCACTTTGACAGGTTGCGTGTTGTACAGTCCGAGATTGTCAGGGTAGCACGGCAACTCGGCGCGGCGCAGGCGGCGCGCGTGCTGAAAATTCCGGGCGCCCACGCAATGTCAGGAAGCCCTAAAAGGTTTTGTCAGGAAATTCGGCGCGCGTGCCTGACCTGGTCAGAAAGCCCGCGCGCATGTCAGGGCGCCCGGTAATCATGACGTACGGATCCTGAAAAGCGGCGCACGCGGCTGACAGGATGCAGGAACCGCAGTGCGCATACACAAGTTCCGGGCGCCCGGAATGTACTTTAGGGCGCCCGAAATGTCAACTTTCAGGAGCTGGCCGAGGCTATAAATAGATGACCTTTGGACTTCTCAAAGTCATCTTCTTGCACTTGATTTTAAGCTAAAAACTTCAGCATTTTAAAACACTTAGCTCTCAATTCTCTTTTTCAATTTGAGTGAAATTGTAGTGAGATTTATTCTTGTAAAAAGAGAGAGAAAGTCTTGAAGCTTGATAAGAAGAAGATCTTGGTGTAAAGGCTTGGTGCTTGCCCGCAAAAGCATCAACTAGTGGAGATCCAACTTTCTCTTGCGTTGAGAAGTTGGCGGGGACGTAGGCAAAGTGCCGAACCTCGAAACAAATCGACCGTGTGCTTTCTTGAGTTTGAATTTCTCTATATTTCTCTTTGTCGATTGTTTTGGGTTTTTAATTAACTTGATTTTTGACTCTTTATTTTAGAAACCTAATTCACCCCCCCTCTTAGTTTGCCATTTCGATCCTCAATTGGTATCAGAGCGAGGTCTCACATTATTTAGATTAACATCTAAGTGAGAATGGCATCTATGGGAAAGAATATCGAAGGACAATCTATTGTTCGGCCACCATATTTTGATGGAACCGATTATCCTTTTTGGAAGATTAGAATGAAGATATTCTTTCAATCTCTAGATTTTGATGTTTGGGATATAGTCGAAAGTGGTTATATCACTCCATCAAAACCTAGAGCGGAATGGAATGAAGCGGAAAAATCTCGCTTTCAATTGAATGCTAAAGCTATCAATTCATTCCTTTGCGCTCTTAGTAGAGAAGAATTTCATCGAATCTCTATATGCACAACGGCTAAAGAGATTTGGGATAAATTAGAAGTTACTCACGAAGGTACTTCTAGGGTGAAGGAATCTAAAATAAGCATGCTCATGTCAAGTTATGAACTATTCAAAATGGAGGAAAGTGAATCCATTTCGAATATGTTCACAAGATTTACTAACATTGTGAATAGCTTGAAAGCCTTAGGTAAGGATTTTCCTCAATCGGACTTGGTACGAAAACTTCTTCGAGTACTACCAAGAAGTTGGATACCTAAGGTTACGGCTATCCAAGAGGCTCATGACTTGGACCAAGTAAAGATTGATGAACTTGTCGGATCGCTCATGGCACATGAACAACGCCTCAAGGAGTATGACAACGAAGTAGCTCCCGAGAAAAAGAAAAGCCTTGCACTTAAAGGAGTGGTTGCCTCCGATAGTGAAAATGGTGAAGAAGGTGCGAGCGAAGAAATTGCTATGATTTGAAAGAGGCTCTACCGAGTAATCAAGAAGCGCAACTTGAGGAGACCTAAGCGAGACGGGTTTAAAGGTGAAGGATTCAAGAAAGGAATCATTTGCTACAATTGCAACAAACCGGGGCATTTAAAAAGTGAATGCACTCTTCCTATCAAACCCTTCAAGAAAGACAAGAAAAAGAAGGCTTTCAATGCACTAAATTGGGACGCCCCCGACGAATCTAGCGATGACGAGTCGGAAAAAGAAGTTGCCCAAATTTGCCTTATGGCTTTTGAAGATGAGGTAAATAATTTAAGTTATGATGAACTTTTAGAAGCTTTCTTTTCTTTATATGATGATTTACAAAGTTTGGGTCCTAAATATACATCTCTTAAAAGGCAAAATGCTTTATTAGAGATGAAAGTTAACAACTTAAAATCTTCAACTTCAAACCCTTCCTTGGTACTTGAAAGTGAAAACTCTTTACTTAAGAAAGAGCTCACACAAGTAAAAGAGACATGTTGTAGTCTCACTCATGAAAATGAAGTATTAAAGAAGAAGCTTGAAGGTCAAAATTTTAAGTCAAACTTCTATTGTAACAATCAACTTGAGAAGCTTCAAAGTGAAAACCAACAACTCAAAGTTGGCTTAGGTGAGTCTAAGAAAACTCTTGAGAAATTTGTTGGTGGAACTAAGTATCTAAATATGATACTTGGAAGTCAAGTTGTAAACTTTCAAAAGTTTGGGATAGGTTATGTACCTAATCCAAACAATGTTAAATTAACAAAAACCAAAAGAAAGGTCTTTGTTAAAAGCTCAAATCAAAACCCAACTTTACATTGTTCCTATTGTAATATTAGAGGACATCATACATCTTCTTGTAAATATAAGAAAAATCCTAAACTTAACCAAATTTGGGTTGTGAAAGGTTTATCTAACTTAAAAGGACCCAATCTCACTTGGGTACCAAAGTTAAAAACTTGATTTGTTTTTGTAGGTGTGTCTCCAATCAAAAGGTGCAAGCAACAAATGGTATTTAGATAGTGGATGCTCAAGACATATGACTTGGGATCAAACCAAGTTTAAATCTATTGAAATGAAAGATGGAGGATTTGTCACCTTTGGAGACAACACAAAAGGAAAGATCATTGGAATCGGCACTATTGGTAATGACAAGGTTAATATTTCCAATGTTCTTTTAGTTGATGGCCTTAAGCATAATTTACTAAGCATTAGTCAATTATGTGACAAAGGCTATTTTGTAAAATTTGAAGCATCTCATTGTAGTATCCTTGAACCATCTACTAATGAGGTAGCTTTTGTGGGATTTCGATCTAAGAATGTTTATACCGTTGATTTAGGCAAACTTTCACTTGAAGGAGAAAAATGTTTTTCGGTTCAAACTAATCACGAATCTTGGCTTTGGCATAAAAGGTTAGCACATGCTAGTATGGACTCTCTCTCAAAACTTTCTAAAAGAAAACTAGTATTGGTAATGACAAGGCACTATTGGTAATGACAAGGTTAATATTTCCAATGTTCTTTTAGTTGATGGCCTTAAGCATAATTTACTAAGCATTAGTCAATTATGTGACAAAACTATTTTGTAAAATTTGAAGCATCTCATTGTAGTATCCTTGAACCATCTACTAATGAGGTAGCTTTTGTGGGATTTCGATCTAAGAATGTTTATACCGTTGATTTAGGCAAACTTTCACTTGAAGGAGAAAAATGTTTTTCGGTTCAAACTAATCACGAATCTTGGCTTTGGCATAAAAGGTTAGCACATGCTAGTATGGACTCTCTCTCAAAACTTTCTAAAAGAAAACTAGTATTGGTAATGACAAGGCACTATTGGTAATGACAAGGTTAATATTTCCAATGTTCTTTTAGTTGATGGCCTTAAGCATAATTTACTAAGCATTAGTCAATTATGTGACAAACTATTGTGTAAAATTTGAAGCATCTCATTGTAGTATGCTTGAACCATCTACTAATGAGGTAGCTTTTGTGGGATTTCGATCTAAGAATGTTTATACCGTTGATTTAGGCAAACTTTCACTTGAAGGAGAAAAATATTTTTCGGTTCAAACTAATTACGAATCTTGGCTTTGGCATAAAAGGTTAGCACATGCTAGTATGGACTCTCTCTCAAAACTTTCCAAAAGAAAACTAGTAAAAGGTTTACCTAAAATAGATTATGCCAAAAGTGAGATTTGTGATGCTTGTGCTCAAGCTAAGCAAGTAAAATCATCTTTTAAATCTAAAAATGTTGTCTCCACTATTAGGCTATTGGAATTGATTCACATGGACCTCTTTGGACCAATTGATGTCACTAGCCTTGGTGGAAGCAACTATGTTTTTGTAATTGTTGATGATTACTCTAAATTTACTTGGACTTTATTTTTAAGACACAAGTATGACACTTTTAAATCCTTCAAAAATTTTGTCTATCGTGTTCAAAATGAGAAAAGTTGTATGATCTCCAAAATTAGAACTGATCATGGCGGTGAATTCGAAAATCGCAAATTTGAAGAGTTTTGCATTGAATTGGGAATAGAACATCAATTTGCTACCCCTCGAACACCTCAACAAAATGGGGTTGTTGAACGCAAAAATAGATCTCTCCAAGAAATGGCTAGATCTATGTTAATTGAGGGGGAGTTGCCTAAGTATTTTTGGGCCGCAGCCGTAAACACGGCTTGCTATATTATGAATCGTGTTCTAATTCGACCAATTCTTGAGAAAACTCCTTTCGAATTGTGGCATGATAGAATTCCCAATATTGGTTACTTCAAGATCTTTGGTTGTAAATGCTTCATTTTGAACACAAAAGACAAGTTGGGAAAGTTTGATGCTAAATCCGATGAAGCAATATTCTTGGGCTATTCCTCTACTAGTAAAGCTTATCGAATATATAATCGACGAACTTTAGTAATGGAGGAAAGTATGCATATTCTCTTTGAAGAATACAAAGGTAAGGATATCTCTTTTGAAGATGATCTTCTTGACTTTGAGAAGCTAAACATAAACTCCACACCTCAAGATGTTGAACAATCTAAGGAAGTTGAGAAGTTCATTTCCAAAGATAATGAACCTACTCCTCTACCTAAAGTGTGGAAATTTGCTACTTATCATCCCAAGGACTCCATTATTGGAGATCCAAGTCAACCGGTCAAGACAAGATCTTCTCTAAGATTACTTTGTGACCATTTGGCTTTCATATCTCAAATTGAACCTAAAAATTTTGTTGAAGCTAGCAATGATGAAAATTGGCTCATTGCGATGCAAGAAGAACTCAACCAATTTGAGAGGAACCAAGTTTGGACGCTTGTGGAAAGACCAAGTGATCATACCGTTATTGGCACTAAATGGGTCTTTCGAAACAAGCGAGATGAATCGGGTGTCGTGGTTCGAAACAAGGCTAGACTAGTGGCCCAAGGTTTCAACCAAATTGAAGGAATTGATTTTGATGAAACTTTTGCCGGTTGCTCGACTTGAAGCTATTCGAATTCTCTTGGCATTTGCCTCCTACATGAACTTCAAGTTATTTCAAATGGATGTTAAAAGTGCTTTCTTAAATGGATTCATTTCCGAAGAAGTCTATGTTGAGCAACCTCCCGGTTTTGAAAAGCACGACTTTCCGGATCATGTTTTTAAACTTTCAAAAGCACTTTATGGTTTAAAGCAAGCTCCTAGAGCTTGGTATGAAAGACTTAGCACTTTTCTCACTTCAAATAATTTCACAAGAGGAAAAATTGACACTACACTATTTATTAAGATAAAGGATAATGATCTTCTCATTGTTCAAATTTATGTGGATGATATTATATTTGGTGCTACTAACGAATCTCTTTGCAAGGAATTTTCTACACTAATGCAAAATGAGTTTGAAATGAGCATGATGGGCGAGCTCTCATTCTTCCTTGGACTCCAAGTCAAACAAATGAAGGATGGAATCTTCATTAATCAAGCCAAATATGCAAAAGACCTAATCAAAAGATTTGGTTTGGAAAGCTCAAAAGAAACAAGCATTCCAATGAGTGCCGCAACTAAACTTGACAAGGATGAAAAAGGGAAGGATGTTGACATCAAGCTCTACCGAGGTATGATTGGTAGTTTACTTTATCTTACCGCAAGTAGGCCGGACATTATGTTTTGTGTTTGCTTATGTGCTCGATTTCAAGCTCATCCTAAGGAGTCACATTTAGTAGCCGTAAAGAGAATTCTTAGATATGTTAAGGGGACTCTCAACTTAGGATTATGGTATCCCAAGGGCACTAGTTTTGATCTCATTGGCTTTTCGGATGCCGACTTTGCCGGATGCAAAGTTGATCGGAAAAGTACTAGTGGGACTTGTCAATTTCTTGGTCACTCCTTAGTCTCATGGTCTTCGAAAAAGCAAAATTCGGTTGCACTCTCAACCGCCGGCCGAGTACATTGCGGCGGGTTGTTGTTGTGCACAAATTTTATGGATGAAACAAACCCTTGAGGACTTTGGAGTGCATCTAAAACAAGTTCCAATCAAATATGACAATACTAGTGCTATCAACCTATCTAGAAATCCTATTCAACATTCTAGAACTAAACATATTGAGATTAGACATCATTTTATTAGAGATCACATTCAAAAAGGAGATGTTACTATAGACTTTGTGGACACTCATCATCAATTAGCGGACATCTTTACTAAACCCCTTAGTGAGGATAGATTCACTATACTTAGAAGAGAATTAGGAATGATTGATTTAAATGCTTGATTCTCTTTTGCTTTTGGGTGTTCTTATGTAATGTTTTTCTCCTTATTTTTATCTGTTTTTTTTTGGTTTTTTGGTTCTTCATACATTTCCGGTCGCCCGCTCGTCCTTTTCGGGCGCCCGGTCTCTGCGTTGACCGCATCTGCTCCTCTGACCACCTTAGCGGGTTATCGGGTTTCGGATCGGCGACGGAGTCGCACCGCGCCGGATTCGGTTTGACCGTCGCTGTTTGACTAAGCTTGACGGGTTGCGGGTTCGAACTCGGGCGACTGGCCGATCCGTCGATCGCACCGAAACAATCGGGTCTCCTTCCTGTCAACCCAGCGAAACCCTAGCCCTCTTTTTTTCTTCTTTTCTTTTTTTTTCTCCTCCTCTTCCTCCTCTCCTCCCGGTCGCCACGACCCCGCGCCACTGAACCGAGCCGCCGCCGCGCCCCCCTGCTTCTGCTCTGCTCGGCGACCTTCCGGCTCGCGTTTAGGTCGGCCGGTCCGTCTTTATTGCCTTGACTCATGCGCCCTCTGCCACGATCCGAAATCTCCTCAGCCTCTGTTTTCTTCTCCTTCTCTCCTCTCTGTGTGGTATACCTCTTCTTTTTTTATTTTTTTTATTTTTTTTCTTGCAGGAAACCCTAGAAACCCTAGCTTGTATTTTTTTTATTTATGTTTTTGTTTCTTTTCCTGCAGGTAGCTACACTTAATCTTCTCTATATATATATATTTTTTTTACACTCGTTTTATCATGCCTAGGACTAAAACTACTCGCGGTAGCGCATCCCCTCGTGGAGATGAAGATTATGACGCTTTAACTTTTACTTCTAAAGAGGCACAAGAAAGTTTTCTTTTAGGACGTCCGGTTCAATCTTGTTGCTACATTCCTCTCCTACACATTGCCTGCATTGAACTCTTGGATCTACTCACTATCGTTGGGTGGGATTTATTTGTTCAAAATGCGACGTTTTATCCGGATTTAATTAAAATCTTTTATGCTAATGCCTCTTTTAACCGGAATTTTCAACTATTACTTCTCGCTACGCGTGATTTTGCTATAACCCCATTACTTTTAAACAGTTTTAAATATTCCAAATGATGGGGTTACTTACTATCAAACTAATTCTTGGGCATTTACCTCTTTTTACCGAAGCGCAACTTCGCGGTCGCTTTCTTTGTGAAGACTCTAACTCTCGCGAAGATTGCTCTCGTTTGTCTTTCCCTCGTCGTCTTGCTCACTTCCTTGACCAAATTAGTTCTTCCTCGGGACGGTCACCACACCTCAGATTCGGAAGATGGATCTTTTCTTTTATATCATCTTTTTGAGGGTCTACGGGTTAATTTGGGGTACATTATTATTCGTCATATGGCCGCCGCAATCTCTATCCCCTCTCGTTCGCTTCCCTATGGTTCCTTGATCACCGCCCTCCTCGAGTACTTAGAATTTGATCGTCGATGTTCGACCTTTGAAATTTCCCTCGCCGTTTCTTCGGCACTTTCTCTCAACTAGGTTTTAAGAAAAATCGTCACGGTCTTTGGGTTAGAAAACATATTATTGATCAACCTAGTGACGACGACCCAGGTGATCCTCGCCACATATGCCCTCTCTCCACCATTTGAGCCACCACCACCATACGCCCATCCTCTGGTCCTCCCCCAACGGATGCATCTCATCGGTTTGATAGGATAGATGCACGTTTGGACGTGCTGCACTCGGAATTAACCGGTATGAGGTCCTATATGGACTCACTTTTTGGACCTTCGAGTGCTTTTTATGCCGCCTATGGGCCGTCCTCCTCTACTGTGCCTCCACCGGGTCCGACGACGGGTGACGGTGGCAGCGACAGCAGACGATGATGATGAGGATGACGATGATGCTTAGTCGTTCTTTTTGCGCTCTCTTTTATGCTTTTCTTCCTCCATGTTTCTTTTGCTTATGTTCTTTTTATGATGACAAAGGGGGAGAGAAACTTGATGTGATATGACTTGTTGTGATAGTTTATATTTTGGATGCTTTAGACACTTGATATTTGGATGCTTGTTGTTGAATGCTTATGTTAACATTATGCTTTGTGTTGAATCCATATTCACTTTGGTTTTATTTCACACCTTGATTCATGATGTTTCTATTCACCTTGATTTATGGTTTTTATATCTATGCATATACTTAGGGGGAGTATTCTACTCTTTTTGTAGTCTATATCACATTATTTGTCATCACCAAAAAGGGGGAGATTGTTGGCCTAGTGGCCCTAATCTTGTATTAAATTTTGATGATAACAAATAATCTCTTTTATTGGACTAACCTCTTTATCTTGAGTTTTGTGTTTCTAGATCATTCTATCTTCTAATGGACTCAAGATGGGCAATTCTCTAAGTATTAAGCTTCAACTATGGAAGCTACATTTGCTTCTTTTGTCAAAATTGACAAACGCACTCTCTCTCTACTTTTACTTGAATTAAATCTCAATTGGAGTGAGATATTCTGAGCTAATTTAATTATTTACAATTCTCTTTTCTCAATCTGCTCAAAACTTTACATTTTGTCAAGTTTGGGTTTTCGGACCCTGTTCCGGGCGACCCACAGTGAATCCGAAATCTACAGTATTTTTTGGTCTGCCTCCTTGATACTCGAGCTTTTGGGATTAATGGTTAGCGCCAACGATCCGACAAGTGGTATCAGAGCCAGAGGTCACGGGTTCGATTCTCGCATGCTGCAAATGTGTGCAGGTGCTGGAGGGGGGATTGTTGGCTTAAATGGGCCAGCATCCTGCCCTGTGGCGGGAGGCCATGTGGGCCAAGTCATGTTCGAACTGGCGTGAGGCTGGGTTGGGCCGAGTCATGTTCGAAGTGGCGTGAGGCCAGGTGGGCCGAGTCACAATCGTATCCGTGGGCGCTGTTTCTGTACGCTTTAAGTGAATTGGTTGCGTATTTCTAACAACTCGAGCTATCCACAGATCACTCTTTTAACTGTTCCGGGCGACCGTACAGAAGGTTAGGTCGACCGAATCCACTTTGACAGGTTGCGTGTTGTACAGTCAAAGATTATCGGGAGTAGCACGGCAACTCGGCGCGGCGCGACGCGCGCGTCTTTGATCCGGGCGCCACGCAATGTCGGGAAGCCCAAAAGGTTTTGTCGGGAAATTCGGCGCGCGTGCGACACAGTCGAAAGCCGCGCGCATGTCGGGCGCCGTGATCATGACGTACGGATCTGAAAAGCGGCGCACGCGGGCCGACGGGATGCGAGAACCGCCGATCTTGCATACACAAGTTCGGGCGCCGGAATGTACTTTAGGCGCCGAAATGTCAACTTTCGGGGAGTGGCGTATATAAATAGATGACCTTTGGGCTTCTCAAAGTCATCTTCTTGCACTTGATTTTAAGCTAAAAACTTGACATTTTAAAACACTTAGCTCTCAATTCTCTTTTTCAATTTGAGTGAAATTGTAGTGCGATTTATTCTTGCAATAAGAGAGAGAGGAAAAGACTTGAAGCTTGATAAGAAGAAGCTCTTGGTGTAAAGGCTTGGTGCTTGCCCGCAAAAGCATCAACTAGTGGAGATCCAACTTTCTCTTCCGTTGAGAAGTTGGCGGGGACGTAGGCAAAGTCTTAGAACCTCGAAACAAATCGGCCGTGTGCTTTCTTGAGTTTGAATTTCTCTATATTTCTCTTTGTCGATTGTTTTGGGTTTTTAATTAACTTGATTTTTGACTCTTTATTTTAGAAACCTAATTCACCCCCTCTTGGTTTGCCATTTCGATCCTCGGCGGCATGGTAGGGTGATTGCTTATGCTTCACGGCGATTAAAGGATTACGAGAAGAATTACCCTACGCATGATTTGGAGCTCGCGCGATGGTTTTTGCTTTGAAGTTGTGGCGGCATTACTTGTATGGCGAGCACTGCGAGATTTTTACTGATCACAAAAGTCTCAAGTACCTGTTCACCCAAAAGGAGTTGAACCTGAGGCAGCGCCGGTGGTTGGAGTTACTGAAGGACTACGATATTAGTATTCAGTATCATCCCGGCAAGGCGAATGTGGTGGCGGATGCGTTGAGCGGGAAGGCGATGGAGGGCTCGTGTCGATGGTCACGCGACGGCGGGTTACTTGAGGAGCTACGGCGGTTGAGGCGGAGGTTGTGTCCCACGGGTCTCTTGCAATACTAATATCTATGGTTTTGCGACCCGCTCTGTTGGATAGGATCAGAGAAAGCAGTGGAGACCCACACTTGTTGAGGATTAGAGAGCGATTGGAGAGGGACGAGCGAGAGGTTTCCACGGTGGACGATTCGAAATGCTTGAGAGTACGAGGACCATGTGTGTACCGTGGATCTAGAGATCGACGAGACATTTTGAGAGAGGCTCATTGTTCTCCTTATACGATTCATCTGGTGGAACCAAAATGTATAAGGACTTGAAATCACGATTTCGTGGAATGGAATGAAAAGAGACATTGGCGATATGTGGCTCGGTGTTTGACTTGCCAACGAGGTGAAGGCGAGCATCGGTGCTGTTGGCAAGCTTCGAGTCTGCCCGGTGCCGAGTGGAAATGGGAGCGGATCACGATGGACTTTGTCGTGGGTTTACCTAGAGCACGGGGTGGTTTCGATGCTATTTGGGTGATAGTGGACGGATTGACCAAGTACGCAGCCCACCGATTCGGACCATCGGGTCCCGAGAGAGAGACTCGCGCGGCTATGCAGATGAGATTGTCGAGGTGCATGGCGTGCCGGTGTCGATTGTTTCGAGACGGGGACCGAGGTTTGTATCACGGCCACGGAGGAGCCTACGAGACAGCTTTGGTTACACAGCTACACTTCGGCACAGCGTTTCACCCACAGACGGATGGTCAGTCAGAGAGGACCATTCAGACGCTAGAGGACATGCTGAGAGCATGCGTCATGGATTTTGGAGGTGGATGGCATCAGCATTTGAGATTAGTGGAGTTTGCGTACAATAACAGCTATCAAGCGAGCATCCAGATGGCTCCGTTTGAGGCGTTGTATGGACGCGAATGCGATCCCCTTTGTTTTGGAGCGATGTGGGTGAAAGGAAGACACTTGGGCCTGAGATTTTGCTAGAGGCTGAGGAGAAGGTGAAGGTGGTTCGACGACACCTTTTGACAGCCCAGAGCCGCCAGAGGAGCTACGCTGATACCAGGAGGCGAGACTTGGAGTTTCAGATTGGCGATCATGTTTTTCTTAAAGTCTCGCCGTCCAAAGGGATACGCAGATTCGGAGTGCGTGGAAAGCTCAGTCCACGCTACATTGGCCCTTTTGAGATCTTGGAGCGAGTTGGGCCAGTTGCTTACGAGTTGCTCTACCCCGACTAGTCGGCACTCACGATGTTTTCCACGTCTCGCGTTGAGGAAATATGTATTCGATCCCTCTCACGTGATTGACTTCACTCCGCTTGAGCTTGGCGAGGACGCCCGATACGAGGAGCGGCGTTGCGGATTCTTGCTCGCGAGGCGAAGGTGCGCAATCGGGTCATGCCAGTATGTCAAAGTGCGGTGGAGTAATCACGAGGAGCGGGAGGCGACTTGGGAGCCGAGACGGTGATGAGGGAGGCCTATCCTACTGTTCGACGAGCGGAGGCGAGTACGTTTGAGTTTCGCGGACGAAACTTTTTGTAGTGGGGGAGGATGTAAAGACCTGGAAAATTGCACCTGAGGCTTGTCTACAGCTCTGGAGAGTGTCGGGACCAGCCTGGGTCGCGTTAGCGCCAAATAGACGCTAAACGGGCCCCGTGGGAACGCGAGTGCAGCGTGTGACACGAGAATCTGCAAATAGCGGTGTTTACGTGAGGTCTGGTACAAGTCGGTTGCTATACCGGTATAGCAATGGTTGCTATCGGTATAGCCACGAGCTATCTGGTATGGCCATGCTCTCGGGTTACTGTTTGTCTGCGTACAAGTAGGGTTTTGTCTGCGGTACAAAGTAGAGGTATGGTGCAGTTTGACTTTGTGGTACTTGTGACATCACCCTCGCTCCTCTTTTTATTGCGGCGGGGAAGAGAGAGGAGATCATCTTCCTCCTCTCGCCTTCTCCTTTCCTTCTGTCTGCTGCTGCTGCTCCCTAAGCTCGAGGGTGGGCAGGAGCTTGCGACGACGCGCCGCGGAGCGGAATCGAGAGGTTTTCGACGACGCGACGTTGCGAGGAGCCGGCGTGCGCGCGGGACCGCCCCGACTCGCGACGAGGCCTAGGGCTCGTTTCGAGGTGAGTAACCCGTCGAGTTTCCTCGGGTTGCATCTATTTCCTGGATTTTCGAACGGCTGCTGGCAGCACCGTCGACCCGCGGAGTTTTGACCATATCTCTGTGTAGCAGAGTTGAAACGCGGCGAAACTTGGGGCGTTGGATCCGTGACTTTCTGACGATTCCAACGACACCTTACTTGCTGGATTTGGACAAGGTTTGCTCAGTCGGAACCCATCTTTGCTTGAGTCTCGGATTTGCGACGGTTACGAAATCTTTGAGCTGCGGGATTCGGCGTCGGCCGTCGGCTCTTTGGCGATTCTCGCGCGGGGAGGTCGGATCGCGTCGAAACTTGCGGCGTTGGATTCTTGACGAGACGAAGATTTTGAGCCGTGGATCGCTGAATTTGGATAAGGTTAGCCACTGTTGGAATTAAGCTTTTCTCGTATTGTTTCGTGATTTCGTGAAATCGTGCTTTTGCCTCTTCGCAGCGGGAGACTTCGGACCTTTGGCGGATCAACGAAGGAACTCTTGGACGCGGGCCACTTCCTTCGCTGCCAGGGAATCGCTATCGAGGTGGGTTTTCATCGGATCATGCCTAATTCAAGTAGTCAACATGTATAAGTTCCGGTTTTTGACTAACTCGTGATCGTTCGAATTCATGATTAGTAGTGCTTTAAATCTGAATTGTGGGAGCATGTTTAGTATACTTTAATTATACATGTGGACTTGGACTTGACTTAGGAGAAAACCACGTTTTGGATCGTCATTAGCCTACACTACCGGATTTAGCTCTAGGAGCGTTTGTCTTTGTATCATCGCCGTGGGAGTGCGAGGGATACCCGGGTAGTGTAGTTTGCTTTTACGCTCGCCTGGGGATCTGAGAGCTTACTTTCGTGAGTCTAGTCGTCTTTGGTTGTCGAAGTCGGGGGTTTGACGGGGGACCAGTGTCTTGTGTGGTTACGGTTGTGCCAAGGGGCACGTGGTGTGTTAGTTCTTGGACCACTGTGTACTTGACTATGCACTGTGAGAGCAGTTGAGCTCGACGGAGATACGCTTGCATACTCGGTTGGTTCGCGCCCACGAGTGCGCTCGGAGTCGGCTTAGTGCTTTTGCGTTGGTGTCGCTGCGCCTCGTTGTGGGTTGCTCTCCGTAGCTACCACAGGGTAGTTGTAGTGTTGCTTCGACGGGCGGGACGGGTGCTTTCACGAGTCCTCGTAAGATTGGGTCGACTTTTACTAGTTCTACGAGAGAGTGGTTTAGAGCGAGGATAGTATAGGGTTTGTTAGGCTGTCGAGTGTTTCCGAACTTCTTTTACTTTCTTGCTTACACTGTAGACTTAGTGGGTGGACCGATGTGTTTAGGGCGGTACCCTGAGGACTACTTGTTTTTATAGTAGTTCTCACGCCTCTTTCTTCCACCGTTGTTGCGGGGGCCTTTGCGATTTCTTTGCTCCGTCTGAGTCGGATCGAGGCAAGGCGTCGCGAGCTAGAGCCACTTCCCCGTCGAGTGCCTTAGAGTTAGAGGACCCTCCTGCAGTAGTGACGAGTTTTTGGTTTGGGACAACTTTTGTACATACGATTGAACTCATTTGGAGCGAGTAGCGTTGTATCGATTACTTGTATGTATATAAAGTTTGTTTTCCCTACTGTGTGTTTATATTTTATTTCGGCTCTATGCTCTTGTTTGTGGCATTGTATGTTATTACAGTGCGACTACGTTTCGTATACAGAAGAAATTCTTTTGTATACGGCGGATTTGTCGGCGTG